>VXBX01003750.1:427153-474365 GCA_013400415.1 Scytalopus superciliaris | reverse complement strand
TTTTTTTTTTTTTTTTTTTTTTTTTTTTTTTTTTTTTTGAAGCTTCAGTGTTCCTGGAAAAGTGGTGTGCTTTATGAACAGTTGTTTTATTCCAGTCAAATAGTTTTTCTCTAATGGAGTTCCTGTGTATGTGCACTTGCCTCTAAACAGACATCCTTGTAGTATGTTTCTCTGAATTCAGTTGTACCCTATTTGTTTTCTTAGGAGGCTAGATAATTTTTCTGTATTTTCACAAGAGACTCATGATCTTTTTTATTACTGGCACAAAAACTTAATTTTGGGAAGTTACTAGTTTTGGCATAGTTAAGTTGAAAGTACAGTTTTAGTATTAAACTGTACTTTGTGCTACTATAAGTTTTCCTGTACATTTTTCGGCAATAAAAGAGCCAGATTCACTTGGGAGAAAATTAATAAAAGTGTTTGGGTTTTTTTTAATTTAGGATAATTGTTATTAAGTTTTGATTCATTAAAAATATACTGGTTTGCATACTACATTTTATCGGGGCATAAGTAATAGATTGACTTAGGATTCATTGTAAGCGAGCTGTACATTAGTCTTATGAAACAGAATATGTGTGCAAGCAACTCCCAGAGGCAATAACCCTTGGAAAATGATTTCTTTGAACTAAGGTACAAAAATTGGGATGATGTAATATAGCCATTGACCAACTAATGGGTTTGACAAGGAAAAATGGATGCGGTTTTTCAGTCAATTTTCTTCATTAAGTTTCATTTATTTTAACTCAGTGAAGCTCAGATTTAGAATATTAAAGTGAATGAAAGAAATATGGAAGAGTGTCATCCAGGTAGGAAGCAATTATTCCACCTTTAAATGAAAGAATTCAATATGTGTGATTCAAAATGGGACATTTTCTAAAGAAAAATCAGTCAGCATTTGAAAGATTTATAGAAGTTACGTCAAAGCAGATTTTTATGCCAAGGCTTGACTAAGTAAATGCTATATTTTCATTAGTGTACAGAAACTGATCAGGGAAGAAGATTTAATGAGTCAGTAGTATTTTCTGGTTTTTGACATTCAGGAAGAGCTATCACAGTTTACTGTTGAATACTGATACTTCCATGTCCTTAAGCTACACACGCTGGCCGGAACATGCTGTGAAACTCATTTTTCCTCTTTGCAAGAAGATGTAATTTTAGGAGCCATTCCAATGAAAATACTCTTACAAAACAAAACAGAAATGAGGTATATACCGAGACAGACATCTCACTCCTGTTGTTCTGTCCTTCTTTGCCTTTGGACCTTCTGGCAGGCAACCAAAAGCCACAGGGCAGAACATCAAGATCCTCAGCTTTGGGTAATCATATTCTTCTTGCTACATCGCCCCCCCATCCTCACTTGCCTGACCTCAAAATAGCAAGCTGCTGGGAGATATGTGAATATGGGTGGGAATTGGCAGCTGGCATTAGTCTGTGCCTGCTGCTCACTATCCAGCTCCAGAGCTCCAGCTTAGTTTTGCTCAGCTCACATCAACAGGAATCCAGCTTACTCATAAAGAGAGGATATGGTTTGAAATTTTGTGTACTGGGCCATAAATAAATGCTGACAATCACTTTTTCTTGTGTAACTAGTGCATGCTCTGTCTAGGGTTTACTCTCTTACAATGTCTAGCTGCACTGCTGGGGAATTAGATTGCTTTCAGACTAATCAAAAAGTCAATATATTCCTATTGCCTTTTAAAGGTTAACATGCATTCAAAAAGCAGAGCTGAAAGCAGACACCTACAGAGAACCAAGGCCAATTAAGCCCACAAAATCCTCTAGGTTGCTCTTTTGACTTTCAAAACATTAGTTCCTTGACAGATTAAAGATTTTCCTTTTCCCCCTTTTTTCCTCATATGTTTTTTTTTTCCCTTCATTTCTTACCTTTTCTATTTTTCCTCTGCTCCTTGACCTCCAGTCACTGGCTAATTTAATTTCTGTTCCCCTTTCACCTTTCCAAAGTCAGACTTGAGGTCTGGGGTAGGTGCTCATAGAAAGACTTCCTTTTGCATGCCAGAGGCATGTGAGGGTTTCTTCTTTACTTAATGTGGAAAAGATGTTTTGGTTATAGAATCACAAAATGGTTTAGGTTGGAAGGTACCCTAAAGATCATCTGGTTCCAAGCCCCCTGCCATGGGCAGGGAGACCTTCCAGTAAACCAGATTGTTCAGGCCCCATCCAACCCAGCCTTAAATGTTTCCAGGGCTGGGGTATCCACAACTTCTCTGGGCAATTACCACAACAGCATCAGGCTGTTGCTGCCCTCACATCATCCCTAACAGCCAACTGAGCAATTTCTGGTGATCTGATATCTCCATGATTTAAGAACATGCTTATAGGAAAAGGCAAATCTCCAAGCCTTTAGGTTGTTGGGGTGGTTTCAGGTCCAAAGCCTGGATGCTGCTGAGTTTCCCTCAGAAGGCTTCCTTAATTATTCTGCACACCTGAGCACCAAATTTCCCTGGCAGCCAGCCCAGACAGTATAGTCAATTCCTGAAACAATCTTACCCACAAGTAAGAGGACAGTGATAAAAATATTTGCTTTGTTGTAATCTGTTGCTTTAGTTCCAATGGACTATAGAGGACCAATATCCAGCAGGTGACGGAGCTATAAAATATTAGCAGGGACCATCCTTTCCTGCCTTTCATTAGCTGACACTGTGCAGTTTCCCTGCCTGCAGGGATCAGGCAAACTACCTGCTCTGCAAGTGGGCCTTGGTATGGCTTGCATTGCTTTACATTCTGTGGATATGTCTACTTGAGTATCTTAAATCAAATCAGAAACACGCTTTTGAGGGAAATCTCCCAGCTGTCTGAGTTCTCCACATCTTGGTTCTCAACAGTGGAACTCTTTGGGGTACATGAACAGGGTGACATTTGGATTACATTAACTTGAAAGCTGTGATTTCTTGGAGAATGCCTAATGTGCTCCAAACTTTCTGGGAATCTAGTTGGCAAGGTCAGGCAACAGGTAGTCCATAGTACTCCTCAGGACACGTATAACGGGGTGTGAGGTCCTTGGCATCAAATGTGCTGTCCCAATCAATTTCTCTTGCACCACACCACTTCTGATTGAACCCTGACAGCTACCGCAGTACCTAGAAGCTACTTGTAAGTAGCAAATCCATCTTCCCAAATGAGGTACAGCCTGTGACAGATGTCTCATTTAGGACAGCACATTACATAGATTAATTCCTCTAGATTATAAAGATAATTCACTTCATCCTGTTAAATGCCATTTATGTGTACGGGGTGTGAGGTCCTTGGCATCAAATGTGCTGTCCCAATCAATTTCTCTTGCACCACACCACTTCTGATTGAACCCTGACAGCTACCGCAGTACCTAGAAGCTACTTGTAAGTAGCAAATCCATCTTCCCAAATGAGGTACAGCCTGTGACAGATGTCTCATTTAGGACAGCACATTACATAGATTAATTCCTCTAGATTATAAAGATAATTCACTTCATCCTGTTAAATGCCATTTATGTGTCTGTAATTTAAAAAAGAAAAAAAAAAGATAAAGTGACTGGTAACCAAATATTCCTTCATCGTTCTAATGCACAATTTCAAACAAACATTGTAAAATGACCAAAAAACTCTAAGACAACCAATTTCTGCCCTCTTAGTTTCCAAGCACTTTCCACCATTTCTAAGCAAACTAAATTCTCATTTTGCCAAAACTTTTGAGGAATGCATATCAATGTGTGGACTGAGAAGGGATACTCAAAGTCAAGGTTCAACTCAGCCAAACTGTTTTTACACTAGGTGCCTCTGTCCCTTTTAGTACATCTGGACTTCAGACACTGAACCTTTGAAAGCTGTACAAAGCAATATATCATCAGTATTATTGACTGTTGCCGTTGCTAAAATCTCACGCATAATAGTTCCACTTCACTGTTTCACTACAGTTTCTATTGCCAGAAAGCTCCAGTGACTTGCTTTATTAGGCAACTCCACCCGTAGTTAATCTAGAAATAGGACCTGTATAAACAGCAGAAATTTAGGATCATGATTAATATAGCAAATGTAATTCTGCCATATAATTTAAATTAGATGTAAGTCATGTCATAAATCTGTAAACGCTTCTGAGGTCTGTAGGCTTCTTGCCAGCATTAATTTTTGTACAAAGTAAGAAATATTTCTCTGGTGTTTGATTGCTTTTCAACCTCCAGATCTGATATACTCTCAAAAATGTGTTCCAGTCTGCTGCCTTGTGATATTCAATAGAGTTTAAAAATAAAAATTTATGCCTACATTTAGATTGCTTATGTAGGTGAAATACTTCTCAAAAGAACATGAGCTATTTCAATGTTTACAGCTTTTTGATAACACAAATTATGGCAAAGTTATATTCAACTACCTTGACACTGACAAAAAATTATTAAAGATTGAAAATACAAACTTTGTTTAATTTTTCATTATATAATGCATACAAATGTGCATTGAAAAATACTCCCACGAAGCAGACCTCCCCATGTAAATTACTTAGGGAGAAACTGATTTTACACTTCATAGAAGCATAAATCCAGAAATCTAAAGCAAAAGGTCACACAGAAGTTGTTAAATCCCAAACACTGCTTAATGAAGTCTACTGATATATTAGTCGTCTGATGCAGAACAGACTCATAGTCATGCCCTTGTACTCAGCATGATCCTGAGAGAAGTTTATGCCATCTCAGATTCATGGGATAAGGCATCAAACTATTTCATGGATATGGTCCCAATATGAAACCATGATGCAGTTATCCATTGTTAGAATTTGAAATTATCAGTCTGGAATTTAAACTAGTTGAAGGTGACTAACCCAGGAGACCTCAGTGAGAGGCAGATCATAGAAACATAAAGTCATAGAATGGTTTGGGTTGGAAGGGACCTTTGAAGATCAGAGAAGACAGAATCTTCTGCTACCTCTGGCCAGCAGTGATAAGCCAATATTGCTAGAGTTATTTACAGATTTGGGGATACAAAAATGAAGTTTAGTGTCTGTGCTGAGATATCATGGATTTAGGTTTTAAGATATCAGCTGGATCTATCTTCTTCAGAATTCAAAGATACAACTGAACTTTCTCACAAGCACAAGCTGATTTCTTTTACATTTTAGTTTTAATGAAGTAACAGGAAAAAAGGAAGAATTGAAATAGTCTCAGAAAATTAAACCCATCAGGCAGCTACATCGGGATTGTGGGTAAAATCATTTAATCCTAAAATCATTTCATTCCTTTAGCAGTTAGGGTCTGGACTCACTACCTGCTGCATACCCAGTAAAGGACCTGCTGGAGCACAGCCTTCCACTCGCCCAGATTGGCAGCTGTGGAGCCAACACAGCATCTGCTGGGAGTGTGTGCACATATGTGTGTGAGCACATACACACACACACGTCCCTGTCTAGAAAACACAGTGGGTGAGAACGTTGCAGACCTGGGAACAGGGACGTGCATCTGCATTCTGCAATACCTACAATATTTGCTACGTGTCCAGGGAATGTAACATGGATGTAAAGTTAACAAGGACCATCAGTTGCCTGACTTTCCCTAGCCTTCATATTCACCTGTTTAATGTTGGCTGATAGTGTAAACTCCATCAGGAAAGGTGAGCCAAATACTCAGGTTCAAAACTTAGTAGGTATCAATTCTGATCCTGCAGTGTTCCCAGTGCCCCTGATGAAGCAGTTCCAGGTAACAGTCAAAAGAAGCAGTATAATCACTAGCTTGTAGCTGAGTTTGGACTTTTTCTTTCCTTCTCATAATTTTTAATTAGTACTTCTATCCCTGCTACTTACCATGGAAATGATACCAAAATTCTGAAGGAACAAAGCCTTATCTCTTGGGAAAATAAAAATCATTAATCCTGCACAGCTGACCCAACCAAGTCATTACTCAGCTAATGCAGTGCCTTCCTGCCATCTTGTGGCACTGCAGGTTTTGCAGCTCCCTGTTTGTCATATTGTATAATTTTTATTTCAATTTATTTAATGGTTTTAAAGTTTCAGATGTCATCTAGTTAATCAACACACATACACGCTGACTTAAATCTTAGTTCAACTAGTAGCAGTGTCAAAACTTCTTGATTAAAAAGCTTGTAGATTGCACTAAATGTGTTAATTTCAGTGTCTTAGTAAGTCAAAAATGAAAATAAATTCAAACTAAATAATGTAAAAATGGGTTTCAGTTTTAAAGACTAAAGTACTGTTATATTGAAATAATCTGTACTTAGGTCTGAACTAATACTTCACATTTGTATTATAAATTAATCTGTATTTTCCATTTGGGATGCTTTCGTGGTTTTTGAAATAGCTACCTCCTTTTTCAAGTCTGCCTGAAGGAAAAAGAAGCTTATATGACTTCAGGCAAGAACCTCCAAGAGCTTGTTCAAAGTTAACTTATTTTTCAATAATAAAGGAACATATGAAATTGTGCTACTGTCAGATTTCCTGCTCCTGCTTTCAGGCTGGAATCACCAACTCGATCTTTGAGTATGGATGCACCAAGAGGAATTAATATTAAAGCACAAGCTGGGAATATTGAAGCTCTTTCCCAGATGGATATCAAACTACACAGCAGTGATGGTGTGGTGAGTACAAGCCCTTTTGTTCCCATAACTGTGGTTGATCTTCCTGTCTAGATATAACTGGAGACAAGATATCAAAATTAATAATGCAAATAATAAGACTTTTATTTATGTAAATAATATTACTAATTGGCATAATCTTGTATTAGCTTAGAGAAATGCTTTCTAACAAAATTTGGATAGCACTCAGCTCCCCACTAGCATAGTGATCCCCAGGCACCCCAGTGGGGAATCCTGGCCCAGAAATAGACACTCAGTCCCAGAGTGGCTAAATTAAGGAGCAAAGCTCTTCAGACATCATTAAGAACTGCCCTTGCAGCAACAGCATGCAACGTGCAGCAGCCTATTTATCCCCTCTGCAAAGCTGTACCATGCCAGTTCTTCCACAGAACTATAGACCAACATTTGTCTATCCTTAACCAGATGGCTTAGTGGTGAGGCTTCAGCACTCAGACCAGGACAGACTTGGGTTCAGCAGCAGCAGCACTCATGTCCTGTATTCAGTATTGTCATGGGTTGGACCTTGGAAAATTGCCAACCCCCCCCCCCCCCCACACCCCCCCGGGCGNCAGGTGATACTTGCCCCTCTGAATCTACAGAGTGCCCCATGGCCCAAAAATTGAGGCCTGCTAAATTTGGTTTCAGGCCTAACTAAACTAAGGCCTTAATCTAAGTTTTGGGGGTTTATCCAACCCATCACAAGTATCTTGGAATCATTGAATGGATTGTGTTGGAAGCGACCTTAAAGATCATCTACTTCCAACCCAGGGACACCTTCCGCTACACCAGGTTGTTCAGAGCCCTGTCCAGTCTGGCCTTGAGCACTTACAGTGATCCAGAACTCCTCTGTTCAAACTGTTCCAGTGCCTCGCTGCTGGAAGAAATTCTTTTTTATACCTAATCTAAATCTACCTTCTTTCACTTAAAACCAGTATCTGTGACAAAAACAGTTCCTCCCCAGCTTTAGTGTAGGCTGCCTTTAATTACTGAAGGTTGCAATGAGGTCTCCCCAGTGCCTTCTCTTCTCCAGGCTGAACAACCCCAACTCTCTCAGTAGCTTTGTGGCCTCCTCTGGACTCACTTCAATGGGTCCATCTTTTTCTTATGTTGAGGACCCCAGAACTGGACAGAATACACCAGCTGAGGTCTCACAAGGGCAGAGTGGAGGGGCAGAACCACCTCCCTCGACCTGCTGGCCACCCTGCTTTTGATTCAGCCCAGAAATGTGACTGAGTTTCTGGGCTGCAAGTGCACGTTACTGGCCCATACTCAGTTTTTTATTCATCAATACCCCTACATCTTTCTCCTCAGGGTTTCTCTCAATCCATTCATCACCCAGCTTGTATCTGTGTTTGGGATTGCCCCAACTGAGGTGCAGGACCTTGCAGATGGCCTTGTTGAACTTCATGAGGTCTCTGCTAATGAAATGAGTGTGTACCAGCTTATCCCTCTCATGTCTCCAGTGTCAGTCAAGAGCCTAGGTCTTGGAGGAGCTTTGTATATAACAAATCTGGTTAGAAGGCCATTCTTAAACCTCTGCCTAGGCAAATCCAACTTGTTTCATGGCACGTTATTGCCTTATTATCTCTAACAAGCCCATTTGTCTTGCTTTTTCCCACGCAGCTTTTGCTGGATGCTGAGACTGTGCGACTGCCCAAACTGCCTGAAGGTGCGAGGGGTGGATCCGGTATTTCTCAGGGGCTCTATGAAATCTGCGTGTGTCCAGATGGAAAGCTCTACTTGTCAGTGGCTGGCGTGGGCTCTACTTGCCAAGAATACAGCCGTGTCTGCCAATGAGCCACCAGAAAAGGCCACACGGCCCTTTGAGCATCTGAGTTTTATATTACTACTAAAAAAGCATTACTAAAAGCATATTTTTCAGAATTTAAAAAAAAAGTACTTCAATTTAGGAAACAAATTTGTATGTACAGTTCTGGACTACAGGGTGTGAGGGGAAGAAGAGCACAAATGACATTTCAGCTTCAGAAGAATGACTTGAATCAAATTACATGTTCTGTCAGTAACACTTTGAGAACAGCCTTACAGAAAGTATAAAAATATAAACTAATATGTTTCCTTGCTGAACTATTATTCAGTTCAGATGATTATGTCATTGTTCATATTTTTGAGATCCATGGGGTTTTTCTCTCACTACATGTAAACACTTACTGTATTAGTGGGTGAAATTAGACTGAGGGAACTACTTGAACTATTTGCTAAGACAGAGCATTATTTGGAGAATTCAGAAAGTGCCAGCAAATGGTCTATGCAATTTTGTTCTTGCAATAACACAACATATAAAAATGTGGTATTTGTATAAGTTCTGTGTAAAAGGTGTTAATTTGCTAATAGCTTTCTGTTTTAATTTGGCAACATGTTTGCTGATTTGCTTATTACTGATATTCATATAAAAATAAGTAATAGAAAAAGCTCCAGAAGTCATTAATACCTCCCTGTGTCTCAAATCTGTTTGCTATACAACAGAGAAATAGGTTAGTAAATTTTATAATAGCAATAGTTTGTTCTACTGCCTGTACTGTCATATTCATTTAAATCCTTTTTTATTTTAAGACATGCTAATTCCACAAGGCAATTTGTTCTGCTACCTGGACTACTAAAAACAAAACAACAACCAAAAAAAAAATGTGGCTTCATAATATCTGACACAAGGAACTATTTGGGCAGTGGGAAAAAATCCTTTATGCAGCCCACAGGTTTCAATTAAGAGGAGTATTTTATTTCCATCTACAGATGTTGACTGATATTTCTGATCCTATCACAGTGAGGCTCCATCAAAAATTGAGAGAGTAAAACTGCTCTTTATTATTTTTTTACATGAGGACTTTGGATACAAAATAAGTGCTCACCAGAGTTGACAAACCATTTATTAACCTTGTAAAGAAACACAACTGCAGACCTGTTCCCATGTACAGTGTTGCAATGAACACAAATAAATTGTTTGCACACCTCTGGGTAGCAAGATTTGTATTAATAGTCTGTTGTTTAAACCTCAAGGGTTCTTAATTCCTTTGATGCTGTTTTCTATATCCTTGATGGTATTATTATCCAGGAAGGAGCTGCTGTCACATAGTGCCTTGGTGTCTATTTACAGAAGAATTTTAACCCATAGTTGTTAGTAAAACACAGAATTTCCATTCTTTGGAAAAAATAATCATCATCCTTAAAAGAGAGATTTGGAACAAAAGAATTACTAACTTTTTAAAAACTTGCTACTTCAGCTCTCCTGAACAAGGGAAGAAAGCCAACACTCAGTTAGAATCCCTGGTGCACACAAAAGCCTGTGTTAAGAAATAGTCCCCTATTAACAGTATCCACTATTACTGTGTCAAAGCCCTGGACAGTCCTTGCTTTAAGAGCTGCCTTTGCAATGTATCTAACGAGTCTGATGTACAAAACTGAAACTGCCCTTCAGCACCAGGGTGGAGCCCTCAGCAATTAGTGCAAGCTAGCAGAGTTTCAATAAGGCAAGTAGGAAATGCTTAAGCTGAGTTTAAGCAAGTGAAGCAAGGTCTCACATGTTACTGGGAGAGTGGTCCAGTTGCAAATATATTCCCTAGGGAGAAGTAGGAAGCCACACATCTTCCACATCTAAAATTTCCTTTTCTTTGGCATAGACTCACCCCAACCTTCAGGAAGAAGTCTGTCCAAGGCTGTTCACCATAAAGAGAGGAATGTATATCTCTACAACAGTATCCCTTGACTGTAACTGTCTCTAAAACTAAGCCCTCAGCTGGGGCAGAGTTTAACAGAAACCTGTCTTCAGTATTCCTTAAATTTAGGTGGTTCCAGCTCCATGCATAAGCGTTTACAAACCAAATTATGAGCAGACAGCTTATTCATTGGACAGAAGGTAGGAGTATTAAAATAAAGGTCAGCAAACACTTTTACGTGTGCCAGATACCTGAAAACTGCTGCTACAAGAAGCAGCTTAGAGGCCTGTAATGTCAACAGTCTCTTATAGATGTAGTATTAACAACAAAACTGGGAAGTGCTTAGAGATTTTAGCCACTGTCTAGTTTCAAAGGCATTTGAATTGTCACCCTTCCCAGGTTTCTGACACCAAGGAACATATATGCCCACTTCCATGTAGTATCAAACCAATCATTCACTTAATCTAATCCCTAAATATTAGATAGACACTGTAAATTAGCTAGCAACTGCCTATTCTGCCAGCAACGGAAGCATGGGATTTTAAGTTATGTTATATTTTAAGATTTTGTTTTGGAGGCACATTTTCAAATGTGATTTGCCAGTTAATACAGAGCAAGGGACTGAACCCAGGCTTTCCATGCATCACAAGAACAGTGGGATCTCTAAACTTCTGGGTATTTGGAAGCCACTTCTGTTGCAACTTCTTACACTGAACTTGTGCTGTTCCAGTTAACATTTTTACATAACTGAGGTATACAGCTAGGAAAATCAGGGTGTTACCCTGACTGGCAACACTACTAAGCTTTATGGCACCTCATTTAGACATTGCAACAACTACTGCCTTTCTTGCCAAGATAAACCTTCTGGACTTGCCTCAGTGGGTTCTGAATAGTAAAAACAATAAACAGGTCTGCTGTACTCTCAGTGCTGCCAACACCCAAATCACCAACTTGCCTCTTTTCGTTACTTAAAATTAATTCTTCTTTTCATTATGCTACAAAATAGACATCAGAAGTATTGTTGCAATATAGAAGTGCAAATTTTTTAAAGCCTGAATGGCAACATCTTGTCACTGAAGAACTTTTTTTTTTCTTTTCTTTTAGATGTGGTTAGTGAAGAAACAAAATTTATCCTAAACTACCATTGTGTAATCAGGTGATGCTACAATCTGAATTGTTGTTAATCTCAATATAGTTCATACATCACTAAATTATCCTTTCTGATATCTCCACATGGATGTCTTTCCTTCTCTTCCATCCTTCAAAATTACTGTTTGTATTTGAATCAAACTTCAGTAAATAGTTACAGATTAACAGAAAATTATGGCACAGGGCAGTGAGAGTATGCAGTTCTCTAGTTTATTTGCAAAAGTATCGTCCAAATGGAGAAGAGAAAAAAATCATTACCAGCATAGCGAACTGTACTTTTTGCATATTTACTCCCTCAGAAAGAATTATTTACAGCAGTTCTTGTGATTGCAATTGTTACACAGTGGAAGAATGATAGTAAAACTTCATTGACAACTGCCCAAACATGACCTTTTTTGTTTCCATTGCACAGTGCTTTAGTGTTTACATTTGTCTGTCTTTATATAGCTTTATGCAAAAGGAAATTGCAAGAATTGAAAACTGAGTTCTTGAATAAACTTTATACATTTTAAAAACGCTTCTCCTCTTGTGTTCAAGTGAAACACAGCTTAAATCAATGTTTTCATTTTTGAATTATTTTCCCAAGACTCTAAGAATGTGAAATGTACATTATTTAAAAATATGAACAAAAATCTTGGTCAACTAAAAATGTGGTTTGCAGAATTTAGAAAATGCTTTACAATCAGCTTTCATTGGACATCTAGAATTTCATTGTCTTAATCAGTAGTAGGTGAAAATAAACAAAACAATTACTCCAGTGCTACTGAACAATTGTCCAGAAAACAAAACAAAGAATTGTTTTGATTAAAAACTCATTGACAAATCTCTTCATGAGAC
The DNA here is from genome assembly GCA_013400415.1 of Scytalopus superciliaris. NCBI lineage: Eukaryota > Metazoa > Chordata > Aves > Passeriformes > Rhinocryptidae > Scytalopus > Scytalopus superciliaris. The sequence goes on along the minus strand of VXBX01003750.1, from coordinate 462,139 downwards.
AAAAATGTGTGTCTTCTTCAAATGAAAACATTTACTTTGGCTGTCAAGTTTAATTACTTTTGAACAATTACTTCTGCCTTTGTTCCACAAGACCAATCCAACCTTTATCATAGTGTTCATATCCAGCAGAAAATCTCAAAAGTGGTATTATTTTCCTCTACTTTAACTGGACTAATTACAATAGATTTAATTACAGTCTTGTTTAAATCAACTCAGGTACCAAGTGAATGCAATCCTTATGGTAAGTTTTTTAATCCTATTTTCCAAATTACCACAGTAACTTTACTGATAATGATTTAGGTACAAATATAGCAAAACTGCATTTTTAACACAATAAACCATTTTTCTTTTGGTAGTCAGCTACAGAAAAACCTATTTTCTTAACAAGAAAAAAAGGTATTTTTCTTGTCACTAATTGCTGAAGCAAGTGTCCAGTCCTTTTTAGAATACCTGTATATGTCATTGTTTGAGAGAAAACCTTTAAAACTTCCACAAGCCTGTCAAAGCTTCTTACAACTGCAGCCCCTTAGATGTAAGCTACCAAGTGTATAGTTAAGTCAGTTTCCTGTACCAATGATTTTTTGCCAAACATCTCAACTCTAATCCTGGGAGACAAGCCTACTAAAGCTGCTTTTTCTAGATACATTGCTGGTACCTGTGGAAGATAGGGCATATACCTGAACGGAGGGACATTTTCTCCAACGTGAACTTGTGTCATGTGCAGAATTACTTGTCAAATGTATTTTTGTGGAACCTACATGCTTACATCTACTTTTACAGACCCTTACTGAGGAATAGTCACATCCTAACTGTTCTAAGCTTCCACACCCAACTCAGGCACATTGCCAAGTCTCCAGCTGAGTCAAAAGGAAGCATCAATTAAGCACTTTATTTATGTATTTTTATTTTTAATCAGGAATTAAATGGCACTTACAAAATCAGTTTCTATCAGGAGATGGTTTCCTGGTCTCACAAGGCCTCTTTATTTAGGCTACCTGTTACAGTGAGTTAAGCAAATAAGAATAAAAACCAAGAGACTTCCAGTTGAGACACCACTCTTGCCTGTCTCTCTGCATCCATATGTAAATTGTATAGTTAGTTTCAGTCCAGTTTCAATACTAGAATAAATTAATTTTTATGTATCATTCAGGTTTTCTTGCCCATCTTAGTTCAATATTTAAAACTGTTTCAGACCATTAGCTTCCTAAGAACTGGGACCATTTTCTTTCTCACAGTGTCAGCACTTAACAATATATAAAAATAAACAAAATAAAAATGATAACAAAACAGTTTAGTAGTTCTTCACAGTCAATGTAACAGTTCATAAAAATAATACCGGCAAGGCAACATAAGTTGCTTATAAAACACAGCTACACACTTTAAAGATTTTCTTTCTCAAGAGCTCACCTAAAAACAGGGAGGTGTTCATGGTGCTCCTCTTACTTTGCTGCCATGCTACCTTATGTTTTAGCTCCATTTAAAATGCAAAACATGAGAACTGTTTCCTTTTCAAGTATTTTGCTTACCCTGAATACTATTCATCTGACCTAATGCACAAAGCAAGGACCACAAAGGAATCTATTTTAAAAACATAGGGAAATGACTGAACTGATTTATTTCATGGCACACCAGGATTTGTGTTTTACTTATATGCTATTTATTGCAATAAATCAGCAAAATGCACAATTTCTTTGAGAAAACTGCAAACATTCGTCATTGCAAGAATAAGCATGTTTCCTTTTCAACAGTCTTTTAATATTTGCACATTTACTTAGAATTAATTGAAAAGAGATGGTGTATTTACCTATATAAAAGAAATCTTGAAATAGGTAAATTTAGCCTACTTTATAAAACCAAAACACATGGGACTGAAATGTATGTTTGCATTTTTCTTTATTAAAGTTATGGCACTTTAATAGCAGAAATAATAATAGGGCTCCATGATCAGAGGCAGTATCATTTTCTAAACATCACATTTCTTCAAGAACAGGCCCTTTATAATGTACTCAAAACTAAGGCAGCCTTCATCATGATTTTTTGTTTTTGGATTATAACAACTCTCGCAGTTGTATCAGCCCTGCAAGCTTGCTGTTGTTTATTTTCCTTATTCTGTAAGCTAAATTGCAGTTTCACTGTGCTGTCAAGTAGACATTGCAATAGCATGTCACTGGAAAACGTATAATATTTATGTTTAATGTGGCTGATCCAACAAAGAAAAATCCTTCCATTTAGCATTATCCTTCATTTTTTATTTTTTAAATTTTCTTACAAAATGCTAATGTTGAACATACTGCATGACATTACCAAAAGTATTACAAACAATAAAAGAAAGAGTGTGAACTAAAAATCAGATTTCTCTAGGGCTGTAGTGAATAACAAAATAAAAAGAGCATTACATTGCAGCACCTTTAAACATGTAACAAAAACCAGTGCTCTGTGTACACCAAAAATGCGTTACTGAGTTGTACTGTTATCAGTATTTGTTTGTGGAAAAATAGATATATGTGTGCACACACAAAGGCACACACGCAGAGAAAAAAAGAAACTCAAGCATTTAGACATCTGAAAACTGAGTTTTGTTCTTCAAGAAAAAATAAATCATAAAACACAATATAATAATGTCCACAGATTTTACATCATCCACGTGCATTTTTCATTAAATGGAAGATGACAAGCTCTATAAAAAAACCCTAAATTAAATACTTCATTATTTTACAATAAAGTAAATGCAATCAATGCATGACATGCCATTGCATGTTAAATCAAGTATCATTATTGAGCATTAAAATAACTGTACCAGTTTATAGGTACTAAACTATCCTTTAAATGTTTACAATGTGATGCTGCAGCAAATTTATAATCAGATCCAGCTGATAAGAGTATTACTATGAGTGACATGAATGTCCACAGAACACAAAAGAATACAGAAATGCTTTGGAGCAGTATCTCCAAAGTTATTTTAACTTCCACCCGATCTCCCATTTCATTGTACGTCCAGTCTTAAGATTAGTACATTGACAACTGACAAGAGTGTTTCAGAAACATTATATTAAATGAAATAAATCTAATAAGGTGTTATAATTACAGGCTTCATCTAACAGAAAGCTAAGCTTTGGTTATATAAAGTGCAGTTCAGTAATATACCAATTAATCACAATGTTGTACATACAGCTAATTTTTGCAGCTCAGTTTCCTTGCAAATTCTAAAAAATATTCATGTTTTACAGTTTGCTTAACAGCAGGCTCAGTTAAGAAAAAAAATCCCATTTAAATAAATGTAAAGTCTAGGTACTTCAGTACCACCCACCTTTGTGCACTACACTTCTAAACTGCGTGGCAACATGTAACTTCTTGGACAATCCATAATTGCATAATTGCATTTGTAACCCACCACATGAAACACCTAAGCTCTTGACAAACAGTCGCCTAACCTCTTCAAATCATTTATACTTTTTGTTGTATAAAGTTTTCAAGTTTTATTATGATACAAGCAGTACATTCCATCACTCTCATAGCAACTTCTGAAGTAAACCTATCATTGGGGATCTGTGGAAAAGGAAGCAAGTCAGGATACCTAGTTTTTAAGCTATCTACTCCATAAGCCTCCAATGTCTGAACATCATTTGTAAGCCCTTCAAGTTGCTGACTGTACTCCTCTATTTTCTGTGCAAGGGCTGCTGGTTTCACGTCCTTGTCTGACTTGCCCTTCACAGCATAGTCAGCTGCAATCAAGGCTAGTTTAGTAGAAAGGTAGCATTTAAAGCATACCCATTCATTGGCATTTTTATGAAGGTCATTTCGTGCAGCTGAGAAGTTAGCTCGGGCCTGCCTCAGCCATCGGCGTGCCTCCACAGGATTGCCGACAGACCGGAACGTAGGCGGGACGAAAAAGCGTTGTGAGTAAGATGGCCCTGTGGAAGAGGGACACTTCTCTTTGTATTGTTGCCTTTCAGATTTGTGGCTTGTTGCTTCCTGATTCCACGAAGTGTAAAATCTCTGAAATGAAAATTTATCTGACTGAAATCGAGAAGCAGAAGCTGAAAATGGTCTTCTTGAGGCTCTATCCATATTTTGATCCATAAAAGCCTGTTTTTCCATCCTGTTAATCTCATTCTGTAAATGTTTGAAAACTTCATTAGCTATATCAAGATTCTCTGCATTTTTATCTGGATGCCATTTAAGATACAGCCTCCTAATAATCTTTTTTCTTTCAGATTCTGGAAGCTTCCAAGCCTGTTCAATCACAGATGTCACTTCTCGTAATATTTCTGGCAATGAGTTTGACTTCATCTTTTTTGGAGAGTGGTGTTTTGAGGACATTGTTTTGTGGCTCTCTCTGCCACTGAAGAGAGGTGGGATTGCCCTTGGTCCATGTACTGGAAATTCTGTAGGACTAGTTGGGGTAGAAGGAGTGCTATCCCTGCCTTGAGAACTTTCCTCCGGTCTGGAAAATTTGTACAAGTCAAGAGAACTCACAATTTTGTATTCACTATATCCAATATCAATCTGGTAAATCTTCCCTAGGAAACTAGGACTTTCATCATCTTCTCTTTCTACTTCTTGTACAATGATTGCATAGGTATAAGTTGGCTGATATGATCCATATATATCACCACCTTCAGAATCAACAAGGTAACCAACATATTCACCAGGATAAAACACATTCATGGGATCCATAAGAAGTGTATAGTGAATTTCAGCAGGTATAGGAGTGCCAGGTGTTGGTAGTTCAAGTTTTGATGGCTCAGAAGAGTCATACTTCACTCCTAAACTGTCAAGCTTCTCACTGATCCGATAAATATCATTACAACCCAGCATGGCAATTAAATATGAGGTATCAGAAATCAGGTTGTCAGTTGCAGATTTTAAGGTCATGGCTAATGCTAAGAGAAAATTTATGTCTTTGCTGTCAGAATGCTGTATGTAAAGCAATATTACTGCATTTCCATATCTCTTCAAGAAAGCAAATGTTTCACTTTTGCTGTGGGGAATAGGAGCAAACCCTTTAACTCTTAAGGTTGTTTGCAACTTCTCAAAACAGGAAACTTTCAAACCTTCTCGCAAAGCTTTGCAAAGTCTTATTGCTTTTTCTTCATTAGCTAGAAAAGCATTGTCATTTTCATGCTTCATAATCCTGATGAGTCCCGTGATAAATTGTTCAGAAGACAACAGCAACTGCAACCTTCCCTGCAAAGAACATAATGCTCCAAACTGACAAATTTTGGGAGACTCCTCATCCAACTGTTCTTCAAGAATGCTGCTAAGTAAGCGGGGCCTCAGTTTCTGAGGGAATAGCATTATCAATTTAGTGTGAAAACCATGGTCTTTGCCTAAGTAACACTGGCTAAGATCAACAAGCATCTGCACACCAATGTTACCTTGGATTCTGCTTTTGTAGTGGGGTGCATCATCAAAAACTAGGATACTAGACTTTACCAACCTACCATCTTGACTGGGAAGGTAAAGAGCAAAATCCCTCATATTCTCAAGGTCATTCCTAACCTTTACAGAATCATTCTGAAGACTTTTGAACAGGCCTGAAACTACTCTTTTAACTGTGCGCATTTCATTAGGATCCAATTGCTTGCCCTCTGAGCTCTTATATATGCGACCCAGAACTTCAACATACTGCTTTGTTGAAATAACATCTTCAGTACCCAAATGTTTAAATAACTGATGAAAAGTACCAAGTTCTAGAGGAAGTTTGTAAAGATAAGGTTTAAAATCAGATTCATACTCAAGGTTTATTACCACCTCTTCAGGCTTAAGGAGCTTCCAACCTTCTTCCACCATTACAAAAGAAACTCCTCGAAGCTGAAAGCGGAACTCCCTCTTCTCTGTACTAAGAAATTCGTAAATGCTTCTTAAGACCTTGGCCCTAGTTTTCACCATGTCCTCATCCAAAGTTGTTATATTGCATATGTTCCTGCAGTTATTGATAACTTTGTCCAGAGGAGGGTCCAAATTAACATTCAGCATGGTTAAAACTTGCTCGAGTTGTTCTTGCGCACCAAGACTACTTCCCTCTTGCTCTTTGATGCTTAAAGGTGTTGCTTTCTCAGGAAGAATGGGACACGATGTCCACAGCAACTGCAACACATCAGTCTGTTTGAATTTAGGATTCACCTGTGCCCCATTGAATCGTATAAGAGGAAGTGTCCCATTAACTTCTTGATACTGAGGATGAAATCTAACAAATTCTGCTGGAGCTCGTTCAGGGCACAGAAAAGGAATTAATGACAATTCTTTCAGAAAATTTCCTGAAAAAAGATCAGTTCTTTCTTGGAATATGTGATGAAGCAGGACATCAACAGTATTCTGCAGCGTTTCTTTAGACCAGTTTTCTGTATTTGCTCGCATGCTGATCTCCTTAGCAAACTGTAGCAATTGCTGCTGTGAAATGATGAATTTCAATCCGATATGTCGCAGAAAAGTCACCCATGATGGAAGGAATCCAGCTTGATTTTTTGGTTTTGTAAGTTGCTCTAGCTTCTTAAAAAAATCTTGAGGTATAAAGAATTTTTCAGGAAGCATAACTTCAAAGACTTTTACAGTTCTGTCATAAAAGTATTTGGCAGGTTTTAACCTATTGCTTGCATCGTGAATGATCAAAATGCTTTCAAGCTTTTCAAACAGCTGTTCTTTCATTTCTGAAGCTTCTTCAATGCTAGTTAGCCTGTTCTTTAAGTAGATCAAATGTTCTAATTTTGCATCATAAGACAGACTTTCAATTTTTGGCAAAAGATGTTTCAAGTACACTTCAAGATCATCCACAGAGACACAGCCAAGCATGGTATACAAATCCTTCAAATGAACCTTTTCTTCAAGAAAAGCTGATGAAGTTGACTGTGTCCATCTGTCTACTTCTACTGATGGGATGCTTTTCGTGAGGACATAACATGTCCCATATTTTGAAATGCTGATGTATCGGCCACTAATTGATTTGTAACATGGAAGAGACTTTAAAATTTTGATGTCATCCTGAGATGTCAAATTACATAAGTTGCAATTGAAGTACATTAAGAGAGCCTCAAAGTCACTTTCTGCTAACTTTTCAGTCTTAAAAGTTGACGTCTGTACCATATACTGTATGGCTTTCAGAATGCTTGAAGGGTTATCTATATTTGCTGTACATCCTGACAACAAAGGCACTAAAGCACTGTCTTTGGAGCAAATTTTGTTCAGTGCCAGCTGAATACAGCCTGTTTTCATCAAAGCATGGAAGACTTTATCACTCTGAGCATTTGGAAAAACAGCTATGTGCATAATGCTGAGAGGCAGCAAAACATCACACTCTGGCACAACAAGATGATTGGCTGAGACAGTGAACTTTACACCTGGGAGCAAAGTCCAGTCCTTCAAAGTGTCAACAACACCATCGAATTTTGCTTGCGTATCGTCTTGCTCTTCCTTAATATTTATAGACTCACTGATAAAATGCCAGGCACTTTTAAGCCAAGATTCACTTGCAAAGTTTTCCTTCCATTTCATACAATTTCTAGTTTTATATTCTCTAGGCAACACAGATGACAACAATTCAGCAAAACTTCTGATATCAAAGACTTTTGCTACTTCACTGCTAAGCAGAATGTTGTTGTATCTCAAATACAATGTGTTCATAAAGAGATCCTTGCGAGATGGAATCAGTTCATGGTATGTTGTCAAGAACTTTGGTCGCTTTGAATCAAAAACTTGCAAAACATTGTCAAGAGTAAGAAGAAGTGGCAAACCCTCAATTTGGATTTCATTTTCTTCTGCATCTTTAAAACAGTAGTCAACCAGGAGTTTGAGACTGTGGAAGAGTTTCAAATTTGTCTGCTGAAGACGACAGGGTAACTTTCCAATGTGGCAGTTAGAGTCTGGAAAAGAAAATGTCATCAAAAACAATCGGACATCAGCAGGTGTCACATAGGTGACAGGAATATCTGCATCTACCAAACAGTGGTAAAGATTTGCAGTCTCATCACAATTATATACCAAATTAAATCCAATTTCTAAGAGTAGGTGCTTGAGTCTGTAAACATTTTCAGCCACTGTCTTCCGTGTTGTGATGTTATATTCTGTGTTTTTGAGATTCTGCAATTCATCTTGTAGCAAATTGTCAAAGAATGGCCTGCCTTTGTTGACAGTAGACATGTTAACCCATGTGATGATAACAGCAGAATGCAAATCAGAACCATCAACATTTGGAGCTCGCATAACAGGTAAAAGACGCTTCAAATCTTCATAAATGCAACTGTAAACTGCCTTCACTAAACAATACCAATCTGGCTGAATATCAAGTCTATTAACTGGAAAAAAGGATAAAAACTTTTTTAAAGTGTCTTTCACAGCATGAATAGGTGTGTTTTGCAGCACCGATACTGTAGGATCAGTGCCTGGAAAATACCGTTTCTTCAGCTGAATCAGCAGTTCAACATAGGCCGGGGCTATCAGCGCTGTCATTAGACTACTGTTCCAGTCACTTCTTACTCCAACACCATTGTCATCACGCCATAGGTTTCTCCTTGCAGAATCCAGAGCAAAGTGTCCATTCACATGAAAAGGTAATCCAGTTTCTAATGATAAGGGTAAGAAACAGAACGCTCTATGGGGTTTTTTGTAATTATGAGTAATGCAAGCTGCTACTCCACCACGAGGAAAAAGAGTAATGTCCTCATTCTTGTGGGCTGAAACCACACTTTTGGATACCTTTTCCATTGCAGAAAAGCCTGACCTGTTACAGATTAACCAAGTTGTAAGATTTCCTTCAGAGTCTTCGGTATCCATTGTGTAAGTAATCTGTTGCACAGGTATTTCACTCAGCTGCTTTTTCTTGGTTACACTATCAATCACAGATGCATGGAATTGCTTTCGTTTCAGTCTGTCTCCATCAGTGATCTTCCCTTGTACAGAGTACAGCACATTCAGTGCTCCTGTTGTTTTTTCTATCTCACAAATAGAAATCTTTTCCATATGGTTCAAAAACATTAAGAGTTCTGCTCCATCTGTACGCAGTTTATCCAAAAGATTTTGGACCATTCTATCTGAGCACGGAACTGAGGAGATTTCTGACACTTTCGCCATTTCTCCATTTCGAAGAGGAAACCTAAACATTGTACAATTATCCAGTTTAAAGTGATCTCCTAAGTAGAGGTCCAGTACATCCGAGAACTGTGTTCTGAAATCTGCATCTAAATCTCTAAACATGCGGCCAGGACTTGTTGATGTTGAACCTGGTGCATACCTTGCATGAGGATCAAAAATACAAAGTATATCATTGCCAGACAGAAAAGAAGGGCAATCAGTAATATGGTAAACAGAATTGAAACCTATACCATATTGTCCAGTTTTACAGGGATTTCCTACTTTTGTACCTTTTCCAAGGTTCTGAATTCCCCGAATATCATCTTCTGTAAAAGGCTGATTGTTGTAAACACACAGTGCTGGTCCTTGAAGTGGTGCCCATTTCTCATCAAATATTCTGTCGGCCGGATGCTGTCTAGGATCAAACACGAAACAGATCTCTGTAGCTTTTGCATCATCTGCATTCTGAAGAAGCTCTTTCAGCATTTCTTTTTCTGAAGGGTAGGCATTCAGAATGCTTTTGATTCTACTTGTCAATTTTTCTTTCTGGCCAAATTCTGTTCCAAGGGTAGTAAAACAGATATTTGATGCATATCTTTCTAAAGCTTTATGGCGTTTTGGTATTGCTCCAAGCTTCACTGCAACTTCTCTTGGAATATCGCCATGACAATATTTAACAGTTGTGTCTTTTACTTTAATCCATGGACAGTCATTGTAACACAAAGATTTTGCAGGCAGAAGTGCAAGACGAGTATCTGGCAACAAAATATCACCATACTTTTTCTCACAAAATTCCTGCTTCTTCTCTCTAATGAGGCCCCATATTCCTTCACTAATTATTCTTCTACAGAGCTGAAAGTTGTCTTCTGTTAGTTGTTTGTTCCCTCTTTCCTGATTTATTAATTCCAGAACTACAGCAAAATCTTCAACTGTAAAAGCCTGTCTTACACCCACACTTTCAAACAGCTCACGGAAACTATTTTTATATTTGTTAGGCAACTGATAGAGATAGGGTGCTGCTTCAAAATTTAAATGAAAAGACACTTTTGTTGGATCAGCATACACATTCTCAACCAAAATAAAACTACAGTTTGTCAGCTGTTCAATTATCACAACCTTTGTTGATTCACTCTCTAACATTGCTTCATGTAGATATTTGTAACAAGCATTTGTGATATTTTCTTGATATAACGTGATTCCATCAAATGACTTTGCAACTTCTTCTAACTGATTTATGACTAAATTAACAGGTGGTTTCTTCAGTAAACCCAAAAATTCTTTGACAGCTAATGACAAAGCACCACAACCTTTAAAAGAGTGAGAGTTTTCGTTAAGAATTGGTTGTGTGAGGCAAACTATATCTTGATGATCAGCAGTGAAAAGATCAGTTGCTGAAAACATTGCTTCAGGCTGAAAATCACTGCCTTTCCAGTGCAGTGAGAAGCCTGCTGGTTTGCTAAGGAAAGGAAGGAAAGGGATGGTTTGGCATTTTGCAGCAAATTCTTTAGCTCTAGGATCTCTAGATTTTAGTTTTTCATCAATAAGACTCAATATAATACTGCTTCTGAGACAAGCCGCAGCATGATCAGTCTTGTTAATTTCAGCTACTGACTCTGCACGTTCTATCAGATCTTCCCATAAAATATCATCTTTAGCCATTCCCAACTGGACAAGTTTAACCAAAATGACAGGGTTAAGATAATCCTGAGTGGTACCATAAGGAAATCGTCCATCTTCAGCATCATACAACTTTGCAACTCTTCCTTCGGGATGGATCAGTCTTGATGGTGTAACTAATGAATGTCCATCCAATGAACAGGGAATACATGGAGTAGCACGAAGAATTCCTGAGAACTCCTCAACTTTTTCATTGAGAACATAACGCATCAAAGGATCACGCAGCTCTGCATCAATCTCCTGAACATTAGGGAAAAATACCTCAGAAAAGAACTGTTTCTCAGAGAAAGTGTTCTCCAATAATATGTATTTGCATCCCGCTTCTTCAAATCCTGTCTTTACCCAGGATGGGAGATCTACAGCACACAGATTTTTGGAACCAGTTTTTTTAAGGTACTTCAGAAAGATCTTAAAGGCTGACGGCCCAACATCTGGCCGTTTCAGTATAGAGTCATCTAAAAACCTCACATTCTTCATGGAAACCCAAGAGAAACCATCAGAAAACACTTTGATCCCTTCTTTGCTTTTCATGTGCGCTATGTCTTCATAAAACCCTTGACAAATAACAGAAAAATCATCATGAACTGAATCAGGATCTGGCCACACTGCACAGTAACTGTAGTCAACTAGCTCACCATTGATTGCCATGTCACGTAAAACACAAAGGGCTTCTATGTAGGCTTTTACAATAACATGCCTCATGAATACTGTATTCCATCTTCCTTTCGTGTCTGTTTTCCAGATCTCTTTCCGATTTGAAGTAACTGCAAAACAGCCATTTATGTGCAGAGGTAAGCCTGTTTTTATTCGCAGAGGTAAATAGCAGAATACTTCACCTATAGTGTTGCAATTAGGTTTCACAATCCACTTTTGATCCTGGGTTTCAGACAGCAACACTCCTACACCACCACAGGGAACTAGACCTAGTCTTCGTCCGCTTTCATGTAAAGAAAATTTCAAAGCATCTCCAACGTCCATGCAAGAACATATAAGCCATGTTGTTGAATCTACTGTTTTCTGTGGCAATTCATCAGCTGACCTTTTCATCTGTCCTGATTTAGCCATCTCAAAGAGAGAAGCAGGATCATCTTCAGTACCTCTGAAAAGCGGAGACTGTAAATCAGCAATCCGCCTAAATACATGATGAAATTCTTCTACTACTATCTGTAAGATACACGACGACTTTGGTGTTTCAGTGGGAAGCTTTTTATTACTGCTGCTGCAGACCTTCATGAGTTTAGCTGCTTCCTTTAAAACACTTACATTTGGTGCAGTCAAGGCTTTGGAAGCACACAGATTCTTTCTGATAGTGATAACATCTTGTGCCACGCCGGGATCATCTGCTTCAATTTTCAAGTATTTCAAAACCATTGAATTTACACTCTGGGCAAATATTATCAGTCTATGACCACAAATGCTAAATTCATCCACAAGAGAGTAAATGTCTGCTGTATTGTAACATGCACTGCTGACTTCACTTACTTTAGCTTCCTGCTGAGTCCTAAAGGATAGCCTGAAAAGTGTCCCTTTGTAGCTGTAGGGAGATTCTACTGTCAGTGGTAGCTGGCAACCAAAAACTCCTATGAATGGCTTAAACTGATTTGGAAATTTTCGCAGTCTTTTCTGTTGTTTACTCCAGTTAATTTTGATCCCAGGGTTAGATTTATCTCTGATATGCTTACTTATATGGTTGACATTTGGATCAAACATAATCATGAACTCACGGCTCAAAATAATGGGAACATCAGTGATATGATAAACAGAATTGAATCCCAGTCCAAATTTTCCTACTTTGTCAACCTCACTCCTTTTTAAAGACTCTCCTAATCGAGTTATATTTAGGAAATCAGAGTCAGAAAACTCAGAGTTATTGAATGACCACAAAGCTGGACCATGACATGCTGCCATTCCTGGATCTAGAAGGTTCTCTCTTATATCCATATTTCTTCTCATGTCAATCAGGAAATTACATTCTGTTGCATTAGCATCATCAGCATTTTGAAGAAGCTCTTTAAAGATATCTGAAATGGAAGGGTATTCTTCCAAAATATTTTTAATTCTTACAGTCAGAGGCTCTCTTTGCCCAGACTGCTCAAATCCCATATTTTCTGGATTAATCAGTCTTGTGCTAAGGCATGGGACATTTAGCCACTCAGCCGTTTTCATTGGTATGTCTTCATGCACCAAAATTATTGGTTCAACCGAATCTTCCAGCAGATCGTTTAAGTCATCAACTTTGATGTCACAGTAACAGCACTCATGAATTGGCCTCATTGCAAGTTTGTAAGGAAGTTTGCCACTGTATAGCGGCATGGGGGTGTGCAGACTCGCAGGAATCTGATTGCTGTACAGCCACCTTATGATGCTCAACATAATGTGAAGACTTTGTTTACTCTCTTGTTCTGAGAGAGGCTGCTCACTCTTTAGATATATTTTCTGAATGACCATAGAAACATGGTCTGGTGTTAACTCTTCAATTGAACCACAACATTTAAACAACTGGTGAAACTTTGCCATAGTTTTTGGCACGTAATGTAGATAAGGTTGGAGATCAAGATCAGGAACTGACTTTATTACTGCTTGTGTGAGGGAACAAAATGTTTTACCTGTCCAAACCCAGGGAAATTTCAGGGCTTTAAAAGCTTCTTTGCCTTCCTCTAGATGATCATGCATAAATCCATAAATCTCAAGCAAGATGTGCTGAAATTGATAATAGTCCTCATCACTGAAGGTTTTAGAACTATGCCAATCAACAACCACCTTGAAATGTCTCAAGACTGCCTTTATGCTGGGTTTGGTAGGGATGCCAAGTGCCTTTTCTATATCCAACAGTACATTTTCCACAAGAGGAACTGAGGAACCAACTAAAATTGCATGTGCTATATCACACATTTCTGGAGGCGAACAGAGATTACATTGATCTCCTTTCCAAACTAAGGATCCTGGGTAATTCGGAGGCCTTTCCTTACATGCAGGAATCCATTTTATCTTTTTCATTGCAGCTTTCATTTCAGATGAGTGAAGCAGCGTACTGTTTTTGTTCAAAATCATCAAGAGAGTTTTAGCTTTTCTTAAGAGTAAATCATGATTGTTGTCAGAGTTAGCAAGCAAACTTTCAATTTTTTTTGCCACTCTCAGAATGTCACTTTCCTCAAGACTGGCTTCATTTTTTAAGCCTATTTGTCTCAGTGAATGAAGAATATCGGAAGATGTAAAAATACCAGGGGGGAAGCAAATTTCCTCCTCAGCATAAAACAAATGCTGCAGAAGTTCTACCTCAGGATCAAAAAGTTCATTTGCTGACATTATCTTTTCTGGTGAAATCTTAATAAACTTCAGTGGTGTCAGCCAATCTATCACATCTGTATTCTCATTCTTCAGAAAAGTCAGATTTTCAAGAACCCATTGCATTATCTGTGCTGTTTCATCATATGAATAAAAATCACTTCTTATGTCTTCCATAACAAACTTCAAGCAATCCGTGCTCTTTAGCTGCTCTATTTTCAGGAGATTAGCTAAGCGAATAGTTGCTTCATCACTGCTGTCAATTATTGGAACAGAAAACCTTAGACCAGGAGGAATTTTGGCAGTGTGGTGTAATACCTTACTACCTTTTAGTCCTGTAAAAACAGGGACATTTTCATCAGATGATTTCTCAATTTTTTTAAAGATTTGCAGTTCCTGAATAGTTCTTTTCTCTTTTTCACTTGCATCTGTTAAACTAGCTAAGAAGGCTCTAAGAGCATCTTTATGTGTTGAGGGGAATGACACAACCTGATTGCATAGTTTCTGTAAGGACAGTTTTTCCATTATTTGTAAAACAGCACTTGGCAATGGGGGATGCACATATTTTTTTATAAGTGGATGTTGGATAGAAATATCCAGTTTCTTAAGTACAACTCCACCAACTTTCTGAATAATATCAGCCAAATATTCTGGGAGCTGAGTCTCAGATTCATCTTCCAAAACGATAGGTGATGGATTCCTTAATCTAACCAGTTCCACAGATGTTTGATTTTCCTCCAGCAGCGTCTTGGGGATAAGCGGCATTTCTTCAAACACGCTCAAGTCATCAGAAAAATGTATATATAGATTCTTCCAGACCATCTTAAGCCAGGAAACTGACGGGTGCTTTTTTTCTTCCAAGCCTGGATACCACTGTACCACCACATCTCTCCCAGGCCACACACTATTCATTACTTCTTTAATGAGCCGGGCAAATCTTTCTGGGTTCAGAAGCTGCAGCTGAGTACATGGCCTCCCTGAAATTATAACAAAAGGGCAAAGCTGTGAATATCACAGAGCAGAGTTGCATAGCAAAGTGCTTCAGGGGGGAGAAGAAAAAGAAAAATAAGTAAAAAATCTAACTTGTGTTCTGCTTTTTTGTGGAAAAAACCCTCTTTGTTAAATAGGACTGCAAATACCAACTTCCTTTGCTTTCAGGAGTTAATTAAAATCAAATACATTCCATATTAGTATAAAAAAATAAAAAATTGAAAATTATCAGTATGTTATTATATTTGTTAGTTTAACACAAAAGTTCTCAGGCATACATAGCAACAAGAGATTTAGAATTGAAGTAGAAGCTTCAAACATTTTTTGTCTGGTTGATTCTTTACATATTTGCCTACTGGCAAATAAAAATCATTATTTGTCTATAATTGCAAATGTTTGAATAGATTTGAAAGATTATTTACTAGATATAGCAAAGACTGGCTCAGGTGCGGCTCATCTTACACTAAAACTTACAAGAAACTCAGTTGTGCAGGAAGTGCTGAAAATAAGTCTAGATGTATATGCTTTTATTCTTATTATCAAAGTTCTCTCTAGAAGAAATACACCTTTACACTCCTGTCTTAATTATCATTAGGACAGCTTATACTTAAAAACTACAGGACTTCAGGGGGTAAGAAAATAGCACAGAATATAAAAATACTTCTACCTCTCGACAACATCAGAAACAATGACAGAAATGGAAACAAGGAATCTATTTGAATTTCAGATTTCATCCAGCTAGATAACACTGCCAGTTCCTTAAAAGCAACAGTCCAACTAAAGAGTTAGACCAGTTATAGATTTCCTTCAGAAAAATATTTTCTTCCTTCATGCCTACAGAGCTATGGATTCTTAGTCCGATTGAACAGAAAGCACAGGCAAACACATCAGCCTTGTGAAAGTGAGGGAAACCTTGCAGAAGTGGCCCAGAAAGATAAGAATCTACTTAAACATTAAACCTAAATCCTATTATTTGAGAATAGAAGTTTAAAATACTGTTTTAAAAAAATATACATGTGATCTTAAAATACTGGAAATCTTCCTGCATGTGAATTTACTTTAAAAAAATATAAAAATAAACCAACAAAAACATTGGTAATTTCCATGTAATGTAACTATAAGGTTTTCCTCATCAATATGCATTTTCCCCTCAAGTGTATTTAGAACTCTTTTTATAATTATTTTGGTTGCTATCTCTTGGCAGCTCTGTTTGACAAGTTTTGTTTACAAGAAAGCTGAGGTAATGAGAATAGCTAATCACCAAACTCACACAAATATCAAGCTTCAATCCAAACCAGTACATCTTCATTTAATAACCATACCTGAAAATCCCCAGAGAAGCTGCTGGGCTAGAATATAATCAAATCCATCTTTAGAAAACATCTTGTGAGCTACACATTAACACACTACATATAGAAATAGTTATTAACTAGAAAAATACAGTGTACATTTTAGGAGATTAAAAATAAGATCTGGTTGTCTTTGTACAATACAGTGAAAATAATTTCATCCCATCTTCTCAAAGAAATATTATAAGAAAGTTTCTATTTTTGCAACTGTATCAGGAATCTCTGACATAATTTCTACATAAGTAAAATTCTTGACAGGTTAAGATTTCTAAACCTGACAAAACAACCTCTAATTCTTATTATTTACAACATACAACTTTCATGGTAGTGAAGCTGTACTTTACAATTATGCAAAATAATATAATTAAAAATAATTTAGGAGGAGGTAGAATGATGAGAAAATACCTTTGCAAAGTAATCTTCCAAAGGATTGTCTAAAAGTATTTAAGATTTTCTAGAAGATTTAGAAGAACACTTATCATATTTATTTACAAAAATATCTTCTAATGAATGAGAGGCATACTAGCAAGACAAGTCCCTCAAAAAAATGTTGTTCAAAGAATCTGCCAGTAGAAAAGAGAGGCAAAGCAAGACCTTAAATGTGACCAAAAATCTTCCCAGTAACTAAGGTCTAGATAGACTTCATTGCAAGTCTGGGACCAAGCCTGCAAATGAAGGAATGCCCTAGAAGAACTCAGCAAGGGAATGGTTTAATAATGTACAGGGGTTTTTTCATTTCTGTTAACTCTGCTTTTTCTGTTAAAGATGTATACAAGCAATTCCATTTTTTAAAAGAAAGTTCTTCTTTCTAATAGTCTCAGACTTGCTGTCCTTCATATTCAAAGAAAGTCTCAGCGCTGATTTAATATCTTCTATACATTTCTTATTATTTTAAATATTTATACATTTCATTCTATGCAACAAGTCTCTCTCAATTCTTCTAATTTTTTTCACCAAATTTAAAAATGTATCATCTTGCCTCAGAATTACCTTGTTTTTCTATTATTTTTGATAATGAAGGAATGATCAAAACATGGAGAAAGGAGGAGCTTTACAACTAAACAGGAAGAATAATAAACAAAGAGCATAAGAAGGATGGAAGGGGGAAAAAAGTCAGAAGAAACAGAGACTGAATGACTCATGACCATGATAAAGAATATCAAGAAAAGCAAATTAAGACTGAGTTATAGTACTCTGTGTCTGGTTCTAATGTCTTCAGTCAAAAAAAGAATTTTGCTGAATTACACAATGTGGAAAAAAAAAACTCTAGAGACAAAAATCTTTTTCTGAAAAGCACATTTTCTAGACACTGAAGAATAGCTCACCATATACTAGTACTATTTCAAAATAAGCTGAAGAGTAAGTTGTTTGCAAATTGTGTTTACATGAAAAGACTTCTGAGACTCAGGCTTCAAATTTACCAGTCAAATTTATAATGAAACACAAGGGCAAAAAGCTAAATGCAGACAAACTGAGTAGAATAAATGCCAAAAAAAACTTAATTATGAGGGCAGTTAAACATAGAGACATCTTATCTATAGATGCAGTGAACTACTTCACCAAGTCTTTTCATCATGATTGGAAGTATTTCAGTAGTTGCACATTGACACAACCATAAACTATGAATTAAGACTCAGGAAACACTTAGCTATTGCAAAGGCAAATACTACAAACACAAAATAGAATTAAGACTGTCTTAAGTGAAAGATTACTATTTGAATAAAATTATTGATCCTTGAATACATGCTTTACTAAGTGAGTATCTATTATTTTATTCTAAACTTTCATTCTTCTTCCTTTGCCCTTTTGTTCATTTATAATTTTCATTTGTGTAATTTCTAATTCAAACAATACAGTCTATCATATCTTCAAGGTTTTTTTTAGACAACCAACTTATTTATAGGAACTCAATTTCAAAAGAGACATTACTTTAAACTTGGGTTTAAAGCTAGTCTGTTCAACCATTAGAAATCCATTTCAGTAGAAGCAAATACAAAAGACACATTACCTCGGCTTTTGGCAGCTTCTTTCAAAGCAGCTAGAACCTCAGGCTTCAGGTCATCAGAGAGCAGCCTTCCCTCCAGGCCAGGAAACAGTGATCTAACACACCATGAAAACAAGAAAAAGAAAAAAAAAGGCCCCCACACTTTAGCAAAGCATAATTTATTTATGTCACTGACATTACCAGCATGGGAATCATCATGGTGGAACAGGAGCTTGCAAAGCAGTCATTTACATATGCATAATAGGGTTTTCAGTGGGCATTTTCTGACAAATGAAAAAATCTCACATTTAGAAACTACTCTTTTCACCTACTCCTCTTTTCAAGCAGGTCTAAGCAAGTTTTCTTTTGATAGAAAAACTGGGTTTAGAAAACTATTTTCACCCATTTATATTCTAACAAACAAACAAAAAAGTCAAAGTAACACCTAGCACTCCATGTCTCTTAGAAATTCTGTTTGAAAGTACACTAAAAATATAACACGTAGTTCTAGGATTTCACACAGATCTGTGGATTTCAAAAGAACTGAAGTCAATAGTTAAAATCACTGTCGCAAACAGTCTCATTCTGCCCTTTCCTTACTTTAGCCCTTAAAACTCAGTAGTTTTTTTGGGCTTTGGTATTCCTGAATTCAAAAATAAATATACAGTTTAATTCTGACAGTAGATGTGTTCATTAGACACAGATCAATGCAGATTCTTGTTCTTTCAGAGTATTGACGGAAAGAAATTCATAAGAGCTTATTTCACCTTCTTAGCAGGCTACAAATTTGAATAAGCAAAGAGCCAATCTCCTAAACTGAAAGTGCTTTAGAACATCTATCATAAGTAGTTTATCATCGCTAAAACACTAGAATTAAAGATCCTTAATGTAGGCAAGAATAAAGGCAAATAAAGCATTACTATTTCAAATTTCTATTTTACCACAGCTAGCAAGGAGATTTAAGCCTGGCATAACATGCTTTTGTATCAGTTTTACATGGCTAATCAAACAAATCCATTACCAACAGAACATGAACTGAGTAAGAAATACTGGTATCATTAAGTTTCAAAAACAGTATCTATGAGTAGTCTGAAGTAGGGCTCCAATTTGCTTAAGTCACATCATGGGTATGTTTTTTGTATTAGTATACTGGCTTAACTTGTTGAAGAAGTAACAAAGTGAAAGAACAGCAAAAGATAAATAATCTCACAACAGATGCTAGAGAATTTAAGTTTTGTTTTAAAAAGGCACAAGATTCACAGGCTTTGAGTAGATTTAATCCCCTGAGAAACAACCTGAATTGTGCAGAGCAAGAAAGATTGTGGTGTTGTTATTATGGATTTAAGATTATGGAGCTCCTGGAGCAAGTCCAGCAGAGGGCAACAAAGATGATTAAGGGACTGAAGCATCTCTTTTAAGAGGAAAGGCTGAGGGAGCTGGGCCTTTTCAGCCTTGAGAAGAGACGACTGAGAGGGAACCTCATCAATGTATGCAAGTGTGTAAAGGAAGAGTGCCACGAGGATGGACCCAGGCTCTTTTCTGTGGTGCCAAGGATACAGGCAATAGGACAAGAGGAAATGGGCAGAAACTGATGCACAGGAGTGCAAACTGAATGTAAGCAAGAACTTCTTTCCTATGCAGGTGACCAAGCACTGGAATAGATTGACCAGAGAGGCTGTGGAGTTTCCCTCACTGGAGATACCCATGAGCCATCTGGATGCCATGCTGTGCCACGTGCTCTGGGATGGCCCTGTCTGAGAATGGAGGTTGAACCAGATGACCCACTGTGGCGCCTTCCAACCCTACTCATTCCGTGATTCTGTTTAGAGTATAGCAGAAAAACAACAGCAGCCAACTTGAAAATAAGCAAACTGCTCACAAACAACATGGAAAGACAAGTCACCTGCATCCAACTGCTTTTCTTGAAGATCTGCTGTCTATATGTGTATTCAAACCACAATTTATATAAAGACTCCACTTGACACACTTTTTACTTTAATAATATCTATACAGGCACATCCCAACCTTCCTCTACTTCCTAATAAACAGTCCACAGAGCAGTAAAAGCAGCAAAAAAACACACAAAGTGTCACATTCTCTCAAGCTGAGGATCTGGAAAGTAGTGAACTCTGAGGTAATGGAGAAGGAGGGGTTATTTTGAACACAGATATGGGTAACACTGTGTACGGCAGAACAATGAGACATCTGGTGTGTCTGAGTGACTTCAAGCCATACATCATTAGACATTACTTGGAGAATGGTCCAGACTTAACAAGCATTTAATATGTGCATAATCCACTGCAGACATGAAAAGCAGCAGTCATGGTTTCTCCTCAGTGACCCAATGCTCATTTATTCCATCTAGCCTGCTCTTTGCTATCCCCTCCCCAGTGTCAGTGCAAGATTTTTTGGCTAATGAAATGAGAACTAAATTGGAACACTGATGCAGCTGGGAAACAAGCAAGGTAAGAACCTAATTGGAGAGGGACTGGAAAGAACAAAAGGAGAACAGATGTTAAAAACAAGCCCTCTTCTTTTCATCATAGTATCTGCCTAATTCCTGAAACCAGCCCTTCACTGAAATTAAGAGTGTTGTGATTAAAAAAAAAGCCTGAAATAATCTCAAGCTTTAGGTTTAATAAAAGCCCTTATCGTTACCTTATTTAATGTACTTCCTAGTATCCATGCTTATAAGGTCCTCTTATTTATAATTCCCACAAGAAAGTGAACTTGAAATATATTCTGACATATTCCCTTAAAGCCTAGATCACACAATTCCTTTATAAAATTTTAATGGCAAACAACTGTAAAGCTTTTCAAATGAGACATATGCAAACAGAAAATTGAGTTCTATCTATGTATTATTTCATTACAATACAGGCTGCTGTGTATGTGTTTGCTGATAAGCAAATAACAGTCTGAAGCTGTTTTAACATATAAATTTAAAAAAAACAACCCCTAGTACTACAAATATTAAGCATACCTGGGATATTCTTCTGAGGTTATGTAAACTACATCCTGTTCAGACACAGATGATGAAAAAGGAATAAAATTCCCATTTTGTAAAGGCAAAAGCTCCAATCCAATCAGTTCACTGTAGACTCCATCAGAAAGCACAAATTCTAAAAGATGCAGCTTTTCTTCAGCAGGTCCACTGTGTCCAGATTTCCTTAGCACTTGCCGTACAACAGCAGGAGTCACTTTTTTCACAGCTTTCGCAGTAGAAATAGTAAGATGCACTGCACTAGCAATATTTGCTGGTACCTTGGCAATCTGCTTCCCTGAATTCTGGAGGTAGTTGAGAACAGACTGTGTGTACTCCAAACTGTCATCCATTTCAGAAAAGTGCACCTGCTCCACCTTTATCCACTGATTACTCACTGAGTAAATAACTGTATGCTGGAGCAACTCTTTAAAGAGAGGTACTACAATTGGTTTCCAGGGTACTCTGATTTTATTCTCATCAGGCCATAACCTGTAAATTCTTTCAGCTGACAATGGAAAATCTGAATTCTTCTCAGTCTCCATTCGTTTGATAGCTTCCAAAATAAGGGTTGTATATGCCTTTGGCACAATATTTACCACAAGAAGGTCATTCCACAAAGCTGCTGGATCTCTCCACTGATCCAACTCTCGCCATTTGATACTCCTCCTGTTGTCTGTAAGACCAAAGAAACCACTAACATGAACTGGGAGTCCAGTTTTGCTTTCTTCACCTGGAGGCAAAGGCAGAAAACAAAATGCTCTGCCTGAAAATTCTGCTACAGCTCCATTTTCCTCCTCATTAGTTGATAAAGACATGGCTATTCCAATAGTAGGAACAAATTTCAAGTCATCCGCTAAACAATCCAGTTCTGTACACATTCCTCGACCACCTACACAATTACATACTAACCAAGAGGTTTTCTGTGCGTCCTTAACACTCTCATCTTCTACAACTATATTTACATGGTATGTCACACAAGTTATGCTATTACTTGGAACTCCCTTACAGTACTGATTTATTGCAGTCCCCAGGATTTTGATAGAGTTGGGTCTTTCATGTTTCAAGGCCTTGTTCTCACTGGCAGTTACTCTAAAAACCAGCCTCTCTGTTCCATCAGCTTCCCTAACATGCAATGAAACATCCTGAACACTCTTCAAGAAAAGCAATACTGTGTCTGCATCTGCTCTGAAGGATTCAAACAGCTCCAAAACCTTCTGTTTGTCATAAACATTGCTGCTCAGCTGGGAAGGCTGCAGACGAAGCGGGAAACGAAAAAAGGTACCAGGAAAGTTTCCATTCTTAAAGGTTTCCTTAGTGCTGCCAAATACACCAATGAATGGTGCAAACTGGTCCGTAAGTTCATTTATTTCCTTGCTGTCTTCTTTTAGATTCCAACACTGGCCTGACTCATGAGCTCCAAAAAGGGTTTGATGGGGATCAAGCATTCCAATCTGGTCACCACTGAATATACTAGGGACATCTGTATACATAAAAACCAATAATTTTAATAATCCTAAAACAACATACTTTAAACACACAGTCTTAAGGAACAAATTTTAAGAGGGTAAGACAAAAGTGTTCTAAAACTACAATGATCTGATTATAATGCCCAGGAAATGGCTGAGTCACCATCCCTGGAGGTATTCAAAAGACATGTAGACATGGCATTGGTACCATTGAGCTTACAGCTGGACTCAATGGTCTTAAGGTCTTTTTCAATCTACTTGATACTATGACTCTGATAACAGCGCTTACTGACGGGGGGAAAAAAGCACACCCTTATTCTGCAATTAAGTATCTAAATACTCATTCAACTGTTTGAATTCTAGCAGACAGTGAGCAACAGAAAGTAGACCTTCAACTATATACTTACATGTCTTCAGTGTTTTCAAGCAAATAAAACCCCACAAATTAATTTACTAAAGAGGTATTCTATTGGATTCATACTTTGCATATCTTGAAGGCTGACAAACAGTAATACTGTGTATTTAAAAGCACAAATTCCCAGAATTATCAAACCACTGAATGCATTAATTTTATTCATGCACAGCTAGCTAAAATATTGTTTAAAAATGTCCTGTGTCTTACAAATTCATTTCAAAGGTTAAAAATGTTATTTCAGCAAAAATTTGCCTCTTATCCTGTACTATTGTAACTATGTAGACTATAGGCATTATTTATGCTTCTTCTATACAACAGTAAAACATTTTGGGAGAATAATAGGTTTCAAGACAATATTAGCATCTTGTGAAACAGTATGTACTATCTCTTTCAAGTGTAAATGTGCATATACCTCTATTACATAATATCCTTTCTAGCATCACAGCTTATTATACAAAGCACCTGCAAACAGTTTTCAGTCTAGCAAGTAGAACTTTCACTCTTCTACTTACATAGCTACCCTATATTATGGGCCTCTATGAAATGAGCAGCAATGCATAATTGGAATAACAGTGTAAAGGAATGTTCATTTCAATATAAGGGACTAAATACATAATGATGTTACTAGAAGAAACTATCTCCTCCAAAAACCTTCAAAATCAAAACAATACCTGACAGGGCTTTAGAAAAATCGGAATGCTTCTCAAGAAAATTCAGTGAGTGTTCTAATTTTAAAATGTACTATAAGGAAAATTAAACAATTTAAAACATCGACATTTTCATTTTAAAATAACTACTGAGAGTACCTGTTATATGATAAACTGAATTAAAGCCAATTCCAAATCTTCCAACTTTGAGGGGATCATCTTTCTTCCTGCTCCTTGCTATTTCCTGTATACCGTGCCAGTCCTCAGGGGTGAAAATTGCATCATTGTATGCATAAAATGCTGGCCCTATAACAAATAGGCAAGTATTACAGAGACAACAGAATAAAACTATTTACTGTTTAAAATTTCTACGAAATAAACTCACAGAACTGAGAAAGCATTTTTTTGAAGTATGCATGTGCAAATTAACTTGGGAAGCTATGACTTAAGCTGACACTGAATTATGCCTGGTAATGAAAGTGGGGTATAGAGCAGCAGCTAAAGCAAAAGCAAAGAGATGAATTTACCTCTGTGTATGGTACTTAGATTTATATTCTGATGTGGTATTTAATTCTGGTGTCCACACTTTAAAAGAATGATTCTGAAAAACTGAACAGAAAGCAGAAAACAACAAAACTTCTGAAAGAAGCATCATGAGGTGCAAAGCCTAAATTCAATCTGTTCGGACTATGAAAAGATGTCTGAAAAATGTACTAGTCACAAGTCTACTAATATTTTCACTGGAAGGGAATACATAGCAAGATATAACAATAACCTGTGTTTGGAAAATAAGATAGAGGAATTCAAATTAAAAGATATAATAGGGCTGATTAACAACTGAAAAAAGCCAGAAGCAAGTAGTAGTGGATCATCCATCACTGAAATCTTCAAATCCCGACAGAGTACCTTTTTGGAGTATTATGAAACTATTTTGTTTGATAAATACATAACTGACCTTTATCACAAAAAGCCATATCAGATGATATAAGAACCTTAAAGTTACAAGAAAGTGAATTTGCAGTATACAGGCAGCATGAAAGAGAGTTTGGTATCAGGGTGAGAGAATAAGAAATGGGGAAGAAAACAGAACTGCCTGGAGAATGCTGAAATGTCAGGGGCAAGGGTCATCTTTACATTAAGGACTGGTGTGCTAGTTTGGGCTGGGATAGAGTTAATGTTCTTCACAGTAGCTGGAGGCTGTGTTTTGGATTTGTGCTGGAAACAGCATTGATAACACAGGGCCGTTTTGGTTATCACTAAGCCAAGGCCTTTTCTGCTTCTCAAGCAACACAAGCAGCAAGTGGGTAGGGGTGTATAAGGGCTGAGAAGGGACATAGCCAGGACAGCTGACCCCAGCTGATGTGCACATTGAAGAATAATGGCCAAATTTAATAAAAATTATATTTACCCTGATATTGTGCCATGTCCTTTGACCATAAAGTTTCTGTTCCATACTGAGTTTCATCATATAAAAACCTAACCTCTGTGGCACCAGCATCTTCTGCATTCTGAATCAGTTCCTGAGGTAGGAAAAAAAACCAAAACAAAGTATGATGCAGTAATGTCATATATATTCTAGCAATGGCTTTCAAACTTAAACAATAGAAAATAATAAGCAATTGTCTCAAGAGCAATTGTTTTCATACTTTTCAACCAAAATAACTTTCTCCAGTTTATCTGAATGAGAATAGGCTTCATTGTAAAATGAATAAATGTGACTAAAATACTATAAATGTGATTTGAATTTGGAGCTCAAATACCACACACAGTTACAAAGTTGAGAAGCTACTAAGCTGTTACCACTTTATTATCCTGAATGAGAGCTGTACAAGTCTCAAAACAATATATGTGAGAAGAAAAAAAGCAATTTTTTTTAATTTATCAAAGTTTACTGTTAAGCCCACACAAACAGCTGTGCAACAGTAAGGCAACAAGTCATGAAAAGACAATACACAGCACTCTTCTTTATATCAACTGAATTTTGTTCAAGTTAACATTTCACAGTATGAACCAGCCGTTGAAAAGCCATGGTGCTCATTTCTAAAACCTCTCCAAGCAAAGTGCTGCAAAAGAGTTCTGACCAGTAACTCTCCAAGTCAGGAACCAACAGAGCAGCACACCCATCAAATGAAGCCCACAGAGTGGAAAAAAAGCTTATATTAAGACTGAGTATTTGTTAAATAGTATTAGTAGTGGTGATAGCTATGGAAAACTAAAATGCCAGTAAACTAGTTCTGTAAACATAACATAACTACTAATAAAATATGCCCATCCAGTCCTATTTTCATCAATAGCAGACACACAGGCATGAATATAAATACCTACAGAATTACAGTTTCACACAGTACTCTCTTTATACTGAATCATCACAGTGTATCAGGGCTCCAGACATATAAACACTTATGTGTATGTTTATGTGGCTGTGTGCAAGCTTGGCATAAGGAAGTATTTCAGCTGAATTGAAAAGCTATGTAGATATATCACATGCAATGCATTTGTACATCACAAATTTCATTCAGTTATGCATAAAAATAAAAGACTCCATAACAAGATGAACCTTTACTTTAAAAGTGCATCAACTAGCAGCAGGTATTTCAGATTAGGTTGCATTCAAATAGGCTGTTGAGAGTAAAAGAAACTCACTGCTATCTAATATCTGGTTTCAAAACTATAGCCCTTTGATTTTACAGTTTGTGACCGTATGTTCAGTCTATAATGCCCATCACATAAGTAACTAAAATATGTTGCTTATTGTTTATATTGTCACTTCTACATAACTGAATCATTGTGAGATGGCAAGAAATATACCCACAGTTCAGTATAAATAATAAATATTTAAAGAATCTCTACATGGTATTTAACTACAAAACCCATGCAATTCTTCTACTTATAAAAGAACAGTCATGGCAATCATTCATGAAGATACAGAAAGACAGCTCAAAGTCTCCAGAAATATTAAATACTAAATATGAAAACCACCATATAGTCAGACTTGCATTCATGCTGTGGCACACAGAGTATCTGGTACATTCACTGTAAGTGCATTGTATCTGAAGAATCAAAACAATGAAATAAATTTTAAGGTATCAGCAAAATTCCCAGTAGTAATCTCTCCCTAACAATCTTTTACCTCTAAACTGTGGTGTGGCTAGCCGTCGCGAACGACGATGCTTTTTATGCCTGCGCGAATGGATTTATTACGTGGAGCTCAGCGTGCGCGGAACTGGCCCCACCCCCTTTAGCCCTGGGACACTCAAGCCTTGGCCGGGGCAAGCCCGGACGAAGTTGGCAGAGCGAGACCCGCAGGACTCGAACCGGCATCCTTCCGAGAAGGAGCACGGATCCAGGGGCGGCGGCTTTACCCACACGGCCACAGCCGCCGGCACCTCTAAACTGTAAACCATGAAAATAGGACCATTTCTACTTTTAGATTTATCTATCTGATTTCTAAAGCCATTATCTTATTTGTTCGTGTTGGAATGAAAATTTGGGTTTAAATTGTTGCAAAAATGCAAGTACCCCTCCTATGTACAGACATATCCAGGAAGCAGCCTGCTAAAATTGAATAAAAATTGAAGATATGCTTATCTTAGGCATTCCCACTAAACATAATCAGCCTCCAGTTCCATGGCTGCAAAGAAGACAAGAGACATCAAGAGCTGTCATTATCTGTCACCATTTGTATTTGTGTGTTTTGTATGCATGTATAGAAATACAGATATATCTGTACCAAATCCCATTAGTTAGAACCTAGTATTCCCATACACTGAAGAAATTCAGTTCCTACCACCCATGTGATGAAACATGTTGGATGAGAAGTTTAACATCCAACTATGAGATAATCACTTCAGATGCTTTTAAAAAAAGCGAAAAAATCAATATGCCATTTGCAGACATTAACATAGGAAGCTATGATAAATCACACGAACTATTTCTACAGGTCCCAGACTTTCCCATAGAAGGACATAACGAATTTAGAATTATCTGTAATTTTTCAGAACACAGAATCATAAAATGATTTGCGTTGGAAGGGACTTTTGAAGATCATAGAATCATAGAATGCATCATAAAATGGCTTGTTTGTTGGAAGGGACCTTAGAAATCATCTAGTTGCAACTTGCTCACCATGGGCAAGGAATGTCCCTCACTAGATCCAGCCTTGAACACTTCCAGGGATGGGACATTCACAACTTCTCTGGGCAACCTGTTTCAGTGCCTCACTACTCTCATCCTAAAAAAGGTCTTCCTTATTAATCTAAACCAACCCTCTTTCATCTTAATACCACTGTCCCTTGTCCTGTCACTACAGGCCTTGATATAAATGCTCTCTCCATCTCTTGTATAAAAAAACCACTTTGTATGTTGAAAGGTCACAACAAGGTTTCACCAGAGCCTTCTCCTCTCCAAGCTGAACAACCCTGACTCCCCCAGCCCTTCTCCACAAGAGAGGTGATGCCTAAAGTAAGGTGAGGTAAACTCTCCTTCACCACTTCACCATCCTATTTGCTGACACAGTTTGCAGTGCTTAAATCAATGTTGTCATTTCCAATGTGAGAAAGCTTGCTCACATAAACTACATTGTGAAGTCTTCAATTTAATTACATCTGCATTTTATCTCAATTATTTTTTATAAATTACAATGGCGTCTGTGACAAGAAAACATTAAAAAAGAAAAAGAACAAAAATAAAACCAAAAACAAACACACAGAGCACAGGACTTGCTTTGCCTTGCCCACAAAAATGGAAACATGTATCTCCTACACTAGAAACATGTATCTCCTATACTGTAATGAGTTACAACAACCACAAGATTTGCTGGAAAGCTTTAAACCATATTATGTCATGCATATTAAATGACTGCCAAAAACACCATTTGTTGTATACCTTAAGAATCTGTCCTCCCTCTGGGTATCTTCTTAATATATCCTTAAGAAAATCAACAAGTGGTGGAGTTGTTTGTCCAAAACGACCTAAAATCAAAAAAATAATATTTTTAAAGGCTGTATATTATGCTACTATGCACTTAATTTCAGATTAAAACAAAAATACTAAACCATTACTAGGAACTTAAATAATTTCTTTAAATTAACTCAAGGCCAGTTACTGTAAAATCCTGTCTTTCCAAAACCAACTGTGAAAAAACTACATTTAAAATCTTTTTACTAAAAAAATTAAAATAGCAGTCTTGACACTGATGGTCACCATGCTGTTTCATATCTAGATGAAATAAATTTGGGGGCTAAGTCTTTGCAACAGTTATACGACAATTACAACTACTTTATGTTCAAAGGTAGCAATTTCTAAAGGACTACTACTTTTAGGTAGTAGGACAGTATTCCAGGACAGCAGTGGCTCTAACTTTTTTTATATCCAGTGATGATCCCTACTGACAGCTACACACAGGCATAGAACACTTTGGGTCTAGTGTACACTTCCTATTCTGACACACCGTGAGGATGGGTCTGTTGCTAGCTTTGGTGTTGCCTGGGCTTAACCCCTGAGGGAAAAGAGTCCAAGCATTATGAACATCTGCTCTGAGAGAAAAAGTCTATCACAAAATGGAAGGCTCACTACTCTTTATTTCAAACTCCAGGCTGAGACTAAAGAGCAGCTCCTTAAACCAAACCTCCAAAACAAGTGCTTCAAACAAATATACCCACAATGATGCAATCCCCACAAGGAAAGCATCTAATGATGTCCCATCTAGTACTTCCTTTTAAAGTTATTAACAAGTAATTATTCTCTCTCTCTCCCTCCCTTCTGCTTATATGTGTGTTCATGAAGAACACAGATTCAAATGCACACACATTATGCATATGCTGGAATAAATCACTAGGAAAAAAAAGCAATCTGGAAAGAAGGGGACGGAGAAGAGTTCTATTTGCTGAGAAAGCATCAAATAAAAAACATGAAACATTTTGTCTTTAAAATTGTCTTGTGTCACTCTGTAAGGTAACTTAATAGCATCAATTGAAAAAAACATGCAAGAAAATTGCAACTCACAGCTGAAAGTGTGGGAAGTATTTTATAGCTTTTGTTATTTTTACAGTATACAGAAGTCACCATGCAATATGCAAACTTCCAAAATAAGGTGAATTTACAAACAATAGTAAAGTTTGGGTGTTTCTTAAGAGAAATTATCTAAAATCAAGAAACTGATCTTCGCTAAGTCTAAGCTGGGCAGGCAGGAAACAACAACACCTTTCACCATGGGAACCACAAAAACAGACAAGTAACTTTCAAGTGATAGGACTGAATGTAGACTTCGTTCTCTTTACATCTAAGAGCAGAGCTTCTCTATGCATGTCACAACAAGTACTCTGGCTAGAGATTATGATTTACTGCATCCTATCAAAAGTTGAACTGATTTTTCTTCAGTATTAGAGCTGGTCATATTTTACACAAAACTAGTTCCACAAATTCGAATAGGAAACTCTTTGCACCATAAGGGCAGTCAAGCACTGGAACAGGAGCCTGGAGAGTCTGTGTAGTCTCCATCCTTTAAGGCTTTCCAAACTCAACCAGATCAATCCTCGAGCAATTCAGTCTGACCTCAGAGACGATCCTGTTTTGAGCAGAAGGCTGGAGTACATACCTCTGGATACCCCTTCCAACATGAATTATTCTGTGATCCTATGAAAAACTATGTATTATTTGATAGTCACCAGCAATGAGTGAACACAAAGGGGACATGGGTGATCTTCAAAGCACTTCAGCAACCAATGTGCTTGGCCCTATTGACCAAGTTAGAAATTCAGGGCTTTTTTTGATTGATCTGCTGTAGGGGAAAACCTCTGAACTGCAAGAGTCTAGAATAAACACAAAAGGGTAATACTAAAGCCTTCAGATTTCTTAAACTGACTTACATCAGAATCATGGGCCAGAAAAAGTTAAGCACTTTATCTAGACATAGACTGCTTACAGTGATATCTCCAAGGAAATCTCACATCCAAATAGTCCGTTCCCAGGCACAAAAAACAGCAACAGCTTTTCTTTCCAATGATAGATTTCTTAGGGCTACTATACTATATTCTCTACATACTTTTTTGCATGGCAAAAACCAGCTCTGAGCAGAAAAAAAAAAAAAAAACCACTTCATTTAGGCTATCACAAAAAAAGTTATCAGAGAAAACAGTCAAGAAAGACTGAAAGAAAAATGTTTGATGTCACAGATCCATAAGGTCCATTTTCATTAAGTGTTTTCTAATCACTTCAGGTTCTAGAGAATGAGAACATGAACTTCTGGCTAATAAACAAACTTCCCTTTGCCACTAGAAAACCATAATCCAGTACATTCATGGTTAGCACAGGCTAAGAAATACAACATCTTGTGACACCAAATAAAATACCTGCACAAAAAGAAGGGTTTCCTTCCTCATCCTACCATCCCATTAGTATTTATTTAATGGCCTTACAATAAAGTTATTGTTAGAAGAATCTTAATGCAACCAATCAAGTGAAAAAATCATTAGAGATTTTAATTAGAGCATTTCTGAAGATATATGGTATCAGGATACCATACAAACAGATATACCTGCAGGGTTTTTTTAATAAAACATTAACTAAACATACAGGATAGAAAGAAAAAACACACAATTGAAAAGAAAAAACCTAAAGCTACAAAAAAAAAACCAAGAGCTTTTTACCAGTGTGATAATTTTTTTACATGGTGGTTGCTGAAAAGATATACTTTCAGTATCTGATTTGCTTTCAAGTACTCAGCTTATGTTATATGAGACAAGGCAGCTGCTATGCTACTGAAAGGCAAGTCTTATTGATTCCAAAGGACAGCAATAATCTAAATTCTACACTTTACAAAGAAAAAAATTAAACACCACAGTACTTACAAAGAGAAGTTTAATTTTCCTGGAGCAGAACAAAAATAACAAGTGACACACCTAGGACTTACAAGAAAAATAACTGCTTCCCATTTAAAGAAGACAAAAATTTCAATTAACTCCTTATTGTATCAGAAAATGCTTTGAGCTTTCAGTTTATAAACACAAACACTTTCCATACCTCCTCCTTTCAACCCTTTTGACTGAAGCTTCAGAAAAACTTGATTTTGAGACTTCTGAAGATCCACAATCTTGACACTATCAGACAACTGAAATAAAAAATAAGACATATCTTGACTAGAAGTTTCAGTTTGTTAGTAACAGGACCAAAACAAAAAGTGGGGAAAAAATGGCTATAGAAGCATGCTAAGAGCAAGCCATGGCCTCCTGTTTTTAAACTTGAAAAAGTTTTGTTTTCTGGGAAGTTCTGGAAGCATACAAACAAAGCAGTTACTGTTCTAAGGTGCTTGCCCATAAAGAAAATAAACATATACAGGAAGTACATAGTCTGTGTACTCCAGAAGTACATATTGGTATGCAGTTTCATAGGGGTATTAAACTAAGCAGTATCAGCTCAAGGCAGCTAGCAATACACAATGTTCAGAGACAAAAGTATGTCACAGAAACACTGCTGAAGAATTTGACAGGCACATCTTCCCATTACCTCTACATGAATGGTTAAGTTTGAAGGGACCACTGAAAGCCACCTAGTCCAACCTCCAATGGACTCACCAGGAACAGCACAGAGAAACTGAGGCAAGCTAAGCAATGCCTTCCTTAGCAGCCATGGGGAAAACTACTTTGTAATTACAGCATGTAATAGTTATGTTGCAATTTTAATATTGTATCGTATATGTCCCAGTCATGTATGAAGTGTTGCTAAAATAGTCATATATGATGTACATTATCCTGCATGCACAACGACAAATGCAGAATTAGAAGCTGCACTGTGCTATTGAGAAATGTAGCCAATTCATATTAATTTCCATTTATAGCAAACTATATTAAAAATTTATTATGTGAAATTACATTATTATTTTAGTCTCAATTTATAGCAAAGTTCATGACTACTGCCTCACTTCAGTGAGTAAAAACAAATCACTAGAAAGCAATTGTTGTGTACATAGATGGAGATGCTGACATTCCAACTACATTTAATAAGCAAAAGACAGTCCTAGTCCACAATACATAATCATTATTTAACAACATTAGCAAGAAAAGAAATTAAATAGTTTTTTATTTATACCTGTTTTAAATAGTGCTTACAACAACAGTATGTTTATTGTAAGTTTCTAAGGAAATGTTGTACTTGAGCTGATCTTGTCTCAAGACATAAAATAGGTAACATTGGGTATACCAGCTACTCAGGACTCACTAAAACAAAAAACAACCCACAAAACGCTGCAAGCTACTAGAACACTGTAAAGATTTAACACTGTAAGGACCTATGAAAGAGATACTGGAATTTCCTTAATACCTGCAAACTGCACATAGCAGTTTTAATGGGAAAGAAAAAGATTTACTGATAAATATTCTGCTACACAAAAATTTAAAAAATAATTTGATTCCAATAAACGGGAGTGCAAAAGTTTATAAAGGATTTTCGAATTTGCTACAGTACAGAATACATATTACTATATATATTCGAATTTATTATTAAAAAGAAAAAAAAGTCAGAATAGCTACTACTGTCTGCTTATTGACTGTTCCCTGTAAAAGGTAAGTTTTCCATGCCAGTGAGATCTTCACTTCCAGGCAAATTTTAGAAAGTGATACAGACTTCTTCCATAAACTGGAAGGCCTGGAGAGAACAAAATCAAGGCAAGAACAAAACCTGGCAAGAAAACTAAACTACGCAGCCAGTTTGTTTCAAACTTAAGTCCTCAAAGACTACTTGTGTTTCCCATATAGGTTCTTAAAAGCTTCCTGAGCAATACAACTAACATCTCTGTCTTTCCTTGTATCATAGAATGGTTTGGGTTGGAATGAGACCTTTGAATCTCCAACACTCCACCCCCCATCAACAGGAACTAGATCAGATCTCTCAAAGCTTCGTCCAACCTGATCTTGAACACTTTCAATGATAGGGCATCCACAACTTCTCTGGTCGACCTGTTTGTGTCTCATCAGCCTAATCCTAAAGAATTTTTTCCTCATGCCAAATCTATATCTACTGTATTTTCAGTTTAAAGCCCTGTTTGTTCCCTGTCCTGTCACTACAGGCCTTAATAGAAAGTTTCTCTCAATCTTTCTTATAAGCCCCCTTTACATATTGAAAGGTCAGAATAAGGTCTCCCTGGAACTCTCTCTTCTGTATGCATCTGCAAGTCCCCTTGCCCTATTTAGCACTAATTTCCAACCTCCTCTCTCTTCCTTTCTTGCCTCTACTCATCCCATCCCACCAACATCTCCAAGTTCCCATTTCCCAAGAGCATGGTGAGAAGTGTGCCAAGCAGTACTGAAATGCTGACACCAGGCCGGATACCTTCAACACAAGGTCATTCATTCATTTATTCGACTCTCTCTCCTGTATCCAGACTTCAATTTTTAACTTGTCAGTTTCCTTTCACGGTGATGTCAGCTCTGCTCCTGAAACCGGCCAGACTGACAGGCAGGCAGAATAAGCACATCAGCGCTCCCAGGTGAAATTTCTGCCTTCCCCCAAGAAACACCCCTTTCTCCCCTAATAAGGATAAAACACTTGGATAATGCCGGGCGGGGGGGAGGAAAAAAAAGGAAAGTCGACACAAGAACTCGGATAATAAAAGCAGGCAGCATCAAGAGCGGTAGGTGGGTCAGCCGCTTCTCCAGCCGGCATCCCGGGAGAGCCCCGCACGGCAGAGGCAGCAGCCGGGCGGGGACTTCCCGCAGCCAGCGGTGCGAGCAGCTTCCCCTCTCTTCCTCCTCCCCTCCCTCTCCCTCCGTGCCTCCCCGGGCTCACCTCCCTGCCGCGGTGCCACAGCCGCTGCTCGCCGGCGGGCAGCCCGGCCTCCGCCTCCAGCCGCCTCTTCACGGCCGCCACGGCCGCGCTCGGCGGCAGCTCGAAGGTCCTGCAGCCCAGGCACTCATGGAGGACGGTCACCCGGGCCAGCCTGCGGCGACACGACACACACCGCGTCAGAAAAGCCTCGCGGCGCTCGCCGCCCCATCGGGCACCCACCCCCGCTCCCCGCCGGGCAGCAGCGGCGCCGCTCCCGCAGCCTCCCCGCACCGGCCCGGTCCGCACTCACATCCCGCCGCCGCACACAAAGGACCGCTACCCGGCCCGGGGAAGGCGCGGCGC
>VXBX01003750.1:416008-427085 GCA_013400415.1 Scytalopus superciliaris | reverse complement strand
GGGAGGCGGGGGTGGACGGAGGTGCCGCCCCGGCAGCTGCAGCGGTCGGTGCGGAGGTGCGGAGGGAGGACGGGGGGCCCCGCGGGAGGGTTTCCCGGTGCATCCCAGGGCGCCTGAGGCCAGGGAAGGGCTGCGGCTTGGCGTGGGCAGCGTCGGCCGTGACTGGAGATGAGATCCGGAGACGCTGCTGCAGTCGCATCCCTCCTTCGGCAGGCAGGCACGCTGGTGTTTCGCGTGATTCCCAGCGCAACACCGAAGGAAACATACTTCTGTCGGAGAGCCTGTCACAGGACATAAGACCCTGCCCTAATCTCACAGGGTGTATGGTAAATCCCCATACCATTCAAGACTTCAGGAAAGTGCTCTCGCTCCTGAAAACTGAGCCTTAGCCTGCCTGTGATCCCAATGAGTTAAGAGGGCACTTTGAGAAACTTGTGGACGGGGCCAACAGAAACACCTTGGTTCATCGTGTGCAAGTTCTGTGCCTGAGACCATGGGCTGTGCATCAGTGATGGGCTGAACAGCAGCCCTGCTTCAAAGGAGCTGAGGGATAGCAGGCTGAATGTGAGGCAACACATTCTCTCTAGGAGAATGACTTGCAGACCAAGGAAAATGAGCCTCTGCTCAGTGCTGATGAGGCTGAATCTAGGACGTTGTGACCACAGTGTAGTGATTTGGGCTTCCTCAGCTCCTGACCCCAGGCAGAGGACTACTAACGTGGCCAGGGGCCCAGCATGTGACCTACAAGGGGAAGTTGGGCTTGTTTAGTCTGAGAAGGAGATTAAGATGCTATACTGTAACATCCTTCAGATACCTGAAGGGGAGTGACAAAGGCAATGGAACTGACCTCTTCTTAATAGTGCAAGACTAACAAAGGGCAGTGGCAACAAGCTATAGCTTGGGAGGTTCGCAGGTGAGAGCAGAAAAAAATCCTGCCTCTAGAAGAGCTCAGTAGTGGCATGGGTTGTCTAGAAGCACCCTTCACTGGGATATTTCAAGGCTTAGCCATGAGTGACCTGAACCAATATTGGTGATCCTCCTACTGTGAGCAAAAAGATGAACTACAGAACTCCAGCCAACAGTTCCATTTCATTCCAACAGGTCTTAATTCCAGTCACTCACTAAATTAAAACATTTATGACTTTACTCAGTGACAAGGAGTTAAAATTGCTACTTGGCAGCCAAAGGTAACAGAGTTTCTGTGGAAGGGGGGAAATACAGAATGAACCTGTTTTCAGAAAGTGTATCAAGCTAAGTAAAAACATGAGCTCGCTAAAACCAAAAGAAGGTTAAACATCCCACAAAAGTCAGGTGGATCAGGATCCAACACAGTGTCTAGGTAGGCAGTTTTGTCAGTACTGCAACATCTGATTTAATTTATTTGCAATATTTGTATATTGAATTCTACAGGATTATAAGAAAATGGTAGAAGTTTTGTGGGTCTGATCCTGCTTTCACCAGAAATAACATAAAAACTATTTTAACATAAACAAGATGGTTCTAACTCTTTGCTTTTCTTTAGGACTTTGTTCATTTTTCTATGCTTTCATCTTTTTAACTTTCCATTTTGTTACATCCCCTTCAGAATTTGTCATCACAGAATTTTTCATACCAAAGGAATGATAAGGATGCCTTTTAATCTCTTACTGTTTATCTTTTCATATCTTGATAATTGTAGAGTGTAGCAAAAATGTGGCTGACAGGCAAGATGGAAGGAGTTGAAACCTAATGCAGTTTCATCCATACCTTCTACTAAAATAGTCTCCGACAAGTTGTCAACCACCAAGCCACACTGACAAAATCTAATTCCTCTTCTCTGCCTGCATTCACATGAGTGATTTATCATATTATGCGGTGTGTGCAATGGTTTGAATGGGACCCAGGAGGGCAACAGAGCTGTCTCAACTAACAGCCACCTCTCCATGAGAAACCTCTCAAATGGTGGGACACATTCAGGGGCACAGACAATCCTGCTATCTGTGATAACCTGCAGTTCCCCAATCTATGTCATATCACATGTCTAGACAATACTCACAAATTATGTCCTGTGATGATTTAACAGTAATATTGGAGGGGGAAAAAATACTTGTGTATCACAGATTCCATCTAGTATGGGACCTCTATAGGAGAGGGGGAAAGTTGGAAAGAACTGTTAATACAGAACTGGAAGTTCAAGGGTCTGGGCAAAGAAGTTGGCCTCCAGAGCCACTGGAAATTAGCCATGCCTATTCACCTCATAAATCTGATCTCCTTTGTACAAGGGGGACTATTTGTTTCATGCTGTCAGGATTGAATATCTCATTTCCTTTTACTATGGGACATCTTTCATTTGCCTCTCCTTTTGTTGCGTTTTTTACTCTGTTTTTATTTTCTAATAATTTCTGTCTTTGGTCTGTATTTTTTGTTGCCCATCCAGATGGAAACAAGATGTTCCTCCTATTAGTAATGCAGTATTAAAAGCATAAGGATGACTAGGGCATGTGTTCCTAAGTTGCCCTTTGACCATCCACATTGTTTCATTGTTGTCCTTCTCCTTGGCACAGTTTTGACCTGTAACTACTACCAGACTTAAGGAAAATGGTCAGGCATGGTTGGCAAAACAGGGACAACTCTCCACAGGCAGAACAGACAAGGACATTTTGGTATGGCCAAAGACTGTTTAGATTTTTAGACATGCTATGTCCCTTTGGAATTCTGGCCCCTTCCCTGGAGTGCCATTCCAATAGCTAGATGTTGCTGTTCATGATAGCAAGACTGCTACCCATTTCATGGCACTCTCTCCTAACCAGAGAATTTGTTGATTTCAGTAATAAAGGTAAGGAAAATTATGACCAATATTGATACCAGATCCAAAGAATGGAGGCAAATGAGCTCTTCTCAAAGTCTACAGCAAAAGAGAAGCAAGATGAAGTACTCCAAGTGCAGTTCCAGTAGCAATTTTTAAAAACTTAAGTGGAATTTAAAGTCACTCCTTAATTACAATGTTGATTTCTATCAGTAATATCCTGGCCATTCATCTGGCAAGGAAAGTAGAATATAAATGTCTTTTTAATTACAAAGTGATTGATACATACCCTGTTATCTATTACCAAAGCCTGTCTTTTTATGGCTTATGACAGTGACCTTTATAAACCTTATTTTTTTCTTGATATCTAAATAAAAATGTCCTAGAAAAGTGACTAAATAGAAGTTACTCTGTCTGACTGAAACGAAAAGTACATGTTCCAGTTTGCAGATTTTTGCAACAACAAAAACAATTTTATTTTTTTTTTAATGTCACTTATCCCTTTGGAAAACAGAACTATAAAAGCTGAGTAATTTTAGTGAAGTTAAAGGTATCACGTAAAAATTTGTTATACAGGACTACTAATAACGATTTTATGCCACAGTGCTAAAAGAAATTCATTTGACCTTAGCAGTTAGGAATTTTGGAGCTGTGGTAGGTAGACAAACCCACCAACTTTTAAATATAAAGGATTGTGACTGATTTGATATTTAGAAATTCCTATTAGTAACATTTTTATAACCACTTTTCCAAGCAGAACAGCATTTAGATTTAAAAATATGTATGGAAAATTCTCCTGTGGCTATAAACAGACACACGATTACCAAAAAAAAAAAACCAAACCCAAACAAACAAAACAAAACAAAACAAAATTGAAAGAGTCTCTGCAACACTGAAGTATCTTTATAACTTATTTAAATATATATTTTTTTTTCATAGTGACATTTCCCTGAAAACAGAAAATACTGTGTTGCAGTCACCTCATATTTCCAATTGTTTAAAATAAGTCTGCAGTAGCAGAAAAAAAAAAATGGATGCAAGTCCCTTCCTTCCTTGTCAGTGTGCTTAGAAAATGGAATGGAGCCTGAAAAAGGGCGTGTGTGGTGTGATAAGAAGGTCAGTAATGGCAGAGGAAACCTCTGCAGCAGAGCGGCTCCAGCACAGCAAGTGGCATTCTGCAGTGCTGGCAGCAAGAGGCAGTGACTCAACAACTACAGGCGAGGTTTGAGACAGGGCACACCAAACATAAAAGCAAAACTTTCCATGACACAGCAAACACCTCCATTCTTAAATCAATTCCTTAAGCATTAACAACAGATGTTCTAAACATCACATTGCATATATTTCTTGGCAGTTGAAAGTTACGGATTCCATTGGTTTATAGTCACTGCCAGAAACTCGTTTACCCATGCTTACTAATGCCTTTTCAAGACCTTTGAGAGTAATCCTACCATTTGTTGATGACACACGTGCTAGTTATTAGCAAGCCACTCCATAGTGGACAGTTTTCTGGTTTGCTCAAATAGCTCCATTAACAGAAAACAAGTAAATTTTTTATTAAAAGAATTCACTGAAATAGAGCTAGAGTCCTATGTAATACAAAGGATAAAAAAAAAAAAAAAAGAAAAAGAAAAAAGAGACAACCCTCTGGCCTGTGAAGTGTTTGATTCAAACAAAATATCTATTTTTTTCCCTAAAATCTATTGCACAAATTTAGTAATTTGGTGAAACTACTTTATTTTAGATTGTTGCAGTGAGTTTAAATCGATTCTCCTACTCTGCACTCCTCACATGAAACCATTATTGGCAGCTTCTAAGTAAAATATCTGCAGGATCATGGCTTAGTCAACCATCAAAGAACTGGAGGAAAGTATCTTACTCCTTTTTCAAGCTGATGTGTTTCTAAATGTCAAATATAAACAGAGCAGGATACTTCTGCATACTACTGAAAAATAAGCAAAAGTTTTAAGGGCACCAAAGCCAGAAACAGACATTACTTTCATCTACTGATTTTGATCTCTGTTATTTGATTTAATGTTCAAGCAAATTCCTTAATGGCACTGGGCCAATGGAAAGTACTTAAAAGACCTATAAAGCTTGTTTCAGTTTATTCTTTACAAATAAAGAACAGAGCAAGAAGGCACAAATAAGTGATAAGATTTCAAAATCTGAAAGGCTGAAGTAAAATTTCCTCTTAGATCCACCTCTAGGAAAAGACTACTTTAAGCTAAGTCCTTGAAGAGAGTGCCTAACCTTACTCTTAACTTTAGCATAGTAACCATTACTCAACAAATCTGAATTGCTAAGAATCACAGAGTTTTCTATCCCAGATGGTACAAATAACAAAATACCATGCTTGGCATTTCAAATTATGCAAAAGATTAAACCAAATGATAAAAATAAACTCCTCAATTGCTCTTTAGAGAATTGCATTGAGGGACTACAGTGTTGCAAAAGCTGCTGTTGGCATACATTTTTTTAATAAGCAATATGTTAAATTACTGGTGGCATTTTCTTTCGTCCTTTGGTGCCAATAAAAGGGCTAGATTTAGAACACCCACTTTAACCTTGAAACATCAAAAATGCAAAGCCTAAATTTGCAAATTGATTTAAGTTCCTAATGTAGGTTCCTAAACATCTTCATGAATCCAGGCCTAGGTTTTTTGCTTCCATTTAGGGCACACAGTCATCAGCTTATCAAAGGTGAGTTTTTTCCCATACTACCTAAGATATTTTTCTTATTTTAATTCCAGAGTGCTTAATGAAGCTATTATCTTGCCACATAAGAGAGGAAAATCCATTCAATAACTAAAATAGCCCCAGATTACACAAGCATTAAACATTTTGAGAAGTATGTATTTATCTCTATTGCTTCTGAATACTGCATCTAATAATGCTCCAAAGTTTCATATTTGCTAGGCATCAGTGAACAAAGCCCTATGTATATAGAGAACATAATGTCAAACAGAGGGAAATACAAGTAGGGTTTTTTAATTATGAAAAGACACAACTTCAAGTCCCTCTGCAAGTGTCCCTACATCAGATAACCTTAGATATTTTCAACCTCTGTATCAGTTCTCTCTCCCTCACAACAGGGTTCCATACAGAAATACAAGAAACAATTTATCCTTCATAAAACAGGATAGGTGGCAAAGAGAAGGAAACATGAGCCATATGTAAGGCCTAGTGAGAGGAAGGGAGGAAAAGGGGAAGAACAAAACACAGGGCATCCTCTTCTGGGAAAACACAGAGAAGAAGTGAAAGGGATTCCTGGGTTGCGTGACAAGTCCAGTCATACAGCTATAATAGCTACAAGTAAATACTCCTCCAAACACTAGCTCATACACAAGAGTTCATTGGGAATCAGAGGCTGTGTTTCCATGTCCTGTCCTGCATAAAATGGCATGGGGTAAGACATTAAGTACTTCCAGACTTCCTGCAGCCCCATTGCATTTTACTCTTCTTTCCAATTTCCCAGTGGAACTTCTTCCATAATCACTCCTAATCCTAGTTCTGATGTTATCACCCAATTTAACTGATTTGGCTCAGTTTGATGGAGCTGAGTGGAGTATGTGCTACCTTGTAGCTTCAGCAAGGGTAAGACATAAAGATATCCTACCTGCTTTTAGTAGAGTGCATGGCAAAAATTTCATTAGCTGGGGGCAGGATGGTTTTGCAAATGCCATAATTACTGCTTACATCTCTGTCAGTGTGACAGAACAGATACAGTATGTCCCTGGCATATTTGGACACAAGAGAAGCAGGAAATGTAGAAATCAAGGGAGTTTTCTGCAAAGTTAATGACCAGTGAACAGAACACCTGCAGAGGTGTTGAAAACTGACACTTGACCACCATTAAAAAAGAGCTAGGTACGATATCAATATTAAAGCTTAGGGAAAATACTGTACCAAAATATCTTTTTTTTTTTTTTGTAATTGCCTGATATTAAAATAAAAAAGTCCAGCAGTTTTGAAGTATCACTAAACAGACTAATGGAGATTCAGTTTAACTGAGACTTGCAAAAAAATCATAAGCTGCACAAGCAAAAATCAGTGCATAACTGACATGACATAATATTGGTCACTGATGATCTTGGCAAAAAAAAGCCCATTATTTAATAGTATCCAAGAATGTCAATATGGAAATATAGAATATTAAATTGTTGGCAACATGAATATTGCTCAGTGCAAAAAATCTTCTTTCAGCAGAATAGATTGTGCCATTCACGTGTAGAAGTCAAGCACGTGTCAAGCCTTGTTGCACAGATAATTTGTGTGATGCCTAAACCTCAGAGATTCCCAGATGTTTAAAATTTGAATTAGAAGGGTCTAGTTAACTAACATAAACGAAAAGGAGGGAGATTCAAATCCCCAAATCTTCTATCCCACAGTCACCTGGAAAGGAAATATATCACTTCCATGAATTTTCACAGAATTACCCAGGAAGCCAGTGGAACATACCCTGAAAGAGTAGTCAGCTGTTGCTAACAACATGCAAAGCCCACCTTCTTAACACACAGGAAAAAGCAGAGGCTGTGTGTTACAGAGCTGCCCATCAGTGGGGATTCTGCATATTGCAAGGCTGGGGGTGGAAGCTGAACTGCTCTTCCTGCAGGCACACTGATAGTAGATAAGAACACTTCTAATTACAACTTAACATGCTGTAACTTACAACAAATAAACATTTCTCTCATAAGATTTGTTTAGACGCTGTTCATGTAAAGAACTTGCTTTGCTTTTTAGCTGTTGGCAACATTATAAATTCACGCCACTAAAACAATATGCTGAATTCAGAGTTAGGCAAGTACAGGAAGGAAACTTTCTCTTTCACTTGTTTTCGAAAAATGCTTTAGTCAATGGAGACCATATATGAAAATTGAAAGTTAGACTATGAATCCATTACTCACAGAGTGAATAATTTTTTCAAGCAGTTCTTGTTAATTTTTCAGAGACAATTCATAAGTAAACGCTGCGGAACCTGGCA
This sequence comes from Scytalopus superciliaris, assembly GCA_013400415.1. Classification (NCBI taxonomy): domain Eukaryota; kingdom Metazoa; phylum Chordata; class Aves; order Passeriformes; family Rhinocryptidae; genus Scytalopus; species Scytalopus superciliaris. The sequence continues at coordinate 419,316 of VXBX01003750.1, read as the reverse complement.
CCTATGGCACCTTTTAAAGTAACAATTTTGTATAAATACTAGGCAGGTTTCAGACTCATTCTTTAAATTACTAACCATGGAAATTTGAGCAAGAACATGCCATCCTAACAGTAAACTCTCTCAAGACTTATATTTTTTTTTACCTGTTCTTATCCTCGATCTCCATTGTCGGGGTTTTTTTGATATCTTCCTGATAGGAACATGAAGCAGATCTTGAATTTATAAATTAGAAAATTATTTTTAATCTTTTTTGCTTGTCATCTCTTCAATGGACACCAGAAAACCCAAGCATGTGAAAGTCAACTCAGTGTTCACTTCATACTTGATCTACCCAAGATGTCTCTGTGCTTCACCATCTGCTACTTCTCCAGTTTTCTTTTAAAGCCACTTTCTTAATTGTTCACAGAAGTTCATTCTCTTACAATCAGGAACAGATGTAACAGGACTGATCTCAAAAAGTTTCTTTAACTGAATTCAAGCTATGTTCTTGTGCAATTGATTTCTATTTATCTTCTAGAAAAGGAGTGGTATTCTGGAAGCTGCTGTTTCTGCTTTGTCCTCTATTTTTTACTGGAAGCAAGCACAATTGGAAGAGTACTGGTGAGGCCTGAAGTCTGACTTGTCTTCTCCCTCACACCTGCTAGAAGACACCTCTTAACATCAGCTCAGGAGTTCTGGAAGAAGAGACACAAGGGAAAAGGGGAGGGCCATTAATACAAAACAGAATTGAACTGCAGCGTATGAAAAAGCCATTTCCTTTGAGGGCATAGTTGCAGTTACTAGTATTGAGTGAGTCATGATACTAATTATAAACTGCCTTGTGCATTTCTTGTAAGCACATGGAGAACTGAGAGAGAGCAGTGAGGTTTCCTGATTTTCCTCCAGTTTGGTATCATACAATCAGTACAACGACAAACACATAGCTGTAGGTACGCTGACTAAACAGGTGCCATGGGTTAATGCCAGCTGGCATCTGAGCAACATGCAACTGCTCATTCACTCCCTCCCACTGGGACTGGGAAGAGAACCAGGGAAGAAAGGTGAAACTCATTGATTGAGATAAGAACAGCTTAATAATTGAAATTATTATTATTAACAATAATAATAATTGTAATGCAAAGAATGTAACAAAAAGAGAGACAGAAATAAAACCCAAGAAAACAAGTGATGCACAAAACAATTGCTCACCCCTCACTGACCAATGTCCAGCCTGTCCCTAAGCAGAGATCCACTCCTCATGGCCAATACATCCCAGTATATATAATGAACACAATGTTCTATAATACAGAATATCCCACTGTTCCCTCCCTGTTTCTTGTGCACCTCCTCACTGGCTGAGCATGGAACACTGAAAAGTCCTGTATTTCGAATAAGGACTACTGAGCAACAACTACAACATCAGTGTGTTATCAGCATTATTCTCATACTAAATTCAAAAACACAGCACTGTACCAGCTACTAGGGAGAAAACTAACTCTATCTCAGCCCAAACAAGTACAATGGGCAATTTTTCTAGGATATATATTGCTCTACAGTGTATATTACAGTTGACATAAAATTATGCCATCAAGGAAAATAACATTTGTGGAGAAGGATTTTACCCTTATATTCAAATGGCAACTAGGGGAAAAGATTAACTAGCTTGCAATGACCTTCTACTGGGAGAATTCAAACTCTTCACAGCTAATCGCCATTCTCAAGCTACATAATTCTTCATCCATCCTATGCTGCACATACCTTTAGGAACTGTTTCCTTCAAGCTGACACAGTGGATTTTTGTAGCACCAGGACAGTGCATAAGGGAGGCAAAGCATGAGCTGTCAAGCTGCAGAAAACCATATACTTCGATATACTTTTTAAGCTATTACCCAAGGAAGATATATTTGAGAGAGCTGGGAGGACAACAGTGGTGTTCCTTTATTGCTCTGCATCTGTGCAAATGTAAATCCTTCTCTGAGCCTCTGACAGTGTTGGCAAGTCCTTTCATAATTGAGGTTGCGTATGTCCCTCTTCAAACAGCACTGCACAGACATTCCGTTCTGACTCAGAAAGGAAAACAACTGTGGCTAAATTGCCAAACATGAATTAGTTTACTATGTAAGTATGATATTGAAATACAAATGGCATGAAAGAAAGGGAAATAGAATTTGTGGGTTGATTTTTATTTTTATTTTTTTAATACTTAGAGGTTTTACCTACTCAACAAATGTGAAATGTCCAAGTATATGAATTCTGAATGCATGTTTACTGTGGCAAGCATCACGAAGAACTTAGTATAATGTGTTACTAAATGGTTTGAATATAAAGTTTTCTTTTTGCACATGCTGAGATGTTTATCTAGCTTGTAATCCAAAGAAAAGTCCATACCTAAGTCACACTAACGTAATAAAGACTTAAGCAAAGGTGTGAATGATTTCATAGAAAGCAAAACCGTTGAAGCCCTGCTGCATAATGGATTACAGTTGAGAGGTGAATGCTAAGGAAAGGCATTTTGGCTGCAGTGGAAAGCCAGGCTTAAGGGTAGTACATGTGCAGCCACAGTTGAAATACCAGGTCAGCTTATACTGATTCCCCTAAAACATCACTAGAAAATTACACATGAAAAATATTTAAAGTTATTTGAGCAGCTTCAATTGCCTTGAGAAAGGATAAAGGAAAAATATGCTATAATAGAAAGCTAATTATGACTTTAAGAGACAACCTCTCCATAATTAGTGAGTGACACACTTTCTCAGATGCCATCCTATTTCTATGTTTGTCTTCTCAAAGACTGTCCTTTATTATGTTGCCCCTTGATATGGTACTTGTTCTAGGTACTGATACACCCAGGAAAAGAAAGTATCTTCTAGGATTTTTGATAATGACACCTTGTTAAGAAAATGGATAGGTCTAAATTACCTAAAACTAGCCTAAAAATCACTAATTCAATAAATAGTTTGCTTAGCAGAAAAGCAAGTTATACCACAGTGTGAAGTGACATATTTACAGTGGCAAATAATTCTGATAGTCCTCAAAGGTACTTAGTCTTGCCAGCGTAGTAGATGTGACCAAGTGGTGTTGTCAGTTTGTTACCAGATCACATTACAATCCTAGAAAGATTCAACACGGTCATATCTATGTTGTCTCCCATGGTAAGAAAGAGAGCCAACTTGGCTGTCAGATACCAGATACAGATTTATTCTGGCACACTTAACTTGCTGACCTTACACTTCTTCACTGCCTGAGCTGGTCACAGAGGTTACCTTATGGCAGCATCTCAGAACATCCTGTCATTGAATTTGTGAGTATAAACAACCATAAATCTCTTC
>VXBX01003750.1:289318-414508 GCA_013400415.1 Scytalopus superciliaris | reverse complement strand
AGTGAGGAGTAAAATAATCTTAAAAACACTCTCTCCCAAACCCTCCTTCCTTCCAAGTTCTACCTCCTCCCCACCAGCAGTGCAGAGAGACAGGGAATGGCATTATGGTCAATTGTTTCCACCGCTGTTCAAGGTGAAGCATCCTTCCCCTGCTCCCCATGGGGTTCCTGCCACAGCAGACAGTCCTTCACAAACCTCTCTGGCGTGAGTCCATCCCACAGGCAACAGTTCTTCACAAACTGCTGTCCTGTGGGTCACTTCTCCATGGGGTGCAGTCCTTCAGGAACAAGCTGCACCAGCGTGGGTCCCCCGCAGGGCCGGCCAGGAAAACCTGCTCTAATGTGAGCTCCCCTCTCCATGGGCTGCAGGTCCTTCCAGGACCCCGCTCCTTCATGGGCCTCCCACAGGGTCACAGCCTCCTCTGGGCATCCACTGCTCTGGTGTGGGCTTCTCCATGGGCTGCAGGTGGTTCTCTGCATCCCGATGGCCCTCCCTGGGCTGCAGGGGCACAGCTGCCTCACCATGGGCTGCACCACGGGCTGCAGGGAAACCTCAGCTCTGGTGCCTGGAGCATCTCCTGCCCTCCTCCTCCACTGACCTTAGTGTCTGCACAGTTGCTCACATGTTCCCATTCCACTCTTCCCTGGCTACAGTTTTCATCCCACAATAGCTTTCTTTCCCTTCTTAAATCTGTTATCACAGAGGCGTTACTGTCATTCCTGATAGGCTTGGTCTTGGCCAGCGGTGGGTCTGCCCAGGAGCCAGCTGGCATTGGTTCTGCAGGCCATGGTGGGGAAGCTTCTGGCAGCTTTTCACAGAAGCCGCCCCTGTAACCCCCTCCACTGCCAAGCACTTGCCACAGAAATCCAGTGTGCTGACTTTAATTGAATTTTGGTGGAGGAGATTTAGTAGTCAAACTGTAAAAACAATCTTCAGTTTTGTGGATGCCTGTGATTAATTGTAGGTAGGAGCCACACGTATAGCTACACAAATACCTAATTTTGCCTGCAAATCAGGTAGATGCATATATATTAATACTGCTCCAGAAATTTCTGTTGTAAAAACCATTACTGGTTGTCTTACTGTTCACTCCTCATCCATGCTTTAATTTCAGGATGCCTAAATGACACATACACTTAGTTTCTTTTCTCAACAATAACTAAATCAAAACTGTTAATTGTCCATCCAGCAGCAGGGGAAGCATACAAGAGCCATCAGAATTACTGAACACGATCCAAAGTTTAGAGAGCATTTGTGTACAAAGCACAGCAGTAGCCAATGCTCAATTGTTGTTTTATACAGTCTAAAAGCACAATTTGATCACAAAACCATTATAGCTCATGGTGACTTCTGTTGGAATAAATACAGAATGGCTCCACTGTTTCACTAAATTACGCTTGTTTGTGGATTTATTAGGCAGGAGCTTATGACAGGTTTAATTCTCATAATTAAGATCCCACTCCATGCAATAGGAGAAGTAGGTCTGAATGAGCCTAGACCAGACTCACTAGAAATATAACAAGGACTGGTACACAGTTCAGAGGAAGCAGCTGAACCCTCAAGAAAAAGACTATCCAGGTATTAATATTTTGAGAAGACAGATGCCTCTTAAGTACAAATTATTCCTGTCAACACACAAGTATACTAGTTGAATTCAAAATGCACTCTGATCCAACTAAATTCAAGGCTATCACACAACTGCGAGTACCACATAAATGTAAGGAGATGCTTCTCAGAGATAGCTGTTCTGCAGAAATTTGAGATGGACCTGATACAGTGCAATATAATAATGTGCCAGAAAGCTAGAAAAGCCAGAAGTAAAATAGATATGTCCTTAATATGTTTATTGTCTTGGCAGTTTTGGTGTAGCACATATAACTGATATGAGTAATCCATGACATCAGCAGATATAAATCAGTGCCATCAGCAAAATATATGGCTCTGTGTTTATAGTGCTATGAATTACATGAACTTTCATGCTTTATCACAGAAAATCTTTAGATTAAAAACAAGCTAAAGCCTTTCAAAAATGCCAATGCTTTAATAGTACTTCTATTATTGGTAGTACTAATGCTACAAATACTATAGTATTAATGCTATTCATATTAAAATGAATAAAAATGCTGCAGTCTTGTCACTTTTTATATAGACGAGAGACTGATTGTAGCTGTACAAAAGTGATTCTTATTCTAGAGTGTGATGATTTTGACGCATTAGCACAATAGACATTGTTCCTTTTTGGTGAAACATCAGAAATATATGTACAAGGATAAAAATATTCAACAGATGAAAATCAGGGCAAATGTTGTAGTCAGTTTTTGAAGCAAATACTGGTTTTGCCTACCCTTTCCAAGGTCACACCAGCAAGAGAAAGAGCAGCAGTTATGTCTCTTAGATCACAGAGAATAGTAAAATCATTGACCAGCAACTCAATAATCACCACAGTTTCCCAGAATAGCAGTAAGTTTGATAAACAAAGAAAAATCCCAGCTAAACCTGAGTTGATAACTACATGCCACATGGGCTGTGAGGTGGAAAAAAACCACAGGAGACTCTGCCAAGCTAATGACAAATCTGGCATTGTATTTAACCTTGACTGCATGAACCAGGCACCCTAAGCAGATACTTGAGAAAAGTGATTTATGAAGGAAATAAGAACTACTTCTAGGAATTAATTGCAGCTGGTTTACATTTAGGCAGTTTTAACACCTAATCAAACCACAAGGCTTTGAATAAAAAAAGCTGCACAAGCATGAGTGTGGATGAGAGCACAGACACATTGCTCATCAGAACACACACTAGAGTCCAGGGCAAGTTCAACACAATGTTATTGGTCTTTTATACAGGGAGATCTTATAGCAGCCTTGCTTTACCTAAAGGAGACATACAAGAAACCTGGAGAGGGACTTTCTGCAAGGGCATGTATTGATAGGCCAAGGGGGAAAGGCTTGAAACTGAAGGAAGACCAGTTTAGGTTAAATATTAGGATGACATTCTTTACTGAGTGTGATGAAGCACTGGAAGAGGTTACCCAGAGAAACTGTAAATACCCCATCCCTGAAAGTGTTCAAGGGCAGGCTGGATGGGGCTCTAAGCAACCTGGTCTAATGAAAGATGTCCCTGCCCATGGCAGGGGGGTTGGAACTTAGTGGTCTTGCAACCAAAACAATTCTATGATTCTATGACTGCAGCAATGTTCTGTAGTTCCCTCAAGCTGGGTGAACCCCCTCTCCTGCTCTTTGCCTCACAGCATAGTAGTCATCCGACAATCACTGAAATGTATTAATTGTGAAAACTTCTTTATTATTAAAAGAGAGAAGACAGCCTCCAGCAGCAAACAGTGAAGTCAGGCCATCTGTAGCACATACTGGAAAATAGGTCAGAGTTACCTGAGCAAACAGAGCAGCTGCTAGCTCCAAAACCAGAAGCAGCAGAGCAGTAACAACTGAGTACCACAGCAAGCAGAACTGACAGCCCTGTTGTTCTCAAGATGAAACCAGTATCTCCTCACAGCTCAGTGCTGCATGGATACATCAGGTGACTGTTACCTTAAGCCATGGAGTTGAGGAAATTCATCTCAGCTGCATAAAAAAGTACAGTACTTATTCTTAAGAATAAGACTAAGTTAACTGAAACAAAAAAAGATGTCCTGTACCAACTTCATCTGTTTCTTTCTCAAAGGAACAAAGGAAACACAGTTCTCAACAACACAAGACCTGCAATGATTCACTTATGGAAAAGGTAACTCAAGAAGTATGACTGCATGCAACTATATGAAAACTCCAAAAGTTATTTGTAACGGTATGACTAAGTTGGATTCTGTGGTATGCAAATGATCTTACAGTAACCATCTAGGACTGTGTGGTTGAATTATGCATAATGAATCCCTTCATCAAATTCTGAGGAAGTAAACTCAGATACCCAATGAAAATGTCTCAAAGTGATTTCTCAGCAATATGTGGCCCACCCCTCCCCCTCCTAAACTGAAAGATCCATGTGGTTAAGACATCACTACTGTTCTCCAGAAATGTGGAGATTTTAAGCCAGCTTCTCTGAAACTGAAAGCAGTGGGTGCCATATAAAAGGACAAGCAGAAGGAGAACCATTTGTGCTTAGTGTTGGTTCTGAACCATTTAATGGGCCTTCCAAATGAAACGGGAAATTGACACTGTCTATCAACCATAATACAGAAGCCTAAAGAGCTCTGCAGTAACAAAGACATAAACAATGGTGCTACTAAGCTGTGAAAAAACCAGCAGGAATATGAATTATTACTTGACTGCAAAAATATGATGCCATTTAGAAATATACGGCTTAACTGATAAGCTCTTCTTGCTCTAAAGCCAGGTGCACTAAATCTGAGCTGAACATTAATTCCTAGTATTTGGACCATCCACTGTAGTAATAAGTGTTCTGTGCAGACTTGCCAATACAAGAGTTTATGAATTATCTAGTAGTGGGGTGTCAGTCTTGTGAGTTCCTGATGAGAAACCAGATGAAGGACAATATAGGAACTTAGCCCTACTAAAATTTCTGAATAATTATGCCAGTAGTAGGTTTTGTTGAAGTCAGTCTCTCTAAGTGATATGGGTCTGAAAGAAAAAGTAATTGGTCAAATGCTCTGAAAATATGATTCCACAAGGAGGGAAGTGAGTACTTTTACATATTTCCTTATCTTTGTTTTTGTTTTAATTAAATTTTGTTTGGATTGCTAAAAATCTTTCTTTCAGCTACAAAAATCTCTCCCTCAAGTATTTTTCTTCAAGAGTAACTCGGAAAACTCATGCTTTGGTCATTGTTTTGCAACATTACTAGTGGTTGAAATACCAGGAAAATCAAATACCCTTCTTGGTTACATAAGGGCACTGTACTGTGCTGCATGCAAAAAACCAATTTGACAGATACATGAAGTCTTGGAGTGCATCTGAAGTGCCCTTTGCAGATATGCACTTAAGATGAAACAGTAAATGAACTTATTCCAAAGATAAAGTTAGGAAGAACATTTATTTACTATAAGATCAGTTATGCCCTAAATTTGGAATGCCTAGTCTTGGAATCTGAATTCTTTATGTATTGCCTCCTACACTGTAGACTAACAGGCAGTTCAGGCTTAGGTATACTGAAGTATACTGAATCAGAATAATTGTGTTACTTGTTTTAGATGATCACAAATAATTAAGTCTTTGTTTATATTTGAATGTTTAAAGGAGAAAAAATATTCTTAGGAAATTTTCTTACCTATAAGGTAAACCAAACTTCAAATAATTGTCATAAGTAATACATATATACGGGAAGTTATTCTTTCACTTGTGGTATTTAAAGTAATTTTTGTTTTTACCTTCAAGTGAAGGGTTCAGCTATGTTCAGATCTTGGTACTGATCTTACTTCAACATTTCAATTAAGAGCAGATAAGTTCAGAACTTTAAAAACAACTGTCTTCAATCAGTAAACTGAACTGATGTTTGGTTTAGGCATTCCTATTCCCTGACAGTATCAGTATGATATCTGGCCTCACTACCTTGTCTGGCCTAGCATCTTCCCCTTGCTCACCTTGCAGCACAGATGGCCAGGAAGGAAGGATGCTAGCCTGCTGCTAGGAGTAGTTGTGTTCTTAGATAAACTTTCTGTCTTCTAAGGACAGTTCAGGGTCTTTTTCATCATTATGATTACAATGAAGATTGGAAAGAATTGCTTATCACAGTAATTTGAAAGTCCTGAGAAGCAAAGCTTTTTCAATTGTTGAAATAATTTTTTCTCTTTCATTAAATACTTTTATATGGAGGTTCCCCCTTCTGTTTACAGATATTTGAATTCAGGAAAGTTTGATAGCCACAAAACACTAACCTGTGTCAGATATACATAAATATGATTGATTGATTGATTGATTGAATAATTGTATGAATGTGTTTTGCAGTATCTCATTTTTTAATGTTCGAGGTAAATTGAAGTTCTTAGACTACAACTCAGGAATCTGCATTTGACTGACAAAAGCCTGACGAGAAAATTTCAAGTCTACAGTTACAGAATACTCCCAATATTTTCATGGAGGGGAAGATATCAGCAAGTCTCAAAGGAGCATTTATAAAGCCAAGCCTTCTCCTAATATTTATCATGTCCTCAATTGCTCTTGTAAAGAACCTTTCTCCACACTGAATTACTGGAAAGCTTATGATGAGGTAATCTTGATGACATCGTGAGCCTTCAAATAATTCTGTCCTTCGGGAGTTATGAGATATACAGACAGCCCTAGTTTGAGGGTTCTCCAGGTGAGACAAGTGTGTATTGATGACATAACTGCATCTGACGAAACTGAGCTCTGATTCATCGTGTCAGAGAGACCTTCACAGCGGTTTTGGACTGCAGACTGTGTGCTGTGTACTGCTTCACCAAATGATGCATCTCTTCTCTGCAATAGCTTCCAAATGATTTCTGGGCACACTTGAGATATGGCTTTTTTGCTTATAAAGCCTCATCCACAGATCCTATTACAGAGGGTATGTAACAAGTAACACTCTTTTATTTTTAGCATTCAACACGGGAACAAGATGACATGGCTTGTAGAAAAAAAAGTGCAGAAACTGAAATTCCCCAAATGAGCTAGGAGTTAAAGTTAACTCACTCTGATTGGAATAAATTAGGTTATCTCTGTCCAAGAACTCTGGAACATGAAACTGCAGTTTTAGTAGGAAATATTTTTAATAAATCAAACAGAGATTAATACTATATACTGGCAAAAGTGATCTGGGCAACTACAGATCCTTTGTGCATCATCAGTAGTGCACTAATGCATCTCAGATTTCCTAAATTTAAGGGTATAAACCAAAAATTAATGGATACATTACATCAAAAATTGTTTTAGTCTGGTCTCCTAAAAAAAGAAGCTAACTGTTCTTCAGTCAGCTGGCAAGGAATTTCAGTGTGGATGCTGGTGATTTTGTTCTGTTTGCTTGCACCCAAACATACCACAAGACTGCCCAAGTTAAGGTAAAAAAGTGAAACAAATGGATTTTGCCTTGCACCCAGACATAGCAGAGAACTGTTTGATTTAGGCCAGGGAAAAATATTCTGTAATAGCTGTTTGTTTGATACACCACTGTAGCATCAAATCCAGAATAAAGGCACTCAATCTGCAGTTATAAGAAGGAATCACATAATTCAGAACCTACAGATATGTCACAGCCACCTGAATGCAGAGACCAGACCTGTGAGGAGAGCAGAGAAGCGGAAGTATGACTTTGTACCAGATGGATCCTGACCTGTGTATATAAAGTGGATATAAAGTCCAGAAATACCCAGTGGCACCTGGGGAAGAGAGAAGTGCTCTTCAGTTCCAGCTTCCATCCTTGAAGAGCTCTTGAGTCTGGCCATCTCAGCTACAGAGACTAAACCATCAGGGTCAACCAGGCAGCATCAGGTTTACAGTATCTTATATGTAGGGCTTGTCTGGCATGTGTGATTAAAACTTGATGTTTAATTATTACAGTACTTGAGTTAAAAATTGATAGCTTGCAGTGTGGAGACTTACCGGGCATCTCAGAAAACTCTCTTCATGCCAGTTCCCATTCCACTAATAATGGCAGTCACAACACCCCCAGTACCACCCCCAGAACCAGTCCTAGAAACAGAACCTGCAGGACCTATTAGTAGGACATGGTGTTACCCTAATATTTTAGTAGCTGAAAAATTGTCTGCTTTTAATATGTAATTATGAAAGTAGAGTTCATTAGGATATTTTTGGAAGAGGACATTAATGAAAGGCCAGGAGGAGACAAAGGCTTTCCATTAGCAGCAGCTGGTAGGGACATACAGCCACGTTATGTGATGTGGTTTCAGACACAAGTTGCACAGTGCCTCATCATCATCCTCGCTTGATTTGAATCAGAATGTATAAACCTACAAACTTTCATGGGAGCAAATTATGAGAGGTTAACCTGAAAAAACAATATGGGACTCTTAGAGACCGTCATTTTAGCCAATCAAAAAGAGAGGTCAGCTTCACAGTACTGGAGAACAATATGTGTGAGGGATATATTTGAGTACCTGAAACTGCAGGGCCCAGAACTGTAGACAGTACTTGAGGTGAGGCTGTACCAATGCTGAACACAGCAGGAAAATCCCCTCTTTTGCCTGGATAGTGATGCTGTTGGATGCACGTTCTCCTGACTGCCAGGGCTTCCTGCTGACTTCCATTAAGCTGCTGCCCACCAGCACCCCTAGATCCCTCTCTGCAGGGCTGCTCTCCAGCCACTCCTCTCAGAGTTTATACTTGTGCCTGGCATCACTCCACCCTAGATGCAGAATCCAGCATATCAGATTCATACCAACTTGTGTGTGCTCAAGATCGCAACCAGGCTAGACCTGGGCCACACATTCAGTGGGTAGCCCTGCTCCTGGGGTCTCTGTGCCCCCTGTGACATCCCAGTGGTCTTGAGGGAGCTTTGGGGAAACAGGGTTTATTTTTGGTCAGAATATCACTCTAACCATCATTATCTGAGGTAAAACTTTTATATAGCATGAAGTTACTGACACAGACTTAATCCTGCGTGCCTTCATGACTCATATTAAGGAGTGAGGCAGGTCCATAGGTACGAAGTGGAGAATATTTTGCAGGCTATCTTCTTTCTCCAGAACAATTCCACACAGCAGCCAGCCAAATTCTCCTTCAAAGGATAGGGAATTGTGTCAGACTCAAGACTGAGATGAGCTCTGACGAGTGCTTTTCATCTCATTACCTGGCGAAAGGTACTCAGACCAAGAGACAAATACTTCCAATGTGTTTGTGGCATGGCTAATTTTTTTTTAATTTACTGATACTAATAAAAAATTAATTTTTTTTCTCTTCATTCCCTCCAAGCCTAGTGTTTTATTAAAAAAAAAAAAAAGCAGAAAGAAACTTTTATGATCACTGTGTACTCACCCAAGCATGGATAGAGTTTGACAGACATGACCAGAAGTAGTTTTATCTCTATGCTATTTGTAAGCCAAAATCGATGGCAAATAGTATGGCATTTTCTGTCTATGACTAGTATGCTCTTAAGCAGGGGATTCATCTGTATTAATTTCTTCTTCATAAGTGGGAGGGCTTGTCTCTAAACTGGGACACATTATGCTGAACATTTTCATCTAGAATGCCAAATGTTGCAGAAGCAAGGAGGTTAACACAGAGATTGGCTCAATATAGCATACCCAGACAGTGGGGAGGAAATATTCTAAAAGCTGAGCATACCTAAGTCATTTGCAGATGCTGCAAAGCAGTGTGAAAGCACTGAAATGCTGCCTGTTTATTTAGCAGGTGCCATTCACGACAGCAACTGTTGTTGAAAAATATTCTTGGAACTCTGTCAAGATTTGGTGTGCCCATGATTTGACATCGCTTCTTCTATTGCTTCACATCATACCCAATCCTAGGTATTACCTTCTAAAGAGCTATTTCAATGCTTCTTTTTTCCCCCCCAATTAAAAATGCTAGAAAGGTTGACTAACACTGAAAGAAAATGACCAAGGGACTGAATATGAACATTTCAACATACGAAACAGCAATAACATTATTCACAAAGAGCTATATTAAGCAACAGGGGCTGCACAAATAAAGCTGCATTCATGAGTGTCTGCTGAGTGTTCTGAACTACTTGATTAAGCCGCACCTTATTAGTGATAATTATGATTAATGAGAAGCTTATAACAACAAAGCTCTCTCTGCAACCACTGCAATAGAAAGAAAGAAATGAGAAGCACATTTCAGATTGGAGCTGCTACACAAATAATTAATAAATGAAGTCACGCTGAAAACTTATTTGGAAGATTTTTATATTACAGACTTCATGCTGACTGAAAAAACAAGCACTTTTTTATTATTTCTTGGTTTTCTTTTTATAAATCTGTAAGACTTCATTGTTAGTCCACTTAATCAAAGTACAGTTTTACAACATGTTAAGAAAGATGCCCAGAGATCAAGATAAAGGGACAAGCAGGAGCTCCTGGGATAAATACAGTCAACAGAGTCTAAGCAATTTTGTTGCTCCATTATGTCCCACAAAGGAAGCTGGTGGTTTTTCCATCCAGCCATAACATTAATCCATTAGAGAAAGAGGAGACAGGGTCCTTCTCATTTATGATTTATAAGACAGGGTATGAACAACTTGTCTGACATCATCCTTGTCACAGCTAATGAGAAACTGCAATAAATCCATTTTTGTGCATCTCCCACAGAAGAGATTAAAAAGCTCTTTCAGATCTAAAGGTCCATTTTTCTGCAGGAGGGTAGGGCTTGCTAACATAAGCAACCAAATAATTCATTGTATATGATTGTGTATGTCCCAAAGTGATGAGCTTTCCACACCAGTACTGGTGTTTGGGTCATGTCCCTGTGTATATGTACATACATTGTATAAACATCAAACAACCAGTATGATTCAAAGAGATGTTTTTAGCATTGACAAGAGTAATCAAAGCAAAGCAGAAAGCACTTTAAGTTCTTCAGCTCTTAAAACTAATTTGCTGTGGTGGATCAACACTGTTAGGCTGAGATCCTGCCTGGCACAGGGTGGGGTAACACAAGCCAATGGCAAGACCAGGCAAGCATTTCCAATGCCAGTCCAATATAAATATAAAGGTAATGAGCTGAAAATTACTTGTTAGCACTTGGAATGAGATTCCATGCCACTCCACATTGCAAAAATTGCCCTCCAGTGCACAACTTGCTCCATCTCTCATCCATGGACTGCTCTAGACAGAGAACCTGTCTCAGCACAAGCAGGTATGAGTTTGGCTGTGCCTCTGAGCACAGAGAACCTAAGGACCAGAGCTCTTCCCCAGCTCCCCTATTCAGCAGAGCATTTGTGGCTTGGGGAGTAGGAGGAATGCAAGCTGCTGGAGGATTGGGGCAGGCTGGGATGACAAAAAACATCATGAGAGTTGATCAAAAATGGTGATTCATGTAGGAACTGTCCAGAGAACAACATGGGGGGAGAAATTTGAGGAGGAAGGGGAAGGTTTACAGGGGGCATTTTACAGGAAAAGTGCAGGTAGCATAAGGAAGGATTGAGGGCACAATCCTGCAATTCCACTTCTCTCCCAACAGGTATCCAGAGATCTGATATTAGCAATTCCTTTCATAGTGTGAATGATTTTATGGAACAGGACTCAGTGACAGCTGGTACCTGCCCGTATCCACATTCCCCAAGATCTCAGCTTACATTAGTTAAAACCTGACAATAATTTTGCTGTTAATGCTGCAGAGCTTCACAGTGTACCATATATAACTAACAAAGAGATAGACAAGTAAATTAGCCTGTCCTAAAAAAGAAAGGTACAAGCTGTTCCTTTTGCTTCACTGAAGCTTTAACTAAAACTCTGTTGTAGTTGAACACCAGCCGGCAATTAAGTAGCACACAGGTGCTTGTTCATCCATCCTCCCCCAGTGAGATGGGGAGGAGGATCAAGGAACTGGGTGAAACCCATGGGTTGAGATAAGAACAGCTTAAAAATTAAAATATTATCATTATTATTATTGATTATGATAGTGGTGATAATAATAATAACGATGATAATCACAATAAGAATGTCATGCAAAGGAACACAACAAAAAGAGAGACAGAAATAAACCCCAAGCAAAACAAGTGCTGCACAACACAACTGCTGAGCACCCACTGACCAATGTCCAGCACTGAGCAATGATTAGGCCTTCACCCCAGTTTATATACCAGGCATGACATTCTATGGTGTGGAATATCCCTTTGGTTAGTTTGGCTCAGCTGTCTTTGCCATGCTGCCTCCTAGCTTCCTGGGCACCTCCTTGTTGGCAGNGAGATGGGGAGGAGGATCAAGGAACTGGGTGAAACCCATGGGTTGAGATAAGAACAGCTTAAAAATTAAAATATTATCATTATTATTATTGATTATGATAGTGGTGATAATAATAATGATGATAATCACAATAAGAATGTCATGCAAAGGAACACAACAAAAAGAGAGACAGAAATAAACCCCAAGCAAAACAAGTGCTGCACAACACAACTGCTGAGCACCCACTGACCAATGTCCAGCACTGAGCAATGATTAGGCCTTCACCCCAGTTTATATACCAGGCATGACATTCTATGGTGTGGAATATCCCTTTGGTTAGTTTGGCTCAGCTGTCTTTGCCATGCTGCCTCCTAGCTTCCTGGGCACCTCCTTGTTGGCAGAGCACTACTTAGCAACAACTACAACATCAGTGTGTTATCAACATTATTCTCATACTAAATCCAAAACACCGCACTGTGCCAGCTACTAGGAAGAGAATTAATGCTATCCCAGACAAAACTGGGACAAACTGGTGATTTAAACCCTAACATTGTTGTTTCCTTTCTCATGGAAGACCAGAGTGTTAAAGCTCTGACTTTTACTATTTTCCAACAGCTGTCTTATCTCAAATAGGCGATGATTGGTATATGCAACCAGCTGTATCACTCTCCTGTAAGAAAAAAGAAACCAAGCCTTACCACTGAGAGGAACCTGAGGCACATTCATGCCCTCCTGAGAGGTCACCAGAAGAGCTCAAAACACCTGCCCCATCATGTTGTGAGTGTAATCATCACCTATCAGAAATGGTGCCTTATTTTGGAGAAAGTTTCTACAGGTAATTTTAGGAAAGACAACTAAACCTCATTGATTTCTAGTCTGAACTTCATGGCTGCACATGTCTTTGTGCATAAACACATGTAGGTCTTCACAAAGTGAAACCTTCCTTTCTCACACAGTTCTGGTGTACCTCCATCACAACCAAAAACACACTTGCTAAAAATTCTGAACACTGACCATCTTCTGTTGAGCTAATCAAAAAGAAGAAAAATGCTAATGAACTAAATCAATTCATTTAAAGATTTAGTTCAAGCCTTCTAAAATGCAAATATATCCATTAAATACACACTTAGAATAAAAATGTGACCCTACTGTACTAAAGTAAGTTTGAGTTGTTATATTTCTTAGCTGAGGCAGAAATAATTGCTGAATAATTGCACGTATAACAAAAAATATTGCTGAATGAATTAACACATTTCAAAAAAGACTAAATCTTCCAAAAGATAAAATACTTCAAAATCTGACATGCATTTTTTTCAATTCTGTGTTATTCTAAGGGTTCATAAAATTGAACAGCTAGACACTGTTCAAACTCTTCAAGAAAATGCTCTTTTACATTATAAAAACCTACAGTTTTGTATATTTTAACATAAAAATTCATCCAGTATTTTAGAAACTCTGCTTTTGAGAGTAGGGTTCAAGTAGCCCCATACATTGTGAGGTACGATGGCCACAGGCTAGTTTTAGATATGCTGGGTATCAGTTTTTCTGGAAGTGCTGCTGTGTTTCCATTTACTTTACAGGGAGCCTCAGGCAAGTGTGGACCTAACTAGGGCATCTTGGAACCTCTGTATCATATTTTATAAATATGGGCCTGTTGCCTTGGAGGTCATAACAAAATCAGGTCTGAGAAGCAGGAAAACAATCAAGAGAGAGACAGAGAGAGAAAAGGGTTTTGAATTGGCCCCTGAAAATGCCAAATTCACCCCAGTGTAATTCTGCTGAAAACAATGGAAGTACACAAGAGCTGAACTTTTCCCACTGTCTTTACATAACAGCAAGCACCGTTTAAAACAATTTTATCTAGTTATATTATGCTATAGTCCTGCACATTTTCAGTATGGGAACAGAAATTCACTATGTGGGACTGAGTTTTTGTATTATTCTTGTATTCTTAAAACACTCACATGACAATGCAAATGATTACTTGCTTTATCTTTGGAAATCCTGTTTCCAACCAGAGAATCTGCTTGGTGTTGGGAGGGTGACAATCGTGACACAGGAAAGGAAGGGACAAGAATTAACATTGACAATACCACAGCCTCAGCATTCACATTCACTACCAGAGTGCTCCCTAGGTAACAGTAATGTGCTATAAGCTCATTAAGGGATAAATTTGGCCTCTTATAATCCAGTTTCTGGTAGCAAGCAATAAGAAGCTGTTTTACAAATAGACAGCTGATGGGGTCTAATACCTCCAGGAACGCAAGGTGAGGGCAACTCCAAAAACAATGATGGGAAAATTTCCCTGTGGGTTCCTCAGTGTGAGGGAGGCTCTGCCTTACATCTGCAATGAGGTGATCAGTGCGATGGGAGCAGAAGTGTGTATTTACTTGCAGCCTTTATCATGAGGAGCTGCAGTTCTGCCAGGTCCCAAAAGAGATGTACAAAAGAAGGCTCCTCCTTGCAACAACTACTCATCTTCCTTAACACACCAGCACCAGGCTGCTCATCACAACTACCCTGCTGTTACCTCCTGTGACACTGGAGAGGCATCTCCCAGCAGTTTCTGCAGCAGCTGCATTAAGTACCAAGGTACAACTGCAGAGGACATCAAATAGAGATGGTATTCCCTGGTTTAGAGCAAATCACCATGGACTTATGAAGTACTTAGACAGGTGAAAGCAAAATTAATATTCTCATAAAATAGCAAGAAAAATGCTACTTCATTTTTTTTCTCTGCTGACATGCAGAGTTTTAGCTACAATAAAATATTTTGTTTGATTACAAAGAAATTTTCTAAGAAACAAAGTGCAGTAAACTTGCTCTAGCTCTGCTTTTTCACTTGTTTTTAAAGCTGTACTAGATCATTAGGACATATGCAGAATAAAAAGCATCAAATCATTTGCCAAAGAGCAAGACATTGGATTTCCATACAAAAAAAATGTTTACATTTAAAAATACATACATTTACTTCAGCTAGCAACAGAACAAAGATAGGAAAATGTTCATTCCTTTGAGTAATATATCATACTTGGCACTCTCTTTCGGAGAGCTATGTTAAGAACTAGTCTCCCGATGGTAACACACAAAGCTATTGGAATTTCGTAAGTTTTCTACTACTGCATATGAAAAATATAAAATAGAGCAGCTTGCATGAAGTAAGTTAGTATAACAAGTAATTCTAGGAATTTTTTTTTTAATTAAGTCAGCCGTTGGAGTATGAAAAAACTGTATTGTGTATCCCAGTGCTTGAAGGCAGAGCTGAAATTCAGCGAGAGGCCTTTTCACAAGGAGGGTGGTACTGCAGCAATCTGCTAGCACATCAATAGAGCAGAGCCCAGACAAGCTGTCAGGAAAGGAGAATAAGCTCACATGCAAAGTCCTATGCTTCACCCACCCTACCAGCGCACTGCACCTTGTGAGTCACTCAGAAATTCTGTAGAGACACATTTGAACTATTTTCTGTTATTTGCCTAAATACGCTGTGAAACGTGTCACAGTCAATGCTTTCTCCACCTGTGAGTGCTAAAAGCATCAAGGTGCCCATGAAACACCTCCCACAAACAACTGCAGTGACCATGGGGTCTGCTGTTGAGCTCATACTTACAGCATTGTCCGGGACAAAGCTCGGTATTTAACTATTTCTTCACAAACTGCTTCCACATGCTTGTCTGCTCATTGTGCCATTTCTTCCATTGATTGCTTGTGTTTGACAGCATCTGGACTGCAAAACGACCCTTTCCACCCTCTTTTGTGAAATCAGCAGACTGCAGAGGGATGTGTGACCACTGCTGCAGCCGATGTGTCCAAACAGCCCAATGCAGCAGAGGCTTTAGCTCCCCCTTCCCAGCCTGGTTTTTTTTTCTTTCTTTGTCTGTGTGTTGGCTTTTTTTTTTTTTTTTTAAAGTGATATAGTCCTGATTAATCTCAGGTTTTCAGGACCACAATACAAACTGCGGGCATCAGGTAATCAAACAGATGGGGAAGGATACCAAGACAGAAGGCCAAAATAATACAATTTTAAGAGATATTACCCGAGGCACAGTATGTATTTGAACTATTTCCTGTAACAGATCAAATTTTGTGGTTGGTTCTGTTTAATTCCAATTTTCTTGCTGACATTTTGCTGCATTATTTCCTCACTTTTTGCATTTTTTCAGTTTACACAAAAGAAATAGCAGGTTTTCTACCTATTTATCTCATGGTTCAACTCTCCTGCTGTGTCAAAGAATGTTAACATTTTAAATGTTCACAGTTTGAAGAAGTCCCCTGTGAAAACTCTGTATAGCAGCTTTAGTAAATAACTTTACTATTCTGCTTATCAACAATGTGTTATACTCACACTCTTTACGACATCCTTAAATTAATTTTGTTGGTGCTGGTTACAAGGCTCAGAATCTGCCTGCTACCAGTGGCATCCTGAGTTTGGTTTCTCTTTTCCAGGTTGGCACAGGTAGCTGTTAGCACTTACACACTTTTCTTTAGCACCTACACACTTTAAAACTTATCTCCTTCATATTCCTATTCATGCGATCTGCTGCATAAAGCAGACCTCAGCCTTTAAGGCGTTTTTAAGATTTCACATTCTCTCACCTTAGTCACCTGTGTTAACCTCTCAGGTCGTCCTCCAGGAAAACCAAGAAACCTTTCCTTTGAGAGCCCTTCTAATCTTGCCAGTCATGTTTCTTTGAATTCTAAGTGTCAGTGCACAGTGCTGTCTCTCCCATGGTCCAGCAGCCCACAGCCAGAAATACATCCTTCCAACCTGCTGGTCTTCATTTAAAACGCTGCACTAACATAGCACTTCACAAGAGCTTCAGGACTGGCTGAAAGGGTGAGATCAGGGATTTCTAGGGGTTCTGGAGCTCCCTTTTCCCTTTGCAGTCCTCGGCTGCACAGGCAATGCACTAGAAACAGCTGGTCTACAGCATAGACTGAGATTAGCTCGGTTGGTTAGAGCATGGGGCCAATAACACCAAGCTATCAATCCCTGTATGGGCCATTCACTTCAGAGTCCGACCCAATGATCCTTGGGGGTCCCTTCCAACTCAGAATATTTTGTGAAATCTTTCATTTCTGAGGAGGCAGAGAAAACAAACAACCAGTGCTATTGCAGCTTTGTACAGACAGAGGACTCCTTAGAGAGTTCATGGACTTTAATACAACTCTGTTGCTTTTGGTTAAAAAAACCTGTTCTCCTGCCAAGGAGCTGAGGCTACTTCTCTCAGATTGAAGGTTAAAGTAACTCTGCAAACACTAAGAGGATTCTGCAGCATTGTATAAAAGGAAATATTAATCTTCTAAGGAAAAGAATCCTGCTTCATGCTAAAATACATCTGATAGTAAGTGAAATTATTTGTGTTATCACAACCAATTTACCAGAGGAAACCAACATAGTTAGAGTCCCAGTCAAGAAAGGTCAAGAACAACTGAGCATAAGTAAGCAGCAACACTGACCCTGCTTTGCTTTTTGTCACACAGAGATCAAGGAAAACACATTCTTCTGGTCATCACATCTCAGCTTTAACCACAGGCACAGTAAGAAATCCTCTCTGAGTTGAAGTAAACAAAAGGACATTGTAACCAGGCAGAGCAGACTGTTTAGCCAGGAAAACATGCAGTGCCAGTCTCCAAAACACTGCCCTGCTGGATAAGCTCCTGCAGCACAATGATCTCACACAGCTGTCGTGTTGCTCCTAAGTTTAGCTGCTGAAAGCATTGGCTCCAATGTGGTGGCATGCTAACAATGACCTTCCCAAGCAGGGCATGTGTGTCAGCTGCAAATGCCCATGGCCATACTGTCCACACAGGCCAGTGGGGTGGCATTAGCCCTGCTTATCTGAAAGCAGAAGAAAATCCATATAGGAGTATGGTAATGAAGCCACAGATGACACAGGAAGCATCCCAAAGATAGGAGGCAATGGGGAACAGGACATTGAAATGAGAATGCTTTAAAAGCATCATCTTACAAAGTGCTCAAATCCTTTTTAAGCAGCTGGCACAAAGGGTCCTCCTTGGAAATTCAATTCCCAGAGTGAAAATAGATTGTGAACTACTAGCATTATTAGCAATCTTCTTACAGAAGAATGTCAGCTCAGGGCAGCCCTCTGTCTGGAAACTGAGACTGAAAGAGCAGCTGGACTTCCTGTGTAGGAAGCAGGTGAAGGGAGAATTTCCCCTCCAGGGACGTTTTAAATCAAAGGCAAAAATAAGTATTTGATTTATGCATTCAGCATCCCTGCTGAAAATCAAGTAAAATTAGAAGGCTCATTGTTGTGACTGAGTTGGGTATGACATTGGTGCTGACATGGGTGAAGTGCAGCCAGCTACTGAAACATGACCCCCAACACCGACACCTTACAAGGTTCACCCAACTCCTCCTTCAGCCAAAACCATTCTTCTTACTTTTCCACTTCTTTAATTTTACTTCCCTCCTCCTCAAATGAGACACCTCGTCTCACGCAGCACCCTTAGTGCTGGCAGCCTCTGCGTGATGCCTGTGGAAGGAGTGGCACAAACCCACATGCCCTGCCACCCCCTGGGCACTCAATGACGTGCTGACTGTGGCCATGGCAGGGTGAGAGGAGACCTGGGCTCCCTGTGGGCAGCACTGGGCTGGAGGCAGCCCAAAATGTGTGCCATGATGCAGCTTGCAAGGCACGAGGCCAATATCATGCTCCAGGATGAGCAAATGATTTCATCCTCCAGATGCAGGCCACAGCCATCACCATAATGAGGAGATCTGAAATCTTCCTCAAGTGGCAGTGTACTGCACCTAAGGAAGGGACCCAATTAACATTGTGGAAAATCTCAGAAGAGGCTACTCAACCATTATGAGAAATATGAAACAAAATCCAAAATCTTAACCCCAATTAATTTTTATAGAGAAACGTCTATTTCCTCCACAATTTTGCTAGATTTTTCCAGGCATTGCAAGATCACACTCCTTGGCTGTAGGAGGAAAACTGGTAATTTCCTGTTTAATTCTTTTCCCCAGCCCCCAGCATACCCAGCCTCCAATTAAAAGGGATAAAAATGAAGCTTAGCCACACAACCTTCCTACAAAATCCATGTGTTAGTGACCTGCACTATGTAACAGCAAAGATTAGGTAGGCTCTTTGAAGTCAGTGAATGTACAACACATAACTAATTAGTGATATTTGAAGACAAGCTGAATTGTTGACAAGTTTCATTAATTTCTTAAAATATCAACAATAATGAGAGGGTTTTAATCCTATGAGGTTAAATATATGGAACTGCATTAGCTGGATATTGTAGTAAGATC
This sequence comes from Scytalopus superciliaris, assembly GCA_013400415.1. Classification (NCBI taxonomy): domain Eukaryota; kingdom Metazoa; phylum Chordata; class Aves; order Passeriformes; family Rhinocryptidae; genus Scytalopus; species Scytalopus superciliaris. The sequence continues at coordinate 395,438 of VXBX01003750.1, read as the reverse complement.
ATTGTAATATTTAGAACAACAAACTCTAGCACAGCCTGCTCCAGCTATCTCAAGTGACTCCCATGTGGCTTAAAGGTGTTGCAGGAAAAAGAAGTTAAATAAATAAACAAAAAGAAAAAATATGGGAAAGAGGTGATGTAACTGAAAAGTCTCTAGCACTGTGTGTCAAGACTCCAGATTTGCTTCTTTTTTAAGTTAAAATACTGATTTTTGCATTTTGTAATTGATCATATCTGCAGTAGACCTCTTGTTAACCTTGATAAAAAGACAGAAATGTTATAAATTAACATTTCTAGGCTGTGATTCAGGATGATTAAAATACCATCTTGCCCAGGCTATTAGTGCAATAACAATTATAATGCCAGCAAGGCCAGGCAATTAGCGTTTGTGTTATTAAAATACCAGCCTGGTCTTCTAGAGCCAGAGTGATTAGTATGTTGCCAGCCCTGGCTATTAGCATTAGCACCACCAATGATGTGGAATTTTATAGTCTTTTGATAATTAATTTAGGCTCAGATTATGTTGGTATGCTGCTTTTTCATTAACTTTTCATCATTGAAATACATATATTTCAAATATTCATGTAATCATAAGAAAAATACATTTTGGTGCATTTTACCACCATGATAACAGAAAATTTAACATACTGTCTGGGTGGGAGGAATCACAAAACCACTTGATTATCAAGTAAGAATTCCAAGCAGGGAAATTAAAACAATGATGAAATGTGTTCACCCTCTGACTGAAACTCAAACGCCAGCTCAGTCAGTCGATGGCATGCAGCCAGAGCCGTGCAGCCTGACTGACCCCATTTGCCCAGGGCAGTGGATGCATTAACTACTGCAGTGCAGTGCAGCCCTCTCTGCCTTCCAAGGCATGTGGGGAACAGCTAATGGGAAGGGCTGGCTTTGACACCAAGTGTTCAAACTCAGGAGATGGTCTTTTTTTCTGATTAATCTCAGCAACACTGATGGAGAGGCAAAATTCAACATTAAGGGCAAAATGGCCATGGGAGATTCATTTGCAGAGACCTGGGCTCAGGCATCGAGGAGAGGTGGGGCTATGAAGAACCAGCTTTGTAGAAGGAGATACTTAGAGGAGGCTGAAGCACAGCAGATAGTTGGGCTGTAGCTCTCACACACCAGTGTTCAACTCAGAATTCTATCTACACTGCTTCTTGGGAACTGTGTAGCATTCACACACATGCTCACACACACACACACACACACACACACACATATATATATACACACACTATGTACTCTCTTTATATTCATATATCCATATTGGCCATTTACTGTAGCTTTGAATTTTCCATTTTTTACTCAACTCTCCAGATATCCATGCAGTATCATCCTGTGATCACTTAAAATTCCTTAAAAACCCTCAGCAGAGAACTCAAACACCTTTGGAACTGTAGGTAGACAGGATTTGCAGTATCCTCTATATGATGTTCCTCCTTATTCAGGTGTGATTTGCACTTACAAAATTCATTCTTTATTATAAATCTTGTGGAAGTGTCCCATACAGATACTGAACATACCAGTCTGTAGTGCCTCACCTCACTGTTGGAACCCTTTTTGAAAAATGGTCTCATCAGTCGCTTTCCAGCCCTGTGGGAACCAAAGGGGTTTGAAGTAAAAGTTACAAGCATGGACAGTCATTCAGATATTTAGAAGTTGTTAAATGAACTGATTTTAAAAAATGTCTAGACCCTGGTAATTTTTTACTCTTCAGTTTCTCTACTGTTCTATAAATACTTCACTCCAAGGCAGCAATTCTGTGTAGTTTCCATCTAGAAGGATGCAGGCATGGAGATTTTCCTGAACTCTTGTGTGGTGAGCATAGATGCAAATAACTGATTCAGATTTTCCTGCTATGGGCTTATTTTCTTCATTTACCATGAAAGAGCTTTATGGGAAGTGTTTGAAAAACTATGTAGAATTATTTTTGTGCTTTTGCATATTGTTTCTCAGTAATCAGCTCAGAGCTGTGTCACTTCCAGTCTTGGTTTATTTATTAAAGGATATTTTCCTACGTGGGAAAATGTTTCACCTAAACAAAAGCAGCTCATACCTTCTTAAAACAGGATATCACACAGAGTGCAAGGTAGATATGAACTAGCATTAATCACTGTGTTTAACATTGAGGGCAGAGTAGTGCTCAACACATTATTTTTCACAAATACCAAAGAAATTTGCCCAGGAGAAAAAGATGAAAAGACTCACATGTAAAAACTTCCAGACACCCCAACAGATATAAGTAAAGCCTTGGAAAACACTCTAGGGATCTCTCATTTTTCTCACTTGTGCCTGCTCAATTGGGAACATGACAGGACAGAAGAGCAGGCTGCATGAAACGAAGGGTGTCAAACTGGGCTTTGAAGATGGACTGGGAACATCAGTCATTGCAGTGTCAGCAGTGTGGACCCTGCCTCCAACCTGCACTCAGAGAAAATATTATTAATTATTATAATAAATAATAGTAGAAATTTTATATAAAATACACATAATTATATATTACATGTCTATTCTAGATATAAATTAATAGAATGTAATTTTAGGTATTTATTTATAAATATATATTTTTCAAAAAACTACAACTCAGCTTGAAAATAATAATTATTATAAAGGTTGTTGATAACCATGATCTGCTGCCATAATACAGCCACAAAGAAGGAAAGTGTGATCAACAGGAGACAGCAAACAGAAAGTTATTAGTGAGTGAGAGCTGTTTACAAGAGTCTCTGTGATTCTGATTTAGTCCCAGTCAAGCAGGATGCAAAGCAGATGCAGAGAACAGTTTCAGAGAAGCCCTAACAATACAGTTAGAAAAACAACATTCATCTTGAAAGAAAGAGATTAAACCTGCTTAATTTGCTTCTCAAAGGAAGGTAAAAAAAAAACAAACAACAACCAAAACAAAAAAGACTGATCGCCAGCAATAGCCATGGATAGTCAGGAAATGGGTATTTTTAACCTACTGGACAGTATTAATTTCTCATTCATAATTGCCTCTCTCATTTTTTCATGCATTTTTTTTCCTTTTTGTGTGGCTATTCTACACTTTGTATTTTTTTAGCAAAACTGATCCTTGTTCAAAAAGTTAAGAATTATTTCCCTTTCAAACAACCTTCCTAAACCAGTTTTCATAAACTTCTTGATAACCAGCTTTACCTTTTACCTCCCGTTTGATCACATACCAGTGTTTTGGCCTCACTATCAGACAATTCACTCGTGAGGAAAATCTTATTCATAGCATCTTCCCTTATCTGCTTTTTGTCTAGCCCAAGAGCTACTCCTTCTCATTTTGTAGTTTGTCTCATGTTTCAGTGTGTTCAGGCTCTACCTACAAGTTAAGCATACTAGTTAAGCATAGATGGAGCTCTTCTCTCACCTTTCCTCCTCCATCTTTCCTTCTCCCTTCCCATAAAATCAGTTAGACATTTCAAAACAATAATTTCATGTGGTCATTCCCAGGAGGATGAAGACCAGATTCTCCATGACCAGCAGAAATGCCTCAGCCCTAAGCAGGATTTCTCTCGGGATTTTGAGTCCAATTGGCCTTGCATTTTCCTGTTCTTCTACCTATTGTCTGGAGACTTGAACACATAGAAGGCAAAACAGAAAGGAACAGCCAGTGGTCACAATAGCCGTGGGCCACAGATAGCCCTGAAGTCATGCTGACCTCTGCCAGGAGTACACAAATCCTGGCACAGCCTGGACATGGTATTACTGCTCCCAAAATGGAGCTGCCCCAGGTGGCTCTGCACCCTCAAATGAGTGGGAACTGGCTGCAGTGCATGTCAGAACATGCACTGGCACAGTTCTGCATGATAGTTTTATAGTGATGCCATCTGTCTACTTTTCATTGTCAAGGAGTACTTTTATTTACAAGGAAGGGTAGACTGTCTTAGGAGATTAGATGCTAGCCAGAGCAATAGAAATAAATAAAATAATACCTAGTGACATCCCTACCTCTATTGCTCTCACAGTCCTCAGGCCCAGCACTTAGCTTGTTCATGACATTTCTTAACAGCCTGTTATTTCACCCAAAATGAGATTAGCAGACTCATGCCATCAAAAATATGAGACCCAAAAGCTTCCTTTTTGTTAGTTGCCTAAGACAGGTATACAAGAAAAAAAATATTTCATGGGGCACCATCACTAATAGGTGTGCTCATATTTTCATTCCTTCATAATTACTTCTTCCTCCTGTAACTCACAGGCAGCAAATGCTTGATGTAGTGGCATTGCACTGCATTTCTAGCTCCTTCATAAGAATAAGAAAATTTAAGGCTGGTGCTTGTTTTGTTTTTCTAGATTTTTGACTGTTTAAAAATCTGGTTTTTGATAATGCCCAAAATTGTCATGGTTGCAAGGTAAGAGTGAGCAGAAGAGATACTGTTAACCTAGTCATCTCTATAGATATACGGATTCTCTTCATCTGTGCATTTTGTTAACCATCCTAATTTTCTGTTTCTAACCAAAGTCCCCTGAAAGCCAACAGGTGTTGCTTTAGGCAGTATTGATTCACCTAAAACTCAGCTTCTCTCACCCCGTGTGCAATCTGACTACCTGCATTGCACTTCCAACACCTGTTTAGGTTATCACAGTTTGGTATCAGGAGTCTGACATGCCTTTCCTTGGCATAGTCCTTTCTGAAGCAAGGCTGCCATCAGCTGTAATGCCAGCATACACAGCTCTGTCAATGCCCACAAGCACTGACACAACCCAAAGCTTGTCAAAAGCTAGGGGAGTTGTTGCTGGGTGGCCAGGAGACACAATATTCAACATGTCAGAAATGGTGCTGGAAACTACAAACAGTGATGCTGCTCTATTAGTCAACTAGAGTAACCTCCTCAGTTTTAGTGGTAGAGATAATGGTTTCTGTTCAACAGCCTTGTAAGTGACTTCAGATTAATAAATACTCTCAGTTTTCTAGGCATTACTGGGTTCAGATTCACTTTATCACAATGCTGTATCTTCCAAGCTTGCCAGTTCCTCACTCAGTAGCTCCACCACCAGCTAGTGGAACGTGCATATTGATGGACTTACATATTATACTCACACAGGATGGTTTGAGCAGACACAGCTCAATTTTCCTGTGCTCTGAACCAAAAGCTATTTAGCTGTGATTAGCACAATCCTGATCCCAAGCTATTAAGCTCAGGCTGGATGCCACATAAACACTTGGAGCTGGGAATGAGTGAGCTCGTGTTGGTCTGCTAAAATTCATGTAGCCCTATCAGTTGCCTACAGGAACAGACCTACTTCTAATTAAATTTTGCAGATGACACCGGTTTGAGGGGAGAATTAGTGAATACTTTTGAGAACAAGCAATTCAGCAGGACCTTGACAGGCTCTAGGAATGGCCCAGCTTGTTAAATTCAAGGACAAATGCAAAGCTTGCCCCTGGAAAGGAAGAGGTTCTGGCACTAGTGCAGGCTGATTGTGCCTGGTTGGCAGCTGGTCTGTAGAGGAGACCCAGGGCACTGGTGAGCAGAAAGTTGAGTGTGAGCCAGCAGTGACCCTTGGCACCAAGGAAGGCCAGCAGATACTGGGCTGGATGAACAGGGGCAGAGCCAGAGACCAAGGGAAGCATTTTTCCGTCTGCTCAGCACTCATCAGACCACAACTAGACTACTGCATCCAAATCTGAGGCCCCAAATATAAGGAGAAGCAGTGACTGTAACTGGATCGAGTTCAGCAGAAGCCACCACCTCGGTGGGGGAGAGAGCAGTGGCCCTGTGAGGAGATGCTGGAGGCATGGGCTTGTTCAGCCAAAGCAAAGATGGCTTCAGACAACCTAACAGCTCCTGGTGCCAACAGGGAGGCCACCGAGGAGCAGCCAGGTTCTTCACATGGGTGCAGGACAGGGAGATGAGAACCAGCAGGCATAGTTTAAAAGAAGAGAGGTCAAAACTGGTGTGCTTGGTTTTGACTGGGATAGAGTTAATTTTTTTCACAGTAGCCAGTATGGGGCTATGTTTTGGATTTGTGCTGGAAACAGCATTAATACCAGACTGATGTTTTATTTCCTGCTGAGCAGGGCTTGCACAGAGTCAAGGCCTTTTCTGCCTCTCACATCACCCCACCAGTGAGTGGGTTGGGGGTGCACAAGGAGCTGGGAGGGACCACAGCCAGAACAGCTGATCCCAGCTGACCACAGGGGTATTCCAGACCATATGGTGCCACGGTCAGCAATACAACTGGAGATGAAGGTTGGCGGGGAGGCCACTGCTCAGGGACTGGCTGTGTCTTAGTCAGTTGGCGATGAGCAACTGTTTTCATTTTCATACCTTACTTTTTTTCTTATGTTATGCTTTCCTCTCTCTTTAATGGTTTTGTAGGGTTTTTTTTCCTAACAACTAAAAAAAACCCCAAACCAAACAACTTTTTAATTACTGAACTGGTTTTATCTCAGTTCATTTGTCTCTTTCTCGCTTTTACCCTGCAGATTCTTTCTCCCACACTACTGCAGGAGAGAGAGCAAGTGATTCTCTGGTGTTTAATTACTGGCTGGGGTTAAACCACAACAACTGGCTAGAAGTTTTGTCCCTGTGAGGATACCCAAGCAAAGGCATGGGTTGCCCAGTGAGGTGATGCACTCTCCACCTTTGGTGGTTTTCAAGCACTGACTGAATGTAGTCCTGATCAGCCTGGTCTGACCTCAGAGCTGACACTGCTGTGGGAGAAAGTTGGACCAGAGCTTCCTGTGGTCCCCTCTGCTTCAGTGATACTGCAGTCCTGTGGTCCCACAATCCTTTATGTCCATCCTCTTGAAAATGTGCCCCTCCTGTCCATTCAGTTTCTGGGCAGATGTCACAGCAACAGCTCCACTTCTCTCCTGCCACACATACAGAGCCACCTCTTGCTGTACCTTCTCTTGTACCTGCCTGAGGTCCAACCTCAGCACTACGGCTGCACGTCAGCAAGATGACCGAAACAGCTGTCCTTGGAAGCTGAGTGGGAGAAGCTTCCTCATCATTTCTTTTGAGTAGTTCTTGATTTAAACAAACAAACAAACAAACAAACAAAACATGGCAGCTTTATCTTGCTTTCACATATGCAAACAGGTAAAAAAATATTAGTGAGGCCCCCTTTACCTCTCCATTAGAAAGCTTAAATAGGAATCTAGCCTATCTGTCTTGAAGATACACATATAGGTGCATTTCCATAAAATATTCTCTCTCAGCCCCTCCTCATAGGAATTGTGTTTCAGACACTTCATCAGTTCTGCTGCTTTTCTTTGGACACACTCCAGCACTTCAGTGTCTTCAGTCACTTTAATATTTTCTCGATAATTCGCACTTGTGTTCACTTTTTCTCTTCCAGTCGGCTTCACCCGAGAGCAGAGCTGTGCTGGAGGTGTCTGGGAGCAGAACCCAGGGTTGTTCCCTCCGCTGCCACCACGAGAGGTCCCCCCAGCCCCGCCAGCCGACTGGGGTCAGCGCCTCACCGGGGCTGCTGCAGCCGGGCACGACAGCCACAGCAGCCTGTGGCATCGTGAGAACGCCGCTTAGGCAAACTCGGGTCCCTCAAATGAAGCACCTAAGTATGAAACTTGATTTATCACGGCTTTTTTTACCCCCCTAAATGGGTGTATTTTCATTGGGAATAGGAACAGAAATAGTAACATCCAGCAGAGAGCACAGTCTGCTCATAGCTTGTCCACCCACCAAATTGTGTAATTGTGTTTGTGGTTCTTTTACATGAGAAGGCATTTAAAATAATGGTTTTTGCAAATTCTGGACTCGTAGTCTCATCTTTGCAGTTATATGTCCTTCTGTTTCAAAGACTGGAGTTATATGTGTTGTATCATTGATACTAAGTAAAAGAAAACAACTAACAAAACTAGAAAAAAAAGCATTGACCAAATATTCAGAATAATTCAGAAAAATATTCTGTCTCTGGAAAGATCTCAAATAAATCATTGTCACTCTTCTCCAAAGTTACTTTTCAAATTATAATCAAAGTGCAAACATTTTGGTGCCAGTGAGCAAACGGCTGTGCGTTAAACCTTTCGTCACATATTTTCACTGAATTGTATTTGGAGCTGCATTTTGGTAGGCATGACTTCAGGCATGGGTGTGCTCCAGCTGAATTGTGAATATGAATGATGATTCACAGTACTGAAAGTGACGCGTATCTATGCAATATTCATAAACATGAAAGGCAGGTGCAGGCAGCAGCATATTAGCCATCTTGTTAGGTTCAGCCAATGCTACATCTTAGTGGTTGTCACTTGTCTTTTAAAAAAAAAAAAAAATTTAAAAATCATGTGAGAGGGCAGCTTGTTGCAAATTAATTGCTATTGCAGAAGGTAAGGGCAAGGAACAGGTTGGCCTAGTTGCACAGTTAGAAAGAACCAGGGGCTAAATTTGGTAAGACTCTGCCCTAGCCTTAATCCAACAAAGCATGCATTTCATCTTAAGTTCATAAGCAATTCGTTGACATCAGTATGATTATTCTCAATTTGAAACTATGCACCTGTAAAAATGCTGTACATGATTGGACCTCTCCCTTCAATATCCTCAAGACCATTCACACAATAGCACCCTTTGTAGTGTCTGAAAATCTGGTTCCTCAGCTTCCTTTGCCTGCAGTGATACTGCCTAATATGAGAAGCAGGTCATTTTGGGCCCAGTCCTACCATGAGCTCCACTCTAGACAGATTTCAAAGCCATGAGAAGTTTCTATAGCCTCTTAAAGCCTGTTTGCACTAACTTTCTTTCCCCATCAAACTGAGTCTCAAACTATGACAAAACAACTTCAGCCCGCTAATTCAAGATCATTGCTGCATCAAGGGAAAAGCTTTAGCTTGCATAAAACTTTGGCAGTGCCTTGTCTTGACAAAATGCCCTGTTTACTTACAGCCTCAAAATTCTTTAAGTGATTTCTGATTAGGGCACTGTAAGAATACAGTCCATAAGACTTAAACGTTTGTTTTCCTAAGATTTCTAAAAATCTTGCTTAATTCCCAGGAAAAAAAAATGTTCACTAAGTATCTAGTGTTGTTACCAAGCAAAACTGATGAATTAGCCTGTATAGGAATGCGTGATGCCTCAGTAACACATCTCAGTGATGTACTGCAATACACAAAGCAGAGTGCGTGTATTTGCATGCAACCAGTCATAAATGCATAAGCTTTAGCACTAGATACCCAGGGAAAAATTAAGTAACATTGCAAGTGGCTGATTAGAAGGGAAAAATGTTATCCTGTCATTTAGGAGTGACTGAAGAGGGGAATAAATTCCCAGACCAAAGATATGAACTGAAAGAATCTGAGTTGCTCTCTGATGCTAAGTATATCAGGCATTTGGACAGCAGCCATCCCTGCAAAGCTCCTGTGTGGTGAGCCAGGAGTGGTGCTCATTGCATCACTGTCACCACGGAGGAGTGGGTGAGGAGAGTCCTTCCCAACAGGCACCAGCACACTGGTCGCATGGGCTTGTGCTGGAGCTCGGTCATGCAGCAGGTTAAAAGCTTTACCCAGTGCCAGGCTGATGCCTTACAGTACTGCCTTCAACTGTGGCACCAGCTTTTTGTTTTGATATCAAAGAGACAGGAAAAATATTTGTGTGCAAGCATATTTCTATAGGCATTATATTCCACTTAGAGAACATAGAAACTGACCCTTAGAAAGGGCTGCTGCAGAAACTAGAGCAAAATTTCAGAAGCAGATGCCTTGGGCCTGCCTGCTTCGTACTGAAACACTTAATTTGAAGGTTTGAAATAAGCATCTAGTGCATATTGCTAACGTGAATGGAAAGTTCAACAGAGGACTTATGTACAACCACAAATTGCAGTTTTGAAGCCTAGTCCCATCTCAAAATCTTAGCAATTGTGTAGACAGTACTTGAACAAACCCATATGTTTACATCAGCTTTGAAAAAAAAGCATATGAAAACCTTTGTCATAGAGCACATATTTCTTCTTGTCATTAAAATCTTTGATTGCACATAATTGTATAGAGGGGCTTTTTCATCTTGTTTTCGTATTTCAGTGTCTTACTTTACAATGGTTGGTATCAGAATTACTCTAGTAAGGGGGAAACCATATTATTTAAAATTTATATATCAGCAAAAATTCATGCATGGAAGTACATGCAGTATTTAAATAGAAAGGGCATGGATAAAGTCTCAATATCAGTGTGTGTAGTATGTAGATATCACCACTGCTGTTGCATATCAGTCTATATTTCACTCACCACTTTTTTTGTACTTTTTTTGTACTTTGTTTTTCCTTCTGTTCCAATTCATGGAGACAGTGGTTCCAATCTGCAGTTGCTGACATGGGGTGCAGAAGGTGCCTTGTGTCCTCTCTGTTCATCTTTTGCACAACTTTGACTTTACATTAGGGATCAACCCTCCTCTGACTTTCTGAGATGAAGTGTAAGACTTACTTCTCCAAAACAGACATTTCCAGAAATGCTTCACTATCTGGGAAAAACAATGAATTCCTGAATATGGTTTTTCATTTCACTGATATTAATCCAAATCTCATCACTGCAGTACAAATTACAGCTGCATTTGGCCTCTGCTGGCTTTGAAGCAATAAGGGAAAACACGTGTGTAATCATTAACATATGTGAAGTTGCACATTTCGAGGCGCTTTTTTAAATTATAGGAATGTACTCTCAGAAGATGTTATTAGTTGAGTAGGCATAAATCCTACAGTTATATTGAAGTTTGAGGTGCAAATAACAGTAAAGCTTTGGCTTCAAGTGCTGATGAGACTTTGCATAAAATATTCTACATCAGGCAGTAGCTTTATCATAAAAATTTTTAGGTAAAGCTACAGACCATTATGCTGAGAGTAGTGCAGATCAGAAATAAATAAAGACAGTGTTTGTAGGAAGAGGTAATAAAGACCGTATTTGGATAATATAGACCATATTACCTCTATTCATAAGCTTCATCTTGGTTATGTCCTTAAATGGTCACTGCTAGTAGCGCTCAAGGAAGACATTGCTCATAGGCAGGATCCTCAGTTTGAAGTGCCCCTTCATTTTCTTCTTTAATACAGTCAGAAAGTTTTAAAATACTTAGCAGTTAATCAGTAACCCGCCCATGATGTAGCAGACACTTTATTTTTTTAAATAATAATCACATATTCAAAAATGCCTAATGAATCCGCTCTGTGGCTCTGTGCATTGAATAGTGGGGCTGCACAGAAGTGTTGTTCCCAGGATCCAGTAAATGGCTCTGGACAATAGTGGAACTATTCCAACCATTTCACCATAACCCTATTTAAAACGGCTCCTGCACACTTAGAGCTATTTAAACATTTTAATCCTGCTCAATGTTTGGACCCATGAAGGATGAATTTGCTGTTAAGCACTGGAGTTCCCACTGTAAAGGCTGCAGGGTTTTATTTTTAATATTTGTGGATCTTCCTGAAGCACACCTAAGTGCCAAGGTGACCTATCAGCTGTATCCAGCCCCCAGACTGGCCTGGCTGGGCGTGTCTTGGAGTTTGCTGTAGCTTCAGCCTGGCTCACATCCCCAGATGTCCTTCCCATGGAAACCAGGGACCTGGGGTGGGATGGCTGTCAGGCACATGGGTTTCACCCCAAAATGTGATCCAGACATGGCCTTTGTGCACATCCTGAGTCAGAAACTCAGATGTTTCTGAGGTTATGGTGTCTAGACATAGGCTTAATGCTTCTGGGACAATAATCTACATTTTCCTGCACATAGGTTTCTCATCTGCATAGTATAGGGTATTATAGTATAGGGTAGTATAGCGTATAGTATATAATAGAGGTATTAATGCTATCATGGTGCTGTCCATGTTGCTTGCCATCAGTTTGGGATAAGAACCATCTCTCAAGTTCCTTGTTGAGAGTTAAGACATGCACATTGTGATTTCTGTTTAGATCTCTAGCCAGGATTACAATTTATACAAGCACAATAATTTGTTGCAATTAGTTAGGGCTTCTAAATAGAGCATATCATACTATCAGAAATCAAAAGGACAGTTTAAATGGAAGTTTGATCTCTCAAGGATATGTAATGCATGCTTCTCTGCTACAACCTGACTGTGGTGATGACTACGATGTCGCACACCACATAAATTGAGGATGCTTTTTAAAAAAATGTCACACCACCTGTTCTCATGGAGCTTTTCTTTTTTTAACTAAAACAACTGCAAGTGAAACGCAGACTTTCAAGTCAAAGAAATACTTCAGCCAGCATCCAATTTCAAAGGGTTCATATTAAAATTGTATGAAGAGAAATCCAACAGGAATAACTCTGGGAATTCAAAAGCATAAAAACTCGCAGTTTCAAATTCCATGCTGGAAGATGACCTATTTTTAGAGGAAAATGAGAAGTCCTGCTTCAATTTAAAACTGTTCTATTTCTGGAGCTCCAGCCAGCTGCCTTCTCAATAAAAATGAGTAATAATAATAGCTACAACATGTGAACATTGGCCTTCTCACAAGGGCTTACAACTTTGAAAAGACATTGCTAAGAGTCATTTTCTGCTGCTGCAGCCATTGTATCCATTGCTACACTCACCTTAAGTGAAAATAAGTTAAACTTTTGGCAGCAAATTTTGTTAGGAATTATTCTAGATAAATAAATGCAATGCAAGCTGTGAGGAAGAGTGTTTGTCTGGACACCTGTTTTTCATTTATAGCATTGGGTTAAGTTCATCTCATCCTGAAGGCAGGGAAAGAATCATCTGAATCCATCTGTGAAAAGCTGAATAAATGATAACTTATGCAAGAATGCAGAAATTCCCTTTCGACTAGAAGTAAACAAAATGGGTCACTGGTAATTAAATTATTGATTATCTTGGCCTGCCACCCATTCCACAGTGCTAACTGATGTTTATGCATTTAGCCAACACATCTCATCACTCCTTTGAATACTGTTTGAACTGGTAGTAGCCTCCCAGTCAATATATGAATGTTATTTTCAAAGTTTAATACCTCATGGGTCAGAAAGAAAAATGAGAAAACATGGTGGGTTTTAATGCTGTAAACTGGAGGACTCTGTGACCATCTAAAGTATAAAATCTTTTCTACCTGCAAATTTTTCATCTTTGTGGCTCTTGTAGCATATACTAAATATGTCATTTGTTTTCTCAGCAAGCAAGCAAGAACTGAAGTATGTACTGACCAGGGCCAGATGAGACCTTCTCTGTCACTTATACCATATGTAAGGGGCACACAGGCAGAAGCTCCTTTCATGATGATCAATGAAGATCTGGAATACACAAAAAACTACCGGCATTAGAGTCTTTAACTGCAGGAAACACCTTATCTGCAGCTCTAACCTAATTCATTTGGCTCAGCATTCAGAAAGGTTTTATTAGAGCTGAAGCAATGAGGCACACATAAAAGAAGACACAAAGAGTGAGTACCAGGTTGCCACACACATATTAACGCATACACAACTACATACACAAAGGCATGTGATAACTTTCCATCCTTCACTATATGAACATCCTGTAGCTATTTCCCTCAGCTCACTGCAGCATCTATATTGTGCTGATGTCACTAATCTATGGCTGATGAATGTGCCTTCAACCAGTAAGTCTGGCAAAATAAGTAAGTACATATATAAATACTTCCAAATTAATGTCAGTTTTTCCCAAAAGTGTAATAAATTATGTTCTTGTAACAACTGTGAAGTAGTATATCACAATTGCTACATTGCTGTGTAATGATTTTTTCAACAAAGGCATAGAACTTTCAAGTAAAATGGTCATTGTCATACCAGATAACACAATTATCTCAAAAATAAGTAATGTAAAGCCATATCTATGCAATTAAATACATATTTTGGTAAGCACTTGCATTTACAAAGAAAACACTAATTCTACTCATGCACAGAAATGTCCTCAAATAAACAAAAAGGAATTAATCCAAATGACAAGGAGAACACATCCAGTACCAATAATTTTATTCTGTACTACTAGTAATAATAAAGAAGAAAATTAACTCTGTCCCAGTCAAAATCGGGACAGCCTCTGTTTCTGCATGTTTGCAACTAAATGACTCCTTTTTTCCCTCACTAGTTTTCTGTATTTTTAATTTTTAATTTTAATTTATTTTCATTACAGAAATCTAAACTGTGAAACAAGAGCAATATAACAGTTAATCAAATACTATACAAATAGAAGCACTTGTATAATGGCCTTAAGGGCATTCACTGATTTTAGATTGGAGTTTTATCTTGCACATCATATCATCTAGAGTAAAATTTGAATATAAATATGAGCAGAGACATTTAGGTAAGCAATACCAAAGCAACTTCAGCAGCATCTTATTATTGCAAATCAGCTGCATAAAATGCCTTTTTTTTTTTTTTTTTCCTAATTTATTTATTACGCTCTAATGTTACCTAGGCATATCCATTTCTAGGTGCTTGTTCCAATTCCTTCTTTGGGAACGTATCAAGGTGAGAAGCCAAATACAACTTCTGACAAGCATCACTCAACAAGACTGTTCTCAGAGAGAGACCCTTAGATGGGTTATTTCATCCAAAGCAAAATTTGCAGCTGTTAGGATCTGACTGAAGACCTTCCAAATTTTTCCTTTTTGTTGTGGATCTTTAGATATCGTTGGTTTTGTACATATCTGCCCAACATGTCTTGACAGCTTCTTGATCTCATATTATCTGATAAGAAAATGTAGAATAATTTACTGTTATTAATAATAAACTCTCTTAAGTGCTACTTTGCAAACACAGAAGCAAAACGTACTCACATGCAAAACGTACTCACATGCAAAGTGTACTCACATAAAATGAGCAACATATGACTATGCCCTGACAAGTTTACCATCTAAGTTTTGCCTTTATTCCCAGGATAAACTCTTTTCCTTATAACTTTGCTCCAGCTGGTTCTGAGGAAGGAAAGATGAAAGGGTACTGGGCTTTGCAGCACATGCATAGGCACCTCTCTGAGCTCTCTCAAACCATGCACAAAACCCAGCTGTCTGGCTGCTCAAGGCCCTCTGTCTCCTGATGTCACACTTCCCACAGGGGTGGGGGCATCCTGGTCTATGAATATGGATATATAATAATAAAATGGGTGAAATGCAATTTAAAACAGAAGTAGCCATGAAAAAATTCAAAAGAAAGCCAAATTCACCACTCTTCCTACAGCTTGCGGGGATGCCTGCGTACTTCGGTACCAATGGTTGCACATCTGCCATACTCATGTCCCAAGTCTGGCAGAAGCCATCTGTATTAAGGGAGTCCAAAGTTGAAGGCAATACATTTTTCTGAGAAGCAGGATTCAATAGCTCATACTACATTAACATGTTTGCATGGATGTCAGTCCTGAGCTGGCCCCTGTCCGGTGAGTTCAAAGATTCAGGTGCCCACGCTTACCCATACAGACATAGCACAAAAGTCTGTGCTTTTCTTTTCTCTATATATATGTAGATGTATTCCTTCCCAGTTTCCCAGTCTCTCAGAACTATTTTTCCAATGAATTTAACATTGCTAGCTCAAAGATAAAGCCTTAGCTCTTTTCTTGACATTAAACCAAATTCTCTCATGATGAATATGGATATAAACCTGTAAACTATTATTTCTTTCTCTAGTCTTTACAGATGAAATTCAGCTCTGGCACAGGTGGCTGTATATATCATCCTGTCCTAGATGAGAAGATTTCAGGAAAAGAAGCTGCAGGATTTTATGTTCAAAGCAGCTCAAACTCTTCTTAAAAAAGTCTCAGCTCCAATGCTTAGGTTGCTGCATGGTGCCACAGCCTGCAGCAGCAACTTCGAGGTGTGTTGCTGTGATGCCAGCTATGCACTTTGCTTGCCAGCAAGACAGGAAGATCTACATCTGCAAATGCTAAACCATGGGCTGCTCTCCTCTAAAGTCTCTGTGCTGTACCTCCAATATTGCTGCAGGAGTATTTGCAGTCTATCCACTCCTGGTCCCTGGACTTCAGTAACACTGCTCATGGGAGCAGAAGCCTACAAAATTAAAAAAAAAATAAATAACCAGCTACCAGGAGCTTTTATGATGTAATAGTTCAATCCCTTCATGGATTAAGCTAATTAAATGGAAGTAAAAAGTGTGCTTGCTGCAATGTCAGTTCAGCCATGAGGTTCCTGCAATTCAGGACTGAGGTTTATCAAATCCCCTGTTAATACTTTACAGTACTGGGCCCCAAGCTGAGACTGATGCAATGAAATAGCTTGTGATTGTGGAGCAGATTTTCAAATGAAGCTGTAAGTGCCTAATTCTTTGCCTTAAGATTACATCTGAACATTTTTTTTTACAGATCTCAATCCCTCTGAACTTTAAAACTTTACAATAGCACAGTTGATTTTAATCTTTCCTAAGCACTTATCTGATATATGAAGCTAGATACTTTATATTGTGATTCAGCCCTCAGGCTCTAAAAATTGTAGATACAACTACTTTGAAAAATAAAATATAAAATCAAAAATGGTATCTCGAATGACAGTATTAGGCTTCTCAGTTTATGGTTTTATTACTGTGATTAACATACAGCCCCTGTTCTTGAGGTAAAAGGAGCCCGCAACTATGAGAACCTTTGTCCAAAGTAACACATAGCAATATTAATAACTGACTTCACTGAGTCATATTGGCAAGGACACTAACTCAGCTGTGAAGGACTGTTTATAATACAGGATGATGTTTAGGATCTTCAGCACTCCTGCTTGACTGTGTGATTTTAATACCCATAAATGTCAAAATCCACAGATGAGTTAAACGCTTGGAGCAGTGCTGTGGAATGAGGCCACATGAACCTCAAGGTGCTGGGGCAAAAATCAAATTTGCAAGCAGAGTTAGATATTGAAGTGTCCACACTACCTGGTGTAGTCTGAACCATCTACAAATAGGATCTTTAGAAGGCAGCACACTGACTGTAGCCAAATACACAAACCAGCAGAAAATGGGGAGAGAAGTCCTAGTGTCCTTCTAGGGGCCTGAGGGTGCAGCAACCTTCTGCAGGATCTGCTCGCAGCCAGCTCTGACCAAAAATGTATAGGGATTCCCTTTTATTATAAAATAGTTGTTTGGATTGCATAAGAATGCTGGATTAAATTATCCCATCTTTAGAGCAAAAGGATTAAAAGCTGGGCTGGACACACTGGGACAGACCCTCTATTTGACCCACCAACAGTGAAGCAGAGGAGGAGATTTTGGGAAACTAGTTGCAGTTTTTTAGCCTGCTTAGGGAGACCTGGAGAATGGCTCACCCTCGCCAGACAACAACCACCTCTCATGAGATCCTATACAACTGGAAGGCTGGCTATGATGAGGGCAGAAGTGGGGTGGCTTGAAAGCAGGAGGCTTAGCCCTTTCCTCAGTCTTTATTCAGCAGAGGGATATCAAGGATCTTTCAGCAAATAAGGCTGCTCCACTCATCCAGATATTATGAAGGCAGTGGGGGCAGTCAGGAGAGTCCCTGCAGGGCTCACTTGGCCAATACTGGCACAAGTAGGTGGAATTTTGATCTCACAGGTCAGGAGAGGTGAAGTGGTAAATGGATGTCTCCTCTGCTTTTAGGGCAGGTAAAAAACATAAATTATAAACTGAATGTAATGTCTAAAAAAAGCTAGCTCAGATATCTTCACATGACTTACACGTTGCAGGCCTTAAAACTGTGCCTTAAAACTGTTTGGAAATGGAGCCTCGCAAGAAGCAATGGGAGCCAAACCTAGAAAATATGCTGAAACATCTGTTTGTTTGTTTATTCCATATTTTTCTTTTTTCCTATATTACTCATTTTATGGCTACACCACCAGGTGCCAGTCAAGAGTGGGATGAAAGGATACAAAAATAAAGCTAGAGTTTACACATTTGAGGACACCGGTGCCACTCTAACATGAGACGTTGTAGTTCTGACTACAAAGCATCTCACAGGCTTTAGGACACAGAAAATAAACAGTACCAAGCACTAACACTATGAAGACTAATTTTAGCCCTTGGTCTCTTATTTCACCATTTTGAACTGGAACAGAAACTGTGGAAAAAATTTCCGAGAGCTGAACCTCCATCTTGAATACATGACTATTTCTCTGTGTTATACAACACTTTCCAACCTGTCATGTTCTGCTATCACTCAAAACCAATTATAACTTTTTAACAAGGTGGTGAGAGAGAGCTGAATACTTTCCCAGAATGGTAGTTGCACATTTTAATAAATATGAATATCCTGATCATTTTAAGGACATATAAAATAGTGGGGCAAAATAGCCTTCTTTGACATCTGGAAACAAGTTCATTTGCTAGAAAGTGGTGTAAAATTCATGCATAAATTACCCAAAATTAGGCTGGCCATGGACAGGAGCAAAACACATACCACAGATTTCTTGATAATTTTACAGCTATTGTTAATATAACAGAGATAATATAATAGGACAAACTCTGCGGGAGCTAGAGAAAACTCAGGCCAGGAAAGTATAAACTACTGTGGTCTTGACGAAGATTTCTCCTAGGAAACATGCATTGCTTAGTTTCTGAAGGGAAATCCAATTACGCTTTTTAAAATGCTCACATATTTTTTCTTGCAGAAGGCAGGTCATCTGCAGCAGACTGTGATGCCTAAAGCATTCAGTTTTCACCTTTCTTTGAAAATCTGTTTTCCAGGCTTCACAGACCATTTCCACATGCTCCCCCCTTCCCTCTTGGTACAGAGGGAGCTTTCTGCAGGGAGCAGAGAAAATCAGCTCCAGCCACAGGGAGAAAGGCTCTGAGGTGGCTCCTCCATGCACCAGAGGATTTCCACATCTGGACCACAGTGGGACAAAGACTTCAAGTTCGAATTTCCCAGATTCCTTCATAATTTTTTGTTTATATTTTTGTACATAACTTAATGTTATCTCTTCTTAGATCAAAGTCTCATACCATTTCATCTTGCTTTTGGGAAACTGATCCAAATTATGTATTCAATGATTGGATTTATATAACATCAGTGACTGGAAAAGGTAAATTTGATATGTCTTGGTGAATTAATGCAGATGTAAGTCCTGTCACCATGTATAAAATCTTGTAACAAAAGAAAAAATTGAATCAATACAGAATCTGTGATATATAATTAGAAAAATACAAGGTGTAATGAAAAATAAATTGAACGTTAGCTTCATCTTTATAGTCCAGGTAGGCAAAAATAATCCTTGAAAGATTAGCAATGCATCTACAAAAGACTCAGTCCTGAAGCCCTGACTTAGGAGAAACTTGGCATGTGTCAACATTTGCTGAATCAAAGTTCACAATGGAATGAGGTTTCCTTCTTTCAGATTTTCAGTTTTCTTTGTTTCTTTCAGCCTCCCTTTCCCCTGCATCCAGCACTACACAGCCTCTTTTTATCTTGTTTGTTGCCAGAATGCAGAAAAGGTCTTTATGCATTTTTCCCAGCCCCATCTGAGGAAAAACATCAAACTAAGTAAGATGCAAAGAAAAATGCCATCTGTTTTCACATGTTTTAAGGTGTTTGACTTTTTGCATTTATAATGTTAAAAATTACTTAATTTCAAAACCTCAGACTTTAGATGATATCTTCATTATGCCAAGAAAACTAGCACAAGAGCAAAGGATAAAGAAAACAGGTTTTTAAATGAACATTTACTCTTTTTCCCTGACAAGCTTTAACAAAAGCAGCTGCAAGAGTGAAATAGTTGATCAGCTGTATGAAACTTAACATGCCAAATTTTATCTACATTTTTAAAAGGTATCAACAAGTCTCGTGCACTTGTCCTACTTGTCTCCCAGGTTAAGCTTTTGGGATAAGTAGATTCCGCTCTCCTCAGCTGACCACCAAATGAAAGCTCTGTGCTCTCATTTTGCACGTTTTGCTGCTAGTTATGCTGCTGTCCCAGAAGGATAACTGAGAGAAATTATAACCACTGAGTCACTGGCATTCCTATGTCAAAAAAATGTGATCTTTGTGAGAAAATAAATTGCTGAGATACCTGTGGGCACAAAAGGGCACTGTGATAAAAATAAATAAATAAGTAAAACCCACATACAAGCAAACAAAAAACTTCCAATGTTTCATGCGTTGTGTCCGTAACATTCACTGAAGTATAACCTTGAGATAGTGAGTTTGTATGTGTGTGTAAGTGTATAAAATTAGGCTGTACAGTGGTCCCATTTGGTACAGAGGAGACACGGGTGTAGAAAACAAGTATCAGCCACTTTTCCAGACTCTCTATCCCAGACATCTTAATGGCCAAATTAACCCTCAGTATCACATGTGAGCAAGTCTAACTCTACAGTCAGAGTAAGGGCACCATAAGGGCAGGTGCCACTCAGACTGTCCTGTGTCCTTAGGATCCCTGCTCCAATGGCCTCACTCTTCATGCTATGGAGGTCCACAGACAGCTCTTTTTTGATCACCGTACGCAACCTGCTAACACACAAAGGCTGAAGTAAAGACCAAAGGAGTTCACCCTACTTTGGGCATACATCAAATGCTCCCATCTTATTTCTTTAGGAGGAAGAAACTTCAGGTGCCTTGAGGCAGAGCAGGGCCAGGTCATGAAGAGGAAAGTGGTAGCAACAACCAGCCACAAGCCACCCCAGCTGACACCTCCTTGCAGATGTACTGCAGGTGCAGGAGCCACAGACCACTCAGAGTTCCAGTCACTGCTGCAGCATGGGAGTCTCACGGCAAAAAATAAAAGCCACCCACCCTCAGTTAAGAGGCAGTCTGGTCATCTCCTGGGGCTATGCTTCCTGCATGCAACCTGCAGGGCTGCCTGTCATGCAGAGACATAATTTGCTCTCCTTTGTAAAGCAGAACTGCCTTTGATCCACAGCCTGGATTAAAATTCAACTTTGAAGATTTTCTTAGTGGTGCTACATTTAAAACTTTCCTATAAATTAATTTTAAGACCCAACAATTATCTTTGAAAAAGAATTTCCAAGCTCTGCACCTGTGTTGCTGTGACCTTTCACAGAAGTTTGGGTTGGAGTGGGATATCCTTTCTAACCTCCAAACATAGGATCCCCCCTAGCCACATTTTACCTTGGGACACCTCAGGTAGGTTCCAAGATACAAGCTGAAAGTTATTTCCCCAAGTGAATCCGCCTGCCTCGGAAGAAGTGGGACCAGATGGACAACATGTAGCCATGAGTTCCAGCACACAGACCTGGTGCCAATGAGATGGACTAATCCCACTTCTCCATGAGTTCAAATACAGCCCAAGGTTCTAACCAGCTCTTTTACAGAATAGGGCCAATTGTATAGAAAATTTGATGCTTTGCACTACTTTAGAGTACTGTTTTGGAGTATTTTTGGCAATCCATTTTGTTACAGACACTTTAAAAGTGGATCATGTTGCCTGATTTCATTGCTATGCTAGCTCTGTATATCCTTGTGACTGAAAATTATTTCATAAATGGCAATCGCTGGGAAGGAACCTGCCAAATTAGAATAAGGTCATTACAATTTACACCTAATAAATATAGATGGATGCAAGAAAACGTATTAAAAGACATTCCCAGGAAAACACATCATAAAATGGATGGGACGCAAGATTGTTCAAGGGTTGCATAACCTTACAAACCCGCCAAGTACACATGCACTAAAAAATATTTGCTAATCAGCTGAGAAAACATTTAGGAATCTTAGCAGCTTTTTAAACATGTTACTGTTATCTGTTAGTCCTCTGGAAACACCACTTGCAATAGTTTATACACATCAGTGACTTGTGCTGAGCAACAGATCACTGCTGCTACCATATAGAACATTTAGTCCTTCATGTGTTTCAACACTAGTACAACTAATTTTCACTTTACTCAGACAGAGGGAGTGTGACTCAGATTAATATGCTGATTTTTTTCCCCATTGCCACATATCATAAATAATCTCTGACCACACCATTTTTATGTGTCTTCTACGTCCATTTATCCTTTTCCTTCCAGTCATTTCATATAAGCATGTAAAAAAACTATGGGCTTTTTTTTACCCCAGAAGATAAATGCTTTTTACTGTTTTCCATTTTCATGTTATTTAATTGGATTTTTTAAGTATGCCAGTTCTTTTTACATCTTTAACTGTTTGTCTTCCAAGATCCCCAGCCACCTGTCCAGCTTACGCTCCCTCTCTGAGGCTACCTTTTGTCTGAAATAGTTTGTGATGTATTATTTGTTTCAGGTTATAGCTAATTCTTCTCATTCGACATAGAAAAAGTCGGTTTTGTCAGATTAATATTTAACCAGGCCAAAAATGACTGAGATCATCTAACCTAACTCTGAATAATACTGGCCACAGCACTGCCTTGAATTAACCCCCCTCTCAACTGGAAGAGACCTCTAAAAACACATATGAACTTAATTTAAATTATTTCAGTGATGGTAAATCTACCACAACCCATGATAAACTGTTCCAGAGTTTAATTAGCATCTCTATTAAAAATGTGTGCTTTATTTGTAGTTTACATTTATCTGCTTCATCTTGCACCAACTGGATGTTATTAAAGCCTAGTTTGTTTTAGAGTTCAAAAAGCCTTTTCATAGTGAGTTTCTGGTTTTGATATAGGTGCTTACGCATTTGTTGGCTCTTGCCCTGAGGCAAGCTATTGAGGAGTCTGGTCATTACTACAGACCTTCACCTTCTTGACATTTAGATATGAGACCATGGCACTATACTTTTTTCTCTAAGTTCCATGACCATCTGAAGCCACAGACAATATTTGAAGTTGAATTTTTAGTCTATATTCCAGTGTTCTCACAGCCAAAGGTTGATGTTGTCTTTTTCAACAAAGCATCATGTTCAGATGACAATCCTCTTGACAACTTCCTGCATAGGGGACACTGAGACAAACATCACAACCAGCATCTATCAGGACACCATTTATGAATTTAAGTGTTACTACTAGTAGCATCAAGCTGTTATTACTAATAGCAGGCAATGGTATGTTCAAGTATTCAGACAGATGATTCTGCATTTACAATCAGTCCTTATAATTTACTTCTTTCCCAGTCATCTCAATATCAGAACAAAGTTCATGTATGAGCACTGAGAATCATTGTTTACATTATCTTTTACACAGATCATCTTGAGAAGCATATTCAAATATGTATCTATGTTTCAGTATTTGATTTTTCTATTTTAAATGTTCTTCCTTCCCTAAAAAGAAGGTGAAATGAGCTTTACACAGTCTGAGTCCATTACAGGTGTTTAATCTCCTTTTATGTTCATTAATTAAAATAATCATGCGTGTAAAAAAATCACATTTGTCTACTACAACTTGAAACTTCTAGAAACTTTGACATTTGAAATATATCAAAACTGCCTTTAAAAAGTGTATCATGAGTTTTTGAACTGAAAAATATCACTGCTTCATAAAGTACTCTGTAGAATCCCTTAGATTATAGTTTTTTCATATCTGTACATCAAAGCAAATTTAAATTTAGAAACAAGAACATAAATATCCCCAGCAGTAACTTTCTGCTACTTCCATGAATTGTAAACACTTTAGACAGGAACAAGTTATGACAAACTAATCACAGATCCTCAAAGTCTACTGAAACTAGCAAAAGAACTACCTCTGACTTTAATGTCTGCAAGCCAGTCCCTTAAAACTAGAACTGGAATGCTTCATTCACAGTTTTTAAAAAATTCAAAATTAATGAAAAAATATTTCAACTGTTGTACAAAACAGTTGCTTTCCCCAGTGATTAAAAGTTGTTAGTTTTAATAAATAAATAAATAAATAAACCAAAGCAAACCCCAAAACAGAACAGCTGAACTTGCGAAATAGAGAATATGGCTTCTCTTCTCAGAGAGCACAGACTCCCCAGCCCATGGATCAGCAGTGATTCTGCTTGTAAATCACTACTGCTCACCTTAATACACTAAACTTTTCTTTTTGTAACATCTCCCATATGTGCACATGTTTAAAATCAAAAAGTACTCCACTGAGGTGGGAGAGAATTTATTAATATTTTTGGAGCTATATAATGCCAATATAATATAAATTCTGCATTCTGAGGCATTCTGTTGAATTTGCCCGTGTTTCTCCTCATACCTAACTGACTGCATGTCACCTTTACCAAGAGTTATTCACATGCGAGTGCTTGTAGGGCACAAGGTTGTTATCCAGAGCTATAGCATTTTGCGTTTGAAAGCATGTATGTTTTTATTCAGTAGGACAATCTTCCTACTGAGGCATCATACATAATGTGTGGGTTCTTTTGGAGAAATCTGGGTGAGACTTTTTTCAGGAAAGACCCCAAATTTTACAGTATGTGAGTGGAAAATGCCAGAAATCTACAACTCCACAGAGCCTTGAAATTTGTCAAATTTTCAGGCCTTTTCAAGTTTTAATCTGAAGAAGAAGGGTACATTCAATAATGCTGCTTCTGTGCAATCTGATAGTGAATTGTTTTTATTTCATCTTCCAGTCTACATTTCATCTCTACTACACTGTGGACTTGCCTTTCTAAGTTTAAACAAGCCTGGTACAGGGCAGATCCCATCTCTCACCATTATTATTTCTGGCTTTCTCTGTGACCTCAGGAAGACAATTCTATTTCCATACAACCATACAAATAAAACCACATACTTTCTCAAACATCAGGGCCAGAAACATTTGGAAACTAGGGCTGGGAGTTTCTCTGGAAATTTACCAAATTATTCTGGAATAATTACTTCAATAAATTCCAGTAGCTTCACAAGTGTGGGCACACCCTCAGAATGGAGACAACAATTCTGCAGCAAGGGGTAAATTCCACAACAAATCCTCTCTATAAATTACTGTCTCAGCAAGGATATAGCAATTCCTCTACAACTACACATCTGGTCTTTCTTTTAATATCTGCCAAAACATTTTCAATGGATATTTTTGATATGAGGTGACTTTGTCCTCCTTTGTTGTTCTTATGATAATAATTATGACCTGTTCCTTTTTAAAACCAGTTGAGAATCCTTACCTAGAAAGGTTCACCAATTCAAAACATTATTATCATAATTACTCTTGTATTAATGGGAAAATTCTATTTGCTGTTTTCATGCCAATAAGAACAAATTGGCTCCTTTTGCTATTTTTATATCAATAGGGATGTGTGCTCTTGTTCTACTATAATTATTTCACTTGTCAACACTTCTATTACTTTGGAAATAGTTTAGCTGTCCTCTGTATAACTGGTTGCATTCCACACCCAGTGTGATCACCTATCACAACATTAATTTCCGGACTCCTTCTTGATGTTTTTCTAAGCCTCTTCTGCAGATTAATAATATTTAAAAAGAAACCCCAGACATAACTTTTTCCTTTCTGAAATTGTTGTAAACATATAGAAACAGAACAATCTGCAATTAAATATATGATAGTAAAATTTTTCCCCATGGTATCTTTCTCTGCAAGCAGGCACATGTTCATATGTGCATGTGTGCATTTGCCAGTGTATACCCTGGCAATTTTGACATTTCACTATCCCAGAGTCACAAATGTTAGTTTTAAAGAAGTTGTGCAGACACAGAATGTCTCAAGAATATTTTCCTTTCAACAAACTTGCTATTTCAGTCAACCATTGAATCAAATGAAAATCATTTATGCAGGGGATACTTAGAGCAGTGAAAGAAAATGAAAGGTGATGTTATTAAAATATGATCAAAAGGAAAAAGTGTTGGTGGTACATTTAAAGAATATACAACGAGATAGCTTTAATTCCTTTATCTAAAGTATTTTAATGACTTGCCATCACAGTGGCTATCTTCCTGTAAGCATTTAAAGTCTTCACAGGATCAAAGGCCATATGGCACACACTATATCCCCTGAGACCCGAAGGGCATGGGAAGCTCCAGGGATATTTCAGATGAAGGTGATAATCATGCAATGGGAATTCATCTATCCTGTTGTAATTTGGGGAAGTGCAAAGCACAGAGCTTGGTGTTACACTTCCTGCTGATGTTGGGTCTCCCCATCTCCCGCTTGTTCACCTCCTCCTGTAGCCAAAAGCCACATTACCCAGCAGCCCCATGCCAGGACAGTACTGCTGACATCCATGTGCTGTGGTCTTATCGTGAGAACTGCATCTGAATCACTTCCTCACCCCAGGCTATGAGATATATGGAAGTGTTTAAAGAAAGCTGGTTTCAAAGGCCAGATGTAATTCTTGGTCCTGATCCTTTTGGCCTCAGTGCAACTCTAGAGAGCTGAGTAGTCATAAAGTGCAAGCAGTATAATGCATTTTGTATCTCTTATCCAGTTTCACCACTTAAAGCAGTAGAATTAAAAAGCAATCAACCAAAAAGTAGTTCTTAATCACTACTCCTTGGTAGGGTGGGAAAGGGCAAGAAAAATGAAACCACTGTGAATATCAAACTAGCCAAGATCTAATTAAACGAATATGATGTTCTACAATGCTTAAACTATTGGCCCACCTCGGTGCCTTCAGGGAACTCCCTACATGTGGCCCTCATCACTCCACCCCCAAATCATTTGCTGTGTCCCCTGGAAAAGTGACATTTGAGGGCATCTTTGCCACCAATCCCTCTGTCAGGGACTCCCAGGAGAACACGTCACAGGGGGCAGAAGGCAGGGCTGCCACAGCAAGAGTCAGGACTAAGGGAGCATGCTGGGCTTTCTCCACAGACCAAGAAGCCTTCCACCAAAAAGATGCAGTAGGGCTGCAGGTCATTCTCCTTTGCATAGAGCTGGGACACCCTTACGTCTCAGGGGACAGTGGACCACCAGCACTGCAGACTGACATGTGAAATAAAGATAATCCATCTCACCCACAGATGACTTTTTTGAACCCCAATAGCTGTGATGGGTGACAGCACAGTGGTCAGTCAGGATAATTTGTTCTGCTCCCTGCACCAGGCTGCACATTCAGACCACTTCTCATCCTTGACTTAGCCAGCACATTTCTGCACTTACTGTAGGGTCAGTACTCAGTTGGACCCTGGAATAAACATGAATGGTAGGGACCAACAGGATTCCCAATGAACCGAGGAGGATATGGACATCTGCCTGACTTCAGAGGGAGTCTCTAAGCTTACAGAATGGCAAACAAAGTATAATTTCTCTTAACAGACCTCTTGTAGGAGATTTTCACACACATTTCCTAATCGAGAATATATCACATAAGTTTTACCATGTGAAGGAGAAGCCTGGGGCATTTTGATAACCTGGAAAAACCTGTTTAAGACTTCTTAGCTTAGGGCATCTGCGTGTGCATATAAAATATTCTTAAAATGTGGGTGTATGCGTGGAACAACTACATTGGATTATACACACTTCCACCTTCTACAAAATTATATATGCAAAAGAGGGAGGCTACATGTAAAAGAGAGAAATACAATTGTCCGCATCAAGATAGGCACTAGTTTCAGGAAATTATTTTGGCACGAGACTTGGAATACTAAATTAAAATATAATGATAAAGTATAGAACCATGACACATCTTCAGTTTAGATAAGGCTGCACAGCATAAAACTGTACAACGCTGTATTTACACCATGACAGGTGGCTACAGATTCCTGCCAGACAAATGACAGCTAACAGGCAGCAGCACTTAGAGAGCATAAATCATGCAAGTCAATTGTAATATTCAGAAATTCTAACTAGTATGAGCTCAAGTTACTCTATGGGTGGGCAGAACAAAATAGACTTTGAAATCCATCAGGAAGTACAAGACTTAAAATATGGGAACAGGGCTGATTGTTCATACTAATTGAAGAGCCCTCTAATTCTGCTCACAGTATCTTCTATCTTGCCCTCCTACTGAGAGGAGCAGCTGCTTACTGGGAAACAAGTGAAAACGTGCTTCAGCACACTGCATACATAATACTTCGAAGTTAAAATTTACATTAGGAAATCTTCAATTCAAAGCAGATAAAATAAAAAGTTTCTTTCTAGTAAAGTGTATAGTTCTACTTACTTCAACCAGCATATGTGCGGGGTGGGTAGGTGGGGAAAAACAAGAAAAATTCCCTGTTTTCCATCTTTTGTAACTGAAATACTTTCAAATGTCTTAAAAAATTAATTTTTAAATTCTTATATATTTTATTATCCAGTATCTGTGTTGCTTGTTCATTGATAACATTTTGTCACCTGAGTAAAAACATAAGAATCTTCATTTTGTTTTGTTTTCAGTCTATGTCCCTCATTTTTTTAAGAGAAGCTCTTAATCCAAGTAAGATTTTCTAGTTTTAATACATTTTCTGGGAAAAAAGGAAAGACAAAATTAAACTGAGAGATCAAAACTAAGTTATAATTTACAGCATACTGTATCTTTTTTTTGAGTAAGGGCATTTTTACAAAAGAAACCCAGACATAATCCCTGCATTTAATGAAACTACCTAGAGATTTTACATTAGACAGAACTCACTCTTTTATCTATGGACTATGAAACTGGATGTCAAATACAAGTCAACTTGTGACTTTCAGGAATTTTTGTGAGGATTTTTATGTGTTGGGGTTTTTTCCTCTGTGATCTGTTACAGGAATTCATGGGGGTTTTAAAGCACCTGACACAAGCTAATGTCACACAGAAGGCTTTGGGCTGCACCACCTCGGTATAAATGAGGACCTTGTATACATCAGGGCATATGAAGGCCAATTCAATGAGAAAGAAAGTGTTAGATTACTAAAACCTTGGAGTGAAGGCTTGCTCTAGTTATCACCTGTTTACACTCACTGAAGAGTTAGAAGTCAGAGAAAGGAGCTCTTGGGAAGAAAACTCAGTATCTGTATCACTGTGAGGACAGTGGGAAAGTTCACAGCATAATTTGAAGGGAAATGTGGAAAAAACAAGTCTTCCAGCAACATCAGAGACATCCAAACTTGGCAGAACTTGTATTTATTTTCACAAGTGATGGAGTCTTCAAATCCTTTTTTTTTTCCCCAGGAAAATGGTCAAAAAGGGCAGTAGGGCAATTCTAAGAAGTCAGTTTTGAAATTAATTATCCTTTATGTAATTCACTATGTGTCTGCCTTCTATACTATTTGTAAAAATAACCAAATCATCATCATACAAGGGGACTCTTGTTCCCTTTCTCCCCATTGTACTGAAAGTCACTTCCAGATATCGAAAAAGTAATATAGTTCATATTATTATCAACATAGAATGTTCATATATTGCCATACCTACTAGTTGGTTTTGACAGTTGCCCACTTTCTTGGGGGGTAAAGAATTTATTAAGTATATCTGGGTATTTCATTGTTATAAAAAAAAGAGGCAAGGTTTCTGTTCCCTGGCACAACATAATTAAAGCAATGGGAAGTATAGCTGCAGATTCTGCACCAGTCAGCCCTTACACCAAAAGCTTTTTTACCCTCCTTGTCTGCAGTGCTGTGCTGAGTAGCCTTTACTCCATTCTGGCTTTCTGCTACTTATTTTAGAGTTGCTTCAATATTTCTATTATAGCAGTCACCAAAATATATAGTCTGTTCTTCATACTGAGAAACATCTCTAAGATGCTTCTGATTCTTTCACACAGCTTACCCAAATAAATTTATTTTTCTCTTATGCTTACCTTGAAAGAAATATTTCATTGCACTAGGGGCTGGGAGAGGAGAGAAGTTGCTGTGTGTCTCAGATAAGCTGTGGTAGTTGCTCATGCCTATTTTAAATGCAAACTTCACAAAAACAATGTAATGTAAGTCTAAGTATGTATTAATGCTATAAACTAGTGGCATGAATAGGGAAAATTACCCTGTTTCAACTGTTAATATAATAAGTTGAAATGTCTAAGCCACTGGCTTCAAACAGATTTAACCCATTACAGGTACTATAGGTGCCACTGTTCTATAAACTGCAGCAGCAGCAACAGCAGCATTAAATGTGATTGACAGTTACCAAGGTACCAGTAATTATTTGGAGGACACACCACAAGCAACAAGCATTAAATAGCAATACTGGCACTTTACACAGGAGACCTCGTGCCAATTACAGCTGTCCTACACTCGGCATATCTGCTTGCAGCAGTCTCCTCTCTGTGGGCTGAAACGGTTCAGTTGGACATACATGGAAAGCCCTTTTGAGCTGTATCCTTCAGATTTTTCGGGACATTTCTATCCATTATAGAAGTCCACTGAGATACACTTAAGGCATGTGCATAACCTCATGTGTTATATTTTTAAAGACCCTTCTGTTTTGTAAAGGGACTGTCCACAGGCTGTTAACTACTTACGGTGAAGTTTTCCTGTACTAAGGATGGCAGAGCTATGGCATAGCCTCATAGGAATACCCAAAGCATTTCTAGCTGATTCTGCTGGGGTAAACCCACATCAAGGGAGAGGCTCTGACCTTTTCAGTTCCTTTGCCCTCTGCAATCCCTCTAGACTCCAATTATACTTTTCTTGTTCCTCATATTCAGGAAGCTTAAAGAATGTAGGTAATTATGACTAACGGCCCCACTTCCTCTACCTAAAAGCATTCACAAACGACCAGCCACATCTGTCAAAAATGTTTAAAAAGGAAGCCAGACAATATTACCAATAGGAGTTTAAATGTGATTTCAGTTGTAAACTTTATTACCTTCTAAAATAGCTAACATCCGCAAATATAATATATATATGTTTTATATATATAATGTGTTTTATCTGATTTGCAATGTCTTACAAAGCATATTTTACAAAATTTTTACAAAATAAATAATCAAGTCTTCCAAACTCAGTCTTCAGTCTACCCCACAGTTTCAGCAAATGACACTTAACCCACACAGCCAGAACAGACTGATTTTCATCCATTCTTTACAGCTGTGTTAAGAACTTCTTTTTCATTCGTTCTTGTGCTGTCCCTTATGTATGTCAGCATACTTCATGTGTAAAAAGAACTCCATTGAGATGGATTAGCTCCCACATGAGATTATTACTAATACATACACATACATATATGAGGCAAGAAAGAGACGAAATAGCTGCACACTACAAAATACCAGTTCAGGTTTATCCTCCTCTAACTAAGTAGAGACGGAAAGTCATCCCTATGCACAGTGTTTTATGGGCTGGAATTTAAAACCTCCAGGAGTACATCAGGCTAGCTGCCTCACTGAGAATTCATAGTTTGAAACAACACGAATGTCCAAGGTACATTTTTTATTTATATGGTAGAAGGATATATTGAATTTTCAGTACAGTGATAATCAGTTGTGAATGGCTGGCCCTCATTCTCATTATTTCTTCCCTTCTGTAAAGACACAATTAGTAAAGATACAGGAAAACTTCTCTGTCCTTGAATATCAGACATAAAACAATATCTACAGAAGATATTCAAGCTCCAATTTATTTCATATATACACATTTGTCTCTAGTAGATAATGTTTTCAATCATACGGATGAAAAGATGTCATTCACCAGTGCCACTTTCTACTTAGAGTGCTGACAAAGCACTTGTGGTGCATACTGCTGGTGTATATTACCTGGTGGCTTAACAAAATTAGGAGCTCCAGCTGTCTGTTCCACCCTCAAATCAGATTTAAAACAAAGTCTCTGCCACTTTTGTGCCAAGTCTGACACTTTGACAACCTGTTTTTATATGCAGCTTAAATCAAAAGAATGAAGTTGTGTCAGGAGAGGTTTAGGCTATATATTAGCAAAAGGTTCTTCACCCAGAGGGTGGTTGCCACTGGAACAGGCTCCCCAGCGAAGTGGTCACAGCACCAGGCCTGTCTGAGTTCAAGAAGTACTTGGACAATGCTCTCAGGCACATGGTGTGACTCTTGAGGTTGTTCAGTGCAGGACAAGGAGCTGGATTTCAGTGACCTTGTGGGTCCCTTCCAACTCAGGGGTTCTATGATACTACAATTCTAAGAGGTCGATCTGGGCAGAAGCCCCTGATGCCCCATTCCTGCTGTGTCCATTGGGAGAACACAAGCAGTTAGGTGGGAGTAGTGACCTCCTGAAGGTGGGCTTCAAAATCTCTGTGAGATCATGTGTGTATTTATCAGTGCTACTTCTCTTCTCTTGCATCCAGTGGATGCACAACTGCTATCATCTTCCTGCATTTTGCTTACATACCAAATTTGCTGGGAGTTATTTATCTTTCTGCTTCATTCCAGGAGAGAGAGGGGGGAAAAAGAAACTTCTGCTATTTTTTGTTGTCCTCCTTTCTAGAAGTCCTTGGTCATGGAATATTTAAACTTTTTCCCACAAGGTATCAAACAACATTATCATTATCTTTAATTACAAACTAACCTGATTTATTTTTATAATTAAAGGGAAGCAAATAACATTTAGAGTTTAACTCTGAGCTTCTGTGGAAGGCAGTGCTTAAGTTAAATCACTTATTGGAAATACAAAATACTATTCACCAAATATGAAGATGAAATAGACATAACGACAGACAAATGTGAATCATATCCACAATACCTTCTGTTTCAACATAAGTGTCTGCATGGTTTCAGCATAAGGAGACAGAGCCTAGCTCTAAAAAGTAGTTGGGGTAACCCACTTTTGAACAGAACTATATTTCTTGTGAAATAGGGATGAAAATTGCTGTTGGCAGATCCTTAATTAAAAGGTAGCTATCAAAGCCTTTTAAACCAGAGAGATTACTGGTTCCCAAATGTTAAGCTTATACTCTCCTTCTCTACAGTCTTCCAACACCCATTTCTATTTTCATAGCATGTATGTTGAGGAAGATGCATGTGAAAGCTGTGACTATCAAAATGGCAAGACACGTGTAGCATTAACATGATTTTCAAAGAATTAGGGATTCAGTGAATAGTACAATTATTTATGCTGAGTCAGTCCAGTTCAAAGCAGTATAACATGTTGCTCCCTATGCATCAGGCAGAAAGAACCAAGCAGCACATAATATGCTGCATATTGCCTTTTTCACAGGATGACAGGCAGTATGTGCTCCTTGACTCGGAGTGGATCACTGCCCCACCAGGCAGCCCAAACTGAAGGCACCCAATGCTCCCTGACCAGCGACTCAGGGGCAACATCAGGCTGTGCAGGCAGGACCTCTGGCAGCCTGCACAGACTGTGGCTTGGGACAGAAGGATGAAGGCCTTTCTGCTGAGCAGGATATGCAGGCAAGCTCTTCGTCAGCAAAGGAACCAACACTCCCACAAAACAGCATGATCTTGGCCAGGCAACAGTGAGCTTTGCCTGGGCTGAGCTAGCAGGGCTGAAGGAACAGCAGATGTGCAGAGTTAATCTACATAACCTGCTAGTAACAGCTCCAAACTACTGAACGTTAAATTACTTCTGGCTGAAAGATGAGATTTTGACACAGGGTGAAAATGTTGCAGTAAATCATAGTACCAATAACATACACTGCTATTTACAGCGCTAAGGCTCCCAAGGGGGTCTTAAAACATCAGAACTTTTCATTTTATGTTGCAAAAGATAGGGCCTTTATTACAGGACTTGCTATTTGCAATTGCCTCTTTGAATAACTGTAACACTATGCAAGGTCTTACACTTTTCAAGGTTGCTCTGCTACAAATCTTGCATGAAAATGTAGCACTAATCTGTAAATCTCTGCATTTTCATAAATACCACAGCATACCTCTTAAATGCTGGTTATCATCATCTTCATGCACATTTCAACATGTTTTCAGCTGGATTCACCTGCCATTCTGCTCACTGACTTCCTCTGTGCTAGAGACCTTCTCCAGAGAATTAGCATCTTCCGCTGGCTTTTGTTCTTAAAATAATGTGAGGGTCATCAGCAGGAAAAGACAGTTTTCATGAAACTAAACTCTGTGTAATGGGCTTTGGCCCGTGTATGCACACTCCCATCAACATAAAGAGTCTAGGAAATAAGTTTATTTGAAATCATGCCACAATCCCTCAAACGACTAGTATTTGATACTTCCGGATAGTAGTGGTGTTCTGAGGGTTCTTGAAGCCACACCTGTCATCAAGTATATCCTGAACCCACTGCTGGCTAAAGTTCTTTCTTGACAGCATGAATAGCATGAACAGTACTGGACACTTCACTATTCAGACAGGTTCACAGAACAAAAGCCTCTTTTTTTCAATCAGCCAAAATTGTAACACCATCAAGCAACTAATCTTTTGAGTAATTAGATCTTCCACCAAGTACAGCATACAGCTTTGTGATACAGGGCACTAGAAAATAGGTTGGGCTCTCTGAATTAACAATGAACAGTTGTCCTGTACATTTATCTGGAGGTAGTAAGTTCCCCCCCTGTCCCTTAGATATATGAGTCCCAGAAATATCAGATGTCCTATCATTGCCTCTTTACCAGTGTTTGTTCATTCTTTTTTCTGTGGCCAAATAAGAGGTATAAAACAAAAAAAAAACCTTATTCTTTATTTTGAATTATTTATATATATTTACGAAGTAGAGCTAGGAAGGAAAACAAAGAGCACACATAAAATGGATTGTTCTAGCTGTTCCCTTATCCTAGTCAGGTGCTTGTTCATCAACACTGCTCATGTAGGTTGGATAAATCACAGGAATAATTGCCTGACGAATGCCCAGCAACAGAGTTTCTCCTTCTCCAACCAGAATATCTCCAGGTAGTGCTTGACATCCTTATTCAGCAGGGCAGAACTGATGGCAGTCTGCACACAGCCTGACAGCTCAGTATCAGCAAACCTGCTTCCAGTTACTCTTTAGCCCAGAAGATTACATAGCTACTAAAAGCAACACCTGGTGTCAATGTAATGCCAAGTTCATACACAAATCTGCATATTCTCCCATCAGCACCTCACTGAATGCTCCAGAGGGGAAGCCAAAGCTCTTGACATTGGTGGCCTTACTGCCTCCTGTACAAGGACACACTGCAAGAAAGTGCTGCTCTTGGGCAATAGCTGTAACTCAGGTCATGGAATGAAGTAAGACTGGGCATAGCCTTATGTGCTTTACTGAATTTAAGTTGTTGGCATCTTACAAACACTTTCCAGTATGTGAAAGGGAAGGTCAAACAGGTTCTTCCATTAGACTCTGCGAAGCAATTTGAATACTGGCACAATTTTGTTTGGCACAAATGATACCACTCCAGGAAGCCCAGTGTCTAAC
This sequence comes from Scytalopus superciliaris, assembly GCA_013400415.1. NCBI lineage: Eukaryota > Metazoa > Chordata > Aves > Passeriformes > Rhinocryptidae > Scytalopus > Scytalopus superciliaris. The sequence continues at coordinate 360,529 of VXBX01003750.1, read as the reverse complement.
CAGGGTTGGACAACGCAGTGTAGCTGCAGTTTACCAGAACGTGAGTACAGCGTAGCTGTACAGAGCCAGTACTTACAGCTGGTTGGAATGATTCTGTTTTCCTTATCTGAACAGATACTATATTGGGGACAGACATCTAGAAGCTGATGAAATAACAGGTTTTACTCACTTTAAGTAAATACATACAGCAAAGATCAGTAGGAAACAAGAGCAAACCATTCTCAGAGATCCTTTCATATGAATTTTTCCTGGAGTGGAGATGAGTGATACTTTTTGAACCTTTCAGTGATACCAGCACTAAATAAGTATCACAAAGTCTTAAGTGTTTCAGGATTACTAAAATCTAATTCAGAAATAGTCAGAGACATTTCAGAGCAGTCACTTCTGTATCATGGAGGATCCAGCACCTCTTCTTCCAGAATACTGTATTGAGTTTTGGTCTCCACTATATGAAAAATTATGTGAACAGGCTGGAGAAGGGCCACAAATATGATCCAAGGACTGGAAACCTGCCATATGAGGAAAGGCTGAGAGAACTATGTTTGTTCAGCCTTGAGAAAAGAAGGCTTGAGGGAGACCTTATCACTGTGTTCCAGAATTTAAAGGGTGGCTAAAAAGAAAATGGAGACTGCCTTTTTACAGGGAGTCCACATGGAGAAGATGAGAGGTAATAGGTACAAGTTAACCCTGGGGAGGTTCTGATTGGACACGAGGGGAACACTTTTCTCAATGAGAACAATGAGACACTGGGATAATATCTTCAGGGAAGTGTGGAGATTCCTCAGTGTTGGACACTTTATGATCTGACAGGACAGAGTGCTGAGCCATCTTTTGCCAAGAAAGGTTGAACCAGATAATTCTTGAGAACCATTCTAACCTGGTATTCTATGATTGACTCTGATTGAAAATAACATGTGACAGTGGATGCTGCAAAGCAGACTGGTTCTCAAAGGTGTGAAATCTCATCTGTCTTCACTTTCTTTGGCTCTGCTGTCTCACAGGACCATATTTTGTCAACCTCTTCCCTTCTAGGACATACAGATTCCCTACTGAATACTCCAGTCTGCTCTGAGAAGAAACAGATGTTTCAAAGGACAGAGAAAAGGATGTGAGAACACAGAGTTTCAAGTCTCTGCTCCTTCTTCTGCTAGATAAGGGAGGCTGTGCAAGTACCATCTATTCTGGGCTGCAGGAGGAAGGTAAGGGGCAGTGTAGGGCCAGACAATGCAGGTTCAGGAGGAATAGAACATGAGATTCACATTGTGATTACTGTAAACTGTTGCATTGTCACAGAAGCATCACTTAAAATTTCTGAAAACACTTGCTACTGATGATGGTGATCTCAGTATAAAACCTATTATTACCCTATAGATCTACTCCCATTCTTCAGCTTCTTGTAGAAGCATCTTCACACAGTTCCTGCTTATAGAAAGAGTCCAGCGAGGCATCAGGCTTAGCTTAGATGTTTGCTGTCAACTTGTAGAACTTACCAGGGATCCAGTATCTCATAGGCTGTAGATCCCTTCAATTGCTAATGTTATTATTACTAAGTGCCAAATGAGATAGTAGTTTCATAGTAGTATTTTCTAGGGGGGAAAGCAAATATTATTGAAAACCTAAAAAAAAATCCCAGATGTTTGTATAGAACAAAATTTCCCTGTTTATTTCATTACAAGAACTTGTGAGTCGCAAATAAAGCAACTCTGGAGGCCCAGAATAAACAAAAGGAGAAATTGCTTCATACAGCATGACGTTAAGTTGCAGAACAATATGGGCATTATCGTGTTGCTGATGGTTTTGGCCATTCTATAAAATTCAATTCACTCCTTGATAAAATTATGTGTTTAACACCAGAGTACATAGATTAGGTTTGAAGCTGGAATATATCATATAAATAATGGAGCCACGTTTCTATAGCTCAACACTTTGAGAGAGACCAAGCATGTCACTCAAAAATAAATCAAGAAACACAACATTTTGTCATTCAATGGCATGTTCCACAGAATAAACAGGCTTTTTAAAACGATTTTTCTGTGTAAATTCATTAAGGAATTAATATGCATTAGGCAACAGTCACCAACTTTTACTGATTTTTTTATTACCTTTGCTAAGATAAACTGCTGCCACAGTATTTTTCTGATTAAAAAAATCTGTTATACTTTCATAACCCTTTTCAACCAAATCTTAAAGCTGCCCTCTCATCACTTACAATATTACTTTGAAGATATTATTAGAACTCATGATTGCTTTTCCTGAGTCATCTTCACTTAATCTTTATAGTATCTTGGGTTTTTTCTATAGTTTTCAACTATTTTTTTCACAGCTCGTTGCTTTTTAGAGGAGCATAAGGAGTTTTAAGGTGAGGAAAAGTGCAAAAATGTGTCTAGGGAAAATATATGAAAGCTCTAAAAATCATGGGCTGGGAAATATGTGTCAAACTAGATACAGAATTCCAGACTAAAACCAGATGAATGTCAGAAGAAGAACATCTGCTCTAAAAAAGTTGGCAGCAAATATCAGCAGAGTCTGATCCCTTTTATAACTTATGCTCTCTTGTTTATATTTTTCCTTATTCTTTTGGCATTTTTATGGCTGTGTCTAATATGGAAGATTTCTTAAGGACAGTAGGATAAAGCTGTGAATACTTCATACAGGGAAAGTACAGTTTATCATCTACAACCAGGAAATACAGGGGGAAAAAAGCAAATCTATCAACTCTTTCAAAGGGGAAAAAAATGATGTATTGCAACTGGGACTGCAGACAATTGTTTAGGGATTACATATATTTACTATTTCTTTTGAGACTGATTCTGTTCAGATGTCTTCTTAATGATAGTGTTATTTATCAAAGTTGCCTATTTAAGAATGGTGACAATCTGTATATATTCTTGTCTTTAATTTCTTCAAATAAACCTACTTTTCTCTAGGAGGTGAAAGTCATCCAAAAATTAAACTAATGCTGCTCTACAAGTCAGTTACTACATCATCATCTAAAAGGTTTTTTGTGTCTGAATGTCCAAAAATAACACACAGGCTAGGTCTCAGTTCAGAAATATGCATGTTTTATACTATTGACTGACTCCTGCTTAAATATATGGACATATAAGTGCTTTGCTACAGGGATGGAATTAAAGGAACCTCAACTCTCTACCCCTTTTGCACTTTTCAATATGATTATCAACTTTTGAGGGACTAAGGTTAGGTTCTTAGGATCTTGACTGCAGAGGGAGTAAGTGTCCACAGTTTTCAACTGTACAAAACTTAAACTGCTCAGTACAGAAACTTGGATTTGTGTTTGCAGTAGATGTATTTTGGAATATAGGACTGGATATAGGCAGTATGGGATTTTTCATTTGAAGTACTGAAATGAGCTCCCAGATGCCAAAGTAATGACAGATCAGGGAAGGTAGTTGTATCATTACGGTCTGTACTGATGCATTTCACAGGAAACTACAAGCATTATTTGAGGATCTTGACTACTACACTTCTTCAGGGTCATGCCTTAACTAAATAGGTCACTGAATCAAAGCTCTGGTATAAAATAGTATTTTAGAAGACAATTTCAAATGAAGCACTGACAAATAAAAGTAAGCAAACTTAATCTTAGTTTGTTCTTGACTACTTGTGGGAAAAATAAAGATTGAGAAAGAGGGTCAATTTTGCTTAAGATTGGCAGAAAAAAGAGAAGAGGAAGGGAGAAGTTGTATAAGATAGGTGAAATAGAATGAGTGTGTTTAATTTAATTGGCGAAAATTCTGAATTACAAAGTGAAAATAAAGGGCAAAACTGAACAATTGCTTGAAGACAGAAGTGTGGTCATGTGGTTGTAGTGTCAGATGCATGTATTTATAAACAACATTTCATCTAAAATAAGAACATCTATTTTAGTTGCAACTAACTTCATGATCTTTTAGAAATTGTTTTGCTGGAGTTTCTTTAATGGAATACTTCTAAACGTGTTTTGATAACAACTAGGCAGGTTGCCAGCTATGATCTCTACTGCAGATCAGAAAATTGCACATCTCCGATTTGTTTCTCCATTCCTTTTCTTCCCGTTTAGCCTGCTTTCTTTGCATCTTCTATAAAACAACTAGATTTGGATTTCGGGTGCTGGGGTTTTACAGTATGTTTTTCAAAACATGGCATCACCTGGATGAGACCTTAGCACGTATCAAGAGTAAAGATTGGATAATAAAGTGCTTTGAAGGGAAGGGCGTGCTACAAGGTACATATTTATTTTTATTTTAAGTTGGATGAAAATACAGTGCTTCAAAAACATCAATTGGCTTCTGAAATACAAATTACATAATCATTGGTCTACCGAATCTCCTGTTCCAGCTACATGAAAAATATTGTTAATCAAGCTGCAACAGCCTTGGGGGAAGTCACTTCACTGACACAACTCCACCAGGACCTCTGGAAAGAATGCTAGGTTATTAAAGTTAGCATGCTGGTGCAGAGCTTCGTCCACCCTAACAGGTAGAAAATTAAGTGGACCATTTCAGTACTAATGAAAAAGTCTATGTAGAAGAGGGAAGAAACTTTGTTTTCATTTAATGAAACAATAAAGAACTATTACAACAATACAGTACTTACACTGTTGATTCGATTCTTGAGTGTCTGTAAGGACAGCTAAGGGTTGTAAAACTTCAGTGCACAGTAAGTGAGAAGCACACTGTTGCCCTAGGGATGCTTGTTATTCCTATTAACCTTCAAGAACACTTTAAATACAGAAACTTTTGAAGTTTCAGAACCATATTATTTTGGTTTGGAATTCATGCAGAATTGTTTTGCATTATCTCAGGTATGGTATTACAAATAATTATCTTTACATTATTTTAAAAGGGCTAGGAAAATGTACTGGGGGGAACTGGATGGCTGTATAGAATAAACTGGCACTGCTCCTTTAATTTAATTTTAGCTATAACTTATACAACTGAGGATCTAACACAGTGAGAAAAAGTAACTTGCCTCCAGTCATAGCCATGTAATAGAACCAGGAATAAAACCACAACTTCTGACTCCCAATCACAGGTAAATTAGTTATTACTTCCTACAGAGTGTATCTACATTATCCTTGAGGACAACCTCAGAGCAAGTTCCCAACCTGCCACAGTACCTAGATGCAGCAATGCCCTTGAGACTTCCCTTAGAATGATCCACCTGATGTGCCAAGAACCAAAAATCTCCATTTTGCTTAGATCTTAAGGTACTCATAAGGGAACAAGTCAAAACTGTCTCCTATGAAGATCCATGGGGAAACAAAAAACCCACAGGCAAACAACAATTAAAATTCAGGACCAAAGACAGGCAAACCAAAGGTATTTTCTCCTTCCAGATCGTGAGGTCAAATACCTGCCATTGCAGAACATATAAATGGCAGGCAGAACTTTTCTCTCTGAAAGTCAAAAACTAATGGAATTACATTCAAAGGTAGTGTTAACTAGAACATATTGCTCTGCAATGACTGTGCAGAGGATTGCAGAATATGGTTAGTCTGACAATGTACTCTGTGATAACAGCAAGCCTGTCTTTCAGGAAATGCCAAAGAGTCTTGATTTTTCTGCCTAAAGGTGTTGTATCTGAAGTTCTTAACAAACCTGATGACTCTCAAGGGGATTGCAAGTACTGTAGCAGGGAGTGGGAGTAGGTATCAGCAGTACCTGGAACTAACAACACCCATGTAATATGGCAGAAACAGGATGTTGGCTGTTATCAGGATGGCAATGCAGATAATGCAGGAGGCTGGATTTGGGTATTCTAAAGCATCTCTCCTGACCACAGGACTGACTGGATTCATGAAACAATAACCCCCTTGTCCTTTAGGAGAGTGATGGTCAGCACTTCTGACATCAACTAGGCCCTACATAGACAAGCACTCCTTCAGAGACAGTGCTGACCTGCCATAAAAGTTTCTGGAAATGATCTTGCACCTCCACAGATCAGCAGCTCCCCACTTATCATCAGGAGACAGTTGCCCCAGTAGATGTGCATGATGAAAGCTTGCAACTGCACCAATACTGCTGATGTGATACTGTAATAGGATATCCAGCATTTCTGTCACACTTAGAAAGGCTGCAGTGAATACAAAGTATGTTTGCAAGGCCAGTGAGTGGGCTACAATGATGGTGCTGCTTTTCCTGTGATGATTCCCCACCTCTTCTCTGCACATCTGTTTGAACTCATATGTACCTGTAGGTTGACCATGGCTGGATGCCAGGCACCCACAAAAGCCACTCTACCATCCCCCTCTGCAACAGGACAGGGAAGAGAATACATAATGAAAAGTTCATGGGTTGAGATATGGACCAGGAGAAATCACTCACTAAATACTGTCATAGGCAAAATAGACTTGAATTTTGGATATTAACTGAATTTATTATTAACAAAATCAGAGCAGGATAATGAGAAGTAAAATAAATCTGAAGAGCACCTTCCCCCTACCCTTCTCTTCTTCCCAAGCTCTACTTCCTCCCCCACAAATGGCACAGGGAGATGGGGAGTGGGGGTTATGGCCAGTCCATCACAGGTTGTTCCTGTGGCTACTCAAGGAGAAGAGTCTTTCCCCTGCTCCAGCATGGAGCCCCACCCATAGCAGACAGTTCTGCATGAACGTCTCCAAGGTGAGTCCATTCCATTGGTAACAGTTCTCCACAAACAGCTGCAACATGGTCACTCTTATACAAGGTGCAGTCCTTCAGGCACAAGCTGCTCCAAGATGGATCCCCGAGGGGAAACCTGCTCCAGCATGGGCTCCACCCTCCCACAGGTCTGCAGGTCCCTGCTGGGAGTTTGCTCCAGCATGGGTTTCTCATGGGTTCACAGCCCTCTCTCAGGCATCACCTGCTTCAGCATGGGATCCTCCACGGGCTGCAGGGGGATCTCTGCACTCCTGTGGTCCTCCATGGGCTGCAGGGGCACAGCTGCCTCACTATGGTTTGCACACAGGTTGCAGGGGAACCTCAACTCTGGTGCCCAGAGCACCTCCTCCTTTTCCTTCTCCACTGACCTTGGTGTCTGCAAAGTTGTTCCTCTCACATGTTCTCACTCCGCTCTTCTCTGGCCATAATTACAGCTGCACAATAACTTTTTTCTCCTTTGTAAATCTGTTGTCACAGAGGTGTTTCTATCGTTCCTGACTGCCTCGGCCTTGGCCAGCAGTGGGTCTGTCCTGGGGCCAGCTGGCATTGTCTCTGCTGGGCATGTGGGAAGCTTCTAGAAGCTTCTCACTGAAGCCACTCCTGCAGTCCACTGACACCAAAACCTGGCCATGCAAACCTAACACAATATTGAAGTCAAGTAAAGGGAAGAGGTGAAGTGGTGCAGACAGCATGTATATAAAGGAACATGATATATCAATTGATATAGATGATACAAGTATGTGAGGAATAGCATGAATATTAAATATGTTAAGCATGGGGCAGGGGTACAAACCCTTTTTTTAATTTTGATTGTTTCTTCCATAAAGAATTTTTCCCAAGATTTTGTTATATTTAAGAAGCATCTCCAGAAAGCTGTCATGCCTATCATCTGACTATCTTTAATGGCTTTGACCCAGTAAAGCACTTTGGGTATGACTAGCAGCCCCAGACTTTGTTCTTTAAAGTGGGATCTAACCTGCCTAACTTATTAGCCTTGTCTAACTCTTGCCTAACCTTTAAGAGAATAAAAGCTTGAGGTCCTCATTTAGTTAAAAGGAAACAGTAAACCCACTAAATGTTTCTCAAAGATGGTTCTGTCTAAGTTTAGAAAAGTTTAAGCCATTAATTAGGCAGACAGCATCTCCCTCTGCAGGACTTCAGAGACACCTCTCTCTGGTTTTGCACAGGAATCACAAGAGCTTCTCCTAGAAGAGCTTTTTAGATACTCAGGGAGGGAAGGCTGGGTCCCCAATTTCAGTAATTTCAGGTCAGAGCCCAGTAATTTCAGTGATTAGAATCAAGCATCTAAAGAGTAGTCTAATGGATTTAAATCAGACCACTTGTGCTTGAATGCCTTGCTGGTTTAATGACTACAATAGGAAGCATGAGCTGATGATCAAAAGGTGTAAAAGTGAAGTGTCATGTTAGATTGGTTCTGTTTCTGGCTCTGGTACTAGTCTGTCCTGTGCCTTGCACAAATCACAACATTATCCTCATTTTATGTAAGGAGGAAAAAATCATTATCAGCCTTTGGAAAAATATTGAGCTATACAGACAACTGTTATTATTACACACATCTGGACAAGTTTTGAGGAAGCTATAAAATAGGAAATAGCAGATAGGTCAGGATGACAGGCTCCACTGTGAAAAGTAGCGTCATAAATGCAAAATGCAATGCTCAAACTTTAGAAGGTTAAATTGGCAATAATTAACCTTACTTCTCTTTTTCACATGTACAAAAGAAAGATCAAAGACCTTTAATAGGCAATCAGGACTTGCTTTTCCTTAAAATCCAGAAAACTAAAAGGTGCTTTTGGTGAACAGTATTTTTCTTAAAGCACTTTTGAAATGAAAAGGGTTATTTTAATTCTGTACAGCTCACCCATATATTATATTTCAATATAAGCGTTTCCCATTTTACCATGAAAGCTACAAATAGACTCTTATAAAAAAACTTTCTGGTGATAGGGGGAAAGATGTATTTCAAAGAAGTGCAAATGAATGTTAAAATAAAAGTAAGCAGCCTGGATAATTTTCTTTTATTTATAATAGAGGGAAGTGGAAATTAGAGAAAAAGAGAAATTTATGGTTTGTTTACTTTTTTTTCCCCAGTAGTGTATACCTGAAAGTCAGATTCATTGCCCGCCCCACACTCCTTTGTGGCCTTAACACCTCCTCTCCATCTCAATTGCGAGAACATCCCCCAAAGGCCTGCCTGGGTAGGTGAACCAAAACCAACATTTAAACTATGTCCAACTAGCAACAAAATTACATTCTATAGCAGCGTTCGTCAGGTTCTCAAACCATCCCGGGAACGTTCATCACCAACTATCCCGTGGAAGCGCAGCGCTGCTGGCTGGCGCGGTGCTGCCCACGGTGCGCCATCCCACCAGCAGAAGGCTCCCTAAGCCACCGAGAGCGCCGGGAGCATCATTCCCGAGCGGCGGGGGCAGCGGGAGCGCCGGGGCTGCGCAGGGCGCGGAGCGGGAGGAGGCTGCAGCTCACGCGGGGGCACCGAACCAGGCATCTCTGCGAGACGCCTTATCGCTCCCGCACTCGACTATCCAGTAACCATTACCCGCTGATTGTTTGCTTTTGTTTTAATGCTTAAGGCGACTGTGTCTAGCACATTGCCTCTTTTTACTTTTGCCTTTCAAATGAATTCTCGGTTACTCAGCGTGCAAATATTTGCAGGAGTCTACCAGTTGACAGGCTCGTATCACTTTCATCTGCACATGTGGTATGCCCAAAGTATGGGGTATATGTTGATGAGAACTTCAGTGATATCTTCAATATGGCTGATTATCCTAAAAGCCATCCTGCTTGATATTTGTATGTTTTATTAACAGCTGAATTGCATAGGGCTGAATTAATCTGTGCCAAAAGCTAGCTTCGACTCAGATCATAGAAAATGAAATTCAGTTTTACATGTCTTCTGCCTTTCCTCTGCACTGCAAGGGAGCAAGTCACAGCAACTTTGAGGATTCCCTTGCTTTCCAGGGCCACAGCAATCCTCAGAACTTTGAAGGACTATGAACTGCAGCAGCAGTCTGTCAATATACTTTCATGACCCCAAAAGCTTCCCTCTGCTGACGGCACAATGGTGACCACTTCAAATCTACTCTAGTTAAAAAATGCCTTTTACACTGAAAAACACTCCTGTGAGTTACTTATGGCAACTTTACAGCTCATTTACGTAAAGGAATCATGAGCCACAGATGAATCAGGCTTAAATAAAATGATTTGCAAAAGGCCACACAGTAAGCAGCAGGGAGGACGTGAACCAGGGACTAAGAGCATGCTCTATTGTGCTTGGTGTTACCAGTGCAAAAAAACAATTCCAGTGCACAAAATACACCATTTCCTCTGCTCCAAACCTCGATAAAAAGACAAACAAAAGTAGTTTGCTGCCTAGCAAACCTACCTGCATGTCTGACTTTCAGAACTTTATGTAAAACTGTAGCTTCCTTTTGCAGACAAAATTATAAAGCATCTTTTTAAGAAAACCTTATAGCTACATTATTCTCCCTTCTCGGGAGGAAACTTTAATGTAATGAAAACTTTGAAGTGAGCCTTGGGTTTGTTACAATGGACTAACCTGATTAGAAATCATGCAAACTCTTGCTGCTCTTTAGCTGCATTCCCCCACAGGCTGTATTACAGCTCTCTAACCAGTCCCACAGCATTGAATGATGTCATGGGATCTGCAGCTCAGCGAGATGAAAGGGATAAAGCGGAACCCGCTGGCACTGGGGAAAGCTTCCAACACACAATCCACAACACAGCTTGGGAACTCAAAAGCTACAGATCCAGCCACTCAACCCCAAGCATTTCAGAATCGTGTGTGCACTCTCCCAGCACAAGCAAGGCGGGGGGGGAAAGAGTTAGTGCAGAGTACTGAAAGGCAGAATTTAAAAGTGCAACTACCTGCTGGAAAAGGAGCTCTTTTTCTTCGCCAAAGCACTGCCTTTGATGTACGGCAACTGATCACTGATCAGATTACAGGCATTTGGTCTCAGTGCTCGTCTGCCTTTGATCTGCATGGTTAATTTTATTTTCCCGGATTTGGAGTTTCGTCTGGGCTTGTGCTGTCATATTTTTTTTTTTTTTTTTTTTTTTTTTTTTTTTTTTTTTTTTTTTAAAGGAGGTAAAAGCATTTAATACAGAAGCTCTGGCAGTGTGAAATTAAGCTGCAGAAAGTCTGGCACTGGGAAACTTCATCAGATAACAGGTACGGGATTTTGTATTTTTTTTGCTCTCTTTCGTGTTGCAAGATTTCAAAAAATTATAAAGTTCACACAACCAATAATAGTACACACCATTGTGTGGACAAAGTTCAAAAGATTGTCTATAATTTATGCAGCATTTTATTTGTAACTCTCAGGCAGAATTATATTGAGATCAAACTATCTAGAACATATAGACCACTGAAAACTGAAGCAAAACCAAACATTTTTCAGTGCTTTGGGGATACTTAAGACTTTGGTGTACACTGCTCATTTTTACTGTCTATAGTTTTGTAAATTTATATTTGAATACAAGTTTTACATGACTACAGGGTGTATTTGTTTTCCAAGGAAAGACCAACCATATTTCCTACACGTTGTAATACATTGTTTGTTCTGAGTGCATTTATTAAACTGTGTCTTCTTCCAGCAATAGTTTTAAGCCTAATAGTTCCATCCTTGAGATGAAAAAAGTCTGTGGTTCCACAAGTTACTAGAACTAAACTTTTAACATCTTTATATACAAAAGGAAAGGGGTTTATTTTGATTGAAGAAGTGACAGTTCAACTGTACCATATGAAAAGAAATCTTGAAAATAAAAGTAACATTTTAACCTGATGATAGAAGTTTCCTCTAAGGCATTTTAATTAATATATTAAAGAAATCCTGTGTTTGTCTAGAGCAAACACTTGGTTTTGCTGAACTTCATAGAAGTTTTGCTGCATTTTAGTGATGCAATTTCCACACAGTGATTTGTTTTCTGTTCCTCAATTCATATTTATGAACATAGACTGTGTTTAGGAAATTTTAAGACATCTACTCTGGAAAGTCCTTATAAAGAAACAACCATTAGAAGATTTAGGATTATTCACTATACATTTGCAGTTTTAAGGGGCCAGATCTTTTTGTGAGTTTGGGGCAAATCCATGAATGTTCTGTGCCTGCAGCAGAGTCAGACTGTTAAAATAAGGCTCAAGCTTCTTCTGTAGGTATTTAAATATAATTTAGATTTTCAGAAGTACTTAGAACCCATAATTGGGACCAGACTTGCAAAGAAATTTAACATTCCAGACACTGAGCTCTTTGAAGATCTAGTCTTAATGGTGGCTATTGAGATCTTTTGAAATACTGACATATATTCTAACGTCTAAACTTAAATGTATATAAATCTTAACTATGTTTGTTTATTAACAAATCATAACTAAAAGTTAGCATAACTGATAGTTGTTAAGCATTGTTAGAAAGCTATTCTTTGAGAGGTTTATCAGTCCATAGGAACCTCAAGATGTCCATATTTCACTATGCAAAGATGTTCATATTTCAGTATAGACCATAGTAACATGCAAACCCAAATTTTAAGAGTCTGCTTGCATCTGAGTAAGATCAAGTTATCAACACTTCCAGATAAACGTAGTCAGCTTTCATTAGTCAGTCTGCAACATTTGTTTCTTCTAATTAAATTTGTGTATATTAATTTTAAATTTACTGAATATCAAGAGATAATAAGACAGACACAGATTACCTAGGCCTGCGTTGGTATCATTTAGTATTCTATGCCACCAGTTAATTCATACTCTTACTTAACAAGTCAATTACATTATAAGGAAAGTAATTAGTACTGCATGAATAATATGTGTATAGCTGTCAAGGAAGAATATCATTTAAGGCATAGCCAAAGCAAAATTCAATATTTCTCCCTAAATAATAATGATGTACTAAAACATGTTTCTGTAAACCTGAAAAGATGGCTTTATTTATTAATTTTATGCTTTGCTAATGAGCTTCTCTACTTTTCCAGTCTTCTCTTGCTTGTTGCTTGTTTTCCAACATGTACATTTATTTTTTGAGGAAAATTGTTTATGAACTTCAATTCTGTTTGGTGTAAAGTAGAAAGAGAAGTAGATTTTAATAATGTAAGGATTCTTTTTCCTCAGAAGTCAGAATAGGTACGCAAGTCTAATACAAATTAACTATCACTGCAAGGATCTGACCCATAACACAAATGGGTGAAGCTGCACACAGAAGTAGCACTGGTTAATCAGATAGATTACACTGTTGAGTAGGATTTGCATATATAAATATTCACAGCATTTGGGCCCTGGAAATGCATTTCAGAAACAAATATTTTTTTTCATTTTTTTTAAATGTCCTAGGATTTTAGGTAATCTCCCCACATATTTAAAACACATTTAAACTGAAAAGTATCCTTGCCTGTCTGTATGGAAGTGAGGCTGAAATGAAAGCACACTTGGACATATTTAGGTATGGGGGGAAGAGGATTTTCAGCATTTTTGTTGTTTTAAATAGCAGTTCTCTGACAGTTTAGTCTGTCATTGATCTGATTTTTAAAGATTAAATAGTAGTAATTCTTGGCACTTGTGACTTTGCTTTTACAAAGTGCTGTATAAACATTAATTAATCCTCAGGCTTAAGTCTTCAGAAACAAAAAGTTCACAATGCTTTTTCAAGCAAATCTGACTAGGAAACTCACAAGTATGTAATTTATTTATTAAAATAGCTTGAGCAATTTCTGATTATAAATAGAGCCATTTCCAAACAGCATGTCTTAGATAACATCATAAACATATTTTAAGGTTTGTAATAGTTAAGACTGTCAAAAGACATTGTACAGTTATACTGACATCAGTTTCCAACAGCTGTCATAACAAGAGTAGATCTATCTCACAGTTGACTGGGGGAACTGTGTATTTGAGATATGGAGATAACAACTTCCTATTGCTGTACAATTTCTGCTTCCACATCAGATATGTCACGCAACTTAGTCTTATCAAAGGGGTCAGCTGAAACTACTTTCCAAATATTTTTCTGCTTTCTCTGTTGTAGTGAGAATCTCTATACTAGTTCCTCCAACAGTTCTTCAATTTCCTTAGAAGCATCATGATTTAAAACAAAATAAACCCCGCAATTTTCAACATTTTTCAATTATGAATGGAATTAACTCATCCATTTTAGATGTAGAAGAAAGATTTTACATGCTACAACAAGGACTTAAAACGTTTAAGTTTCAGTGTTACAGACTACTCTTAGTTCATCAGCATAGTAACTCACTGTCTGATGAGGAAGTGTTAATGTTTCTTTATATGGTAATCCTCAATGTTCAGCCAACACTTTAAGAACTCTGGGATATTTTAATACACTTGTCTAACTATACTACTTCAAAAGAAGTATCTGAAACATACATGATGATTCTACTAAGAAAAACTCATGCAATACATTTCACTGGTGGCTCCAGAAAACAGATAACACATAAACAGTTGTCTGTAAATAGCCAGACGATGTACAATGCTCAGGGCTGTGCAGCAGCTGCCATTCACAACAGATGCGCTGCTGTTGAGCCACAGTATGCCATTCCTCACTGAAATTCCAGTCTCTTGCAGAGCTCCTTCTGGCAAGGGTGCTGAAGCAAAAGTCCTCTTTGAAGCCCCTTTATAAGACAATTACATGAAAAACCCTGTACATTCTGAGTTGTTTGGGTTTTTTTTAATTGAAAACGACTAATTTTGCAGCAATCATTTAACCCTTTGCATACCTCTTGCTGTACTTCAATAAGCGCTCCTTGTTTTTACAGAAGTCCACATGGCTGATGATCTTCAAAATTTTATCTGTGAGGAGCTCCAAAAATTTTATTTGAAAATGCTTTACTGCTAAGTGTAAGAATTCGTTAATTTTCTTCAGAACCTCAGTTCCTTGTGTGTCCATGCAATTGTCTAGACTGTAAATGGATCATTAATCTTTTCATTAGAAGTAAAACTAAAAACATGAAATCCCTGCAGTAGCAGCTCTTTCACCACGGTCTCCAAAATTGCTTTCACCAGTGTTGGAGCATCACTAATGTCAGGCAAGTTCCTAGTTTGTGTCACAGCAAGTAGAAGTAAAGTACACCCTTTCTAGTGGCTGTGAACAATCTGCTATCCATGAAGGGCTGGATTTCTCCATTTCTCCGTGGTATTGACACTATGTTTACAGCTGGGTAACTTGTTACCTGCAGACTGGAAATATATTTCAGATTCTGAGCTAGCATGGAAAAAAAGCTACTCAAGTATGTTGGAGAGTTTTCAAAAACGAGAGTTTGCAGGAGCATACTTTACAGTGTGTTGTCAGAAAGCCTCCAATCAAGCATTTTGTGTGGGAAAGGCAGAAAGGGCTTCAGTGAGTTAGAGGACTCATTCTACATTCACTTTCTGAATGGTGGCAAAGGGCCAGTTTAGTTACAGCAGCCCAACAGCCAGGGGCCAAGCAACCATTCTCACTTTACTCTGCGCTGGTGTGGCCTCACCTTGAATATTGTGTGCACTTTTGGGCATTGCAATAGAAGAAAGATATTAAGGCATCAGAGAGTGTCCAAAGAAGGGCAACAAAGATGGTGAAGGGCCTTGAGGGGAAGCCATGTGAGAGTGGGTGAGGGCACTTGGTGTGTCCAGCCTGGAGGAGACTGGGGTGAGAACTCATGGCATACGACTTGCTCATGAGGAGAAGCAGAAGGGCAGACACTGATCTCTTCTCTGTGGTGACCAGTGACAGGAATGATCTGACGCTGTGTCAAGGGAGCTTCAGGCTGGGTATTAGAAATAGGTTCGTCCCCCAGAGGGTGGCTGGGCACTGGTGCAGGCTCCCCAGGGAAGTGGTCACAGCACCAGGCCTGTCTGAGTTCGAGAAGTGCTTGAATGCTCGGCACATGGTGTGACTCTTGAGGTTGTTCTGTGCAGGGCCAGGAGCTGGACTCGAAGACCACTGTGGGTCCCTTCAACCTCTGAACAGTCTTAGCCTGGGCTCGCCCTGAGGGAGATCCGCAGCACCAGGCCTGCAGCCGGCACGGCCCCGCCACCCTCTGCAAACAGCGGTGCACGCACGTCACTACTTTGCTACCTACCCTCCTGGCGAGGCAAAGCGGGCACCAGCGCCTCACCTGTGCTGCACCCCGGCCCCATACCAGCGCCCGGGCACACAGCCGCCTCGGCCCTGCCCGCCGCCCTCGCCGCGCGGCACGTGGGCCGGCGCCGGATCATTGGCTGCGCGAGGTCACCNGGTGGGTGTGTGTCCGTGCGTGCACGTGTGTATGTGTGCCTATCTATGTGTGTGCGAGACCTGCCGCGGCGCGCAGCTTGCCCCGGCGCTCCCAGCGGCATCCCGGGACCGCCGGGCGCCCGCAGCCCTGCCCGGCACCGCGGGGAGCGCGGGAGGCCGGGCGGAGGCTCCGCTGTGTCTCTGCCGCTGTGTCTCTGCCGCCCCGGGGCGCCCCTGCCCCCCGTGGGTGGGTACGCGGTGCCCCGCAACCCCGCAGCCGCCGCTCCCCGCCCCGCAGGGCGGCGAGCAAAGAGCCATTGCAAGCTGCGCTTTCATGTTCGCGAGCTCTTCTCGCGTCTGCTGCGTGAGTAAGCTGCTGTTCGCTTCAAACAGTTTTGGAGCTGGAATTGAAGGAATAGAAGCCACTAACTTCTTCTTCTGGCTGGTAAGAGATTGAAAAGCCTCAATTACGGTTCTCTTTGGTGAAAAGCCTTTGATTGTTTGACTTTCTTCGCTGATAGCTGTCTCCATTAATTTGACCTTGGACTGAAAGCTTTACCTGATGTTCATGAAAAATCTCGATACTTAATACCTATTTACCGCCTTTATAATTACATATACTTAAATGGATGCCTTTATCAACTCAACAAAGTGGTCCGATAGCATTTAATATGAGTTAGTGGCATATTGATTCAATCTGCAGGTAGGTTTCTTAACTACTGCATAATCTCTTTCAAGTACACCTTCACCATCAGATGTAAAACAAGTTAGGTATGTTACCTGAAAGCTTTTTACCGTATAAGAAAACGGTTGCTTGTCTTTTTGGTTTTGTGTTGGTTTTGAGTTTTTTTTAGAACTAGAAGGAAGCTTCTTTATTAGTTAAGTGGTAAGACACTTAAAATGTCAGTTAAGGAGACAATAAATTACTTTTTCTCAGTTTCAACAGCGTGCAGTTGCAATCCTAAAAGAGAATGCTGTGAATGAAAGTAGCTCATGTCTGTGGTTTTTAAAACATTGCATGCTATCCAAAACCACTAAAGGGTGGCTGGATAAGTGTAATACATTGGCATTGCACCATTGCAATAGTTACTGTATTAACCAGCCCAATACTTCATAACTTATGATTCCTAAAAGTTTTGGTATAAATGAGATATGAATGTATATCAACATTTTCATTGTACTACTTATTTACATGTCAAAATACAAAAGTACACGTGCATTTCTGCACTGAGGTGTCATCTAGGAAACTAATGTGTCCTAGAACTTGAAATAGGTGAGGTGTATTAAACAGAAGGACCAACAGTTTTTTTAATGACAGTTGTGATGTTGAAGCACAGAAGTTCATTATTTATCTGAGTAGTCTCATTAGCTTTAGTGAGATTGGGAGTTCTTTTGTGAATCACAGGTTCTGATCCTCTGAAAATCTTTGTTTACCTGTAGGAAGAATGTCACCACATTCAACTTTGTTAGAATATATCACTCTAATTTTTAATTAATGATAATCTGGACATGTTGAAGAACATGCACAATAAACTGTTTTGTCACCATTATTCCTGTAAAGTCAGGTACTTCAGCTAATGTAACTTGAAATATATGGTATTCAGAAAGAGTACTAATGTTTCCTGGCTATGTGTAAATCATCTCCTTCTCTTTTAGGCCCTAAAATAGATAAAATGTTTTTGATCACCAGCAGTGTTTAACTTTAATCTGCTACCTCTGTCTTTACAAAATGAGAAATAAATTCTTACATGAAATTGCACAACATTAGGCAGGTATGGCAGGTTCTGAAAAATACAGATCTGTTCAACATATTTAATGTGATGAATGCCCCTTAGCTGACAGTTTGGGTGGTTTTTGCCCCACATGGACTTCCTTAGAGCAGTTGAAGGAAATGTGGTCATTTACTTCACAAAGAGGAAGAGTACAAGGTTTGTGGGCAGGGCGTAAAGGGAAGGAAGGTGTTCTAAAACTATGAGATAGAATAAAAATATGTAGCTCTGTAGTGGAAGTTCTTGTCCCTTACTTGCTCCCTTTCTTTGTCATTACAGCAGTGTAAGGTGTAAGTACTTTCCCTTCTCTTGTTTCTTGCCCGTGGGGCACTGGCTCTGCAAAAGCCATCTGCCACTTCTTGTCGTTTTATTGCATGCAGTTGACAGCTGTGGGTGGGAAACAGGGTGGTTAGAAGGGAGCTGAGACCCTACTTGTTGCATACCAGAGACCTCTGTTGGTAAGATAACTATAATTTTCATCCCTCTTTCTTATCCAAAACTTCTCAGAGTAGTCTTTGCCAGTGTTACAGAGAGCATGAAAAGTGGTCGTCAAGTATGAATATCAAATCAAATGCAGGAAACTTACAAGACCTAGGAAAGTGAAGTGAATTTGCAACTGGGATGCTTTACCCCTTCTAAAGTTTCCCTTAGAAGATGGATGATATTGACTTTAAAGTTTTGGTGCTTATATGTATGAGAAACCTGCTAGTTAGCCATAATTTAATCATGCCACTTTGATTCTTGAGGTGATTAGTCTTTCATGGTGGAACTTTTCTTTGGAGAGAAAGAAGAAATATTGTTCTGAATTGGACTTTGAAATATAATGATGACTGCTGCTCAGACAAGCAAGTAAGCATAGGAGTAAATTTTGGAGAACAGTGGATTCTATAACCCTGGAAGGCTGGAAGTTCTTACTTCCACAATACATTTATTACATGTTCTTAATTTATTGTTTGATATTGCCCTCTTTATACATATGTATAGTAGGCTCCACACAACCTTAAAATTATGCAACCACATTTTTTAATGGAAGTTCTGTATCCTGACTTCAGTACATTGCTTTTTAAGCAGAACTTTTGACCAAACTGGTGATAGAAACAGGAAACACACAGGTGGCCTAGTTATGTATCCCTTGGGACTTGTTTTCAATACAATGAGTTATTATTATTTTCTTATATTACAGTCAGTATATAGTTTTTGGTAGGAACTGTGGCAGTGGGCATGATCATGGCATGGTCCAGTACCACAGGCATTCATGCATGTGTGCTGAAATTATTTGAACATGCTTTGGTGCTAAACCTACTGAAGTGCACTGAAGTTTAAGGCCCATAGACTTGCAATCTTCTTTTGGAAAATCTATTGATTAGAGAAGACAAGTTTATATAGAGGGTATCTCATATCCCAGACCTAAAGGTACAAGATTGCATTGATCTCATAATGATGAGTCAAAAAATTGAAGTGTACAGATTGGTTGGAGACATCCATGATAGTTTGATGTCTGTTGTAAAACACTTGATTTTGAAAATTTACTCTGGGTTGTGGAACTCCTGATGACTGAAGGTGCTGAATTTGGCAAGTGTTATAAAGGCAGCAGATTTTCTTTTAAATAAAAAGTATTTCACAGGGGCTGTAAAATTTCACACCTAGGTCAATAGAATGTATTTTGGGACAGGATGCTTGACATGTACTTTCTATGTTCTAAAAGTCTTTGAGATGCATACTATAAGAAGATCGTCTTGTGAAAGACATGGCAATTCCAAAACTGCAATATGAGCTGTCAGCGTGACCAACAAGATTTTTAATACTACTTGGGACTACCTCCTGTTAAGGACTGGCATTTGTTTTTTATTCCAGGTGTGACTCTAGAATATTAAAAACATGAAAATACATAATTAGCTTTGTTCCAGTGTTGATTTTAATACATTTTTTTATATACTGAGTTTTTTACCAATAGTAAATCTTCAGGTTTATTGCATATTGGAAAAAAATGTGTAGGATTAATAGGCCTTTATTACATTAAGCTGATACAGTTTTATTGCAAATAACTAATTTGCTGGGCCATTCTTAATTTTTTTTATTTTTACATGCTTCAGGTGACCTGCTCAAAAAAAAAAATAGACTTCCTAGATTTTGTTACAGCTCCATATTTTAGATCATTAGGCTTACTACAGCTCACGAGTATTGTTTGTATTGACAATTCTGTATGAAACTTGACATAAAAATATACAATTATTACAATCTTCAATTTTTTTATGTTATGCATCTGTTTTCAGAAGCAAAAGTAAATATTGAAATTTACAATAAAACTTACTCTTAACCTTGTCAAAAATATATTTTTTAAAATTTTGCTAGTATTATATAGATGGCCGTAATTACATCAGAACTGTACTATGTTTTATTTATTTATTAGTAAGAAACATAATGACTATATATTCATATAATGTGGAATAATCACTTGATATTCAATTCTAAGCAACTCAGTTTCATTTGCAGCTTTGTTTCACTTGCATACTTCTGTAAAGTTTTAACTCCTATAGCAATTAGGAAAGCATATGAAGTATTTATTTTTTCCACTGAATGCTGTTACATGAAATCAAGAAGTTAATGTGGATTTTTCTCCCAAATCCCATAAATTTCAGCACAGTTCTTTGAATTAATGTTCTATCAGTTTATTTCATTTAGTTTTTAGACTTTTAGCTTTGCTGTCTGGTCTTCTCTGAATCAAATGAAACTTGTTTTACAGGACTGCTTTAATGTAATATAGCAAAAAGTTGTTTACTGTATTACTAGTCTTAGTTATTTTGTCAATTTCGTCATGACATTATCACTCTTGAATTTCCTGTAGCATTCCAAAGGGAATGAACAGCAAAATTGAGTGTGATCAAGATTAAGACTTTCTTGATACTTTTTTCAAGGTTAATGAAGTGCAAAGTCTTGCGATTTGTCTCTTATCTAATCTGTTTTTACTTAGCAGATATTCAGTTACTTTTTGGCCAGAAGATATAATATATGATGTGTGTATTTACCCATTTTGTATCTTTCAAAAAATAGATGAGAAATGTTTCTTGAAACTTCTGAGTTCCCTTAACAGTATTTTTACTGTCTCTGTCCACTGTTTGTTCTTTGCTATTACTAGAAACTCTTTTGTTCCTATACACCTTACTATTTTTCAGCATTAGCGTTGTCAGCTTCTCATGGCAACCTTGTGGACTTTATAACTTTTTACATGAAATTGTTGTGTTTTGGTCATCCAGAATTAATTCTGAGATTTTCCACTTCATATTTCTTGCCTTACTTTTTTTCCTCAGACTTCAAAAAGCAACCAGTGTTGAACACTGTATCTGTATTTATTTGTATTACTTGATAGTATGTCTTCTTTTTTACCCACGTATAGAAGGAACATTCTCATGAACAGCTATGTCTTGTCTTGATATGTGACATGTCTGAAGAAATTTATTTTAGTCTGTTCATCATGTACTTAGTTGGGCATCTAACGAGCAAGAAAAATATGCTAGGGATGTTAGCTTTTACCAATGTTGATGTTTTCTAATCTAGACTGATAGCAGTCTATTCTTTTGAGAACTAAAGCTATAGAAACTTTGTGTTTATTGTCTTGCCTTTAAAAGGAATATGATTTTTAAAGCCTGTATTTGTTGTTTAGCAGCTTCCAGGGATCCATCTGAAATATGTTAAAGGCATTGATAGATACATGTTTTGACATGTTGAGTGACATGAAGTACTATGGACATGTGACTTCTGTAATATAAACAATGTAAATATTTATTTTTTTCCTTTTTATATTTTTTCTAGGGAAAAAGGTTTAATTGTAAGAAATGGATGCTAAAGGATTACAAGGACATGATAAACTGAAGATGCTTGTAATTTTGCTATCATATTTGGTATGTTAAAAATTAACATTTTTTCCCCATGTTGAAAAAAGTGTTTTGAACAGAGAAATGGTGTCTTTTGTTTTACACATTGCTGACACTAAAAATCTTAAAATGCTGTATGCGGACATTTGCACACATTTTACTGATTTGAAAGTAAGCTTGATCCACTGATTTGTATAATTTCTTGCTGCTCCTGACATTCAATTATATAAATGTATGTTGTGAGCCTCTTCGTGGACGGACAGGAGTGGACTAGGACAGAAAATAGAGGTCAGTATAGTGCTGTGAAGGTGGTACTGCTTCACTTCAGAGATGGCAGAAATTTGCAGCGACTGTCTCTTATTACAGGATCTTAGATGCATAATTTACAAGTTTGGAGTATTCAGTTTATCGACAGAACATAGCATAGCACACAATTACATTGTGCTTAATTCTGGCTTGCATAGGCAAGGTAATTAACTCTTCATAGCTACCAGAAAGGCTTTGGTCTTTCTGAAAAGACCAATATTCAAAGTAAGAATTTAGTAGCAGTTGTGGAGAACGCTACCCTCTATGTAGACATTTAGTTTAAAATTCTATTCAGGGAGCTCAACAGGGTTTACTAATGCTCCTAAGTAAAATTCCACTGACTGTACTGATACTGTATGGCTGATATTGCTGCTTATGCTACCTCATAACTGTAGTTTCTGATTTAGTCAGATGATTGGCCCATTAAATAGAAAGTGACAGTAAAATTTAAAATAAATAGTATTCCTGCAAATTTGGGTTTTTTGATTTTTTTTGTTTTGTTTTGTTTTGGGGTTTTTTAGATTTTTTTTAAAAAGTGGTATGAGTGACCTTTTAAAATCCATCAATGTGTATGTTTAAAGGAGTAGATCTTACCTTATTTATTCAATTGTAATAACATCAGTAGAAAAATTAAAAATCACAAATAAATGAAACATGGCAATTTAACGGGATTTGTTGTAGCTTACTGTCACGAAAATTGCTTTAATAAGTGGTCATGTGCATTTTTCTTAGTGTTGATTAAGGCGAGAAACTTCAACTCATGTTCAGACAATAAAGTGTTTTAATATTCCACAGATGCCAAAACTGTAAAATTATTACAATCACTGAGTATTGAGAACCTTTAATTTTCAGGCCACTTAGCCATATTTGGAGTTAAATAATTAATTTTCATTGCCATATTTAAATGTTTTGATAATGCAGAAAATTATTTTCAAGATCAAAATATGAATTTATTCCTTAGATTTAATATAATTTGATGGACTTACCTTTTTTTTCTTTGGGTTTTTTTTTTTTTAGCTAAGTAGGGTACTTTGTGAGACTGGAGACTGCAGAGAGCAAGAATTTAGGGACCAGACTGGAAACTGCATCCTTTGCAAACAATGTGGGCCTGGAATGGAACTCTCAAAGGTAAGACAGTTATGCTTTCTGGAATTTACTTTGTTTCTGATAAGTGTGTTTCTGTATGTGATTCAAAATATGATGTCTGTAAATGGATGTCTACACTTACATGGAAATACTTTATTACTAGTTTGGCATTTGAACCTTCTACAGTTTTTCAAGAACCATGTGTTCTGGTTCTCTTTATATAAAATACTCAGTTCAGAAAATTACAATACAATTAATAAAGTAGACAGTACCATCTGGATCTAGGTTCTCAAATTATTTTTTTTAACAGTGAATTAGTGCTGCAAAGGAGAAAAAAACTACAAGGAGTTAAAGCTGAATAACCTCACCCTGTAGAGGAGAATGCAAAAAATTAATTTCAAGCTAGTGATTGGTACAGACCATTGAAATGGTGGGGCTTAATTTTTACAGTGCTGGCATTCAGTGTGGTTCTGGGTTTTAGGTGACAATCTTTAAATATTTTGTATATAACAGCTTGTCTTAACAGAATGGTTTATAATAAAAATAAGGTCGTAAATACATAAATACAGAGTAAGATTCGAGTGAGAGCTGATACATTTCTGTAGAAGTGGGAGATACGTGATTGTTCTGTTTTTACTAGGTCAGTGGTTAGAGCACTTTGAGCCTGACTGGAATCTAGCTTCTCAATTTCTGTGTTTTACAAATTATTAAGAGTGCTGTAAACCTAGTTCCTATCTTTATGCCATGTAAAGAAGGTTGAAGCCAGAAAAATACATGGTAATATTTAGTAAGCACATAAGAAGCCCATGTTAATGTTATGGAGAAGGAAATACTCTTTTGAGTCTAATGTAATTGTTTTTTGCTTTTATAACAATTCCATCTTGTCCAAAGAAATTCCCCATAAAAGTGTTGGAGTTACGGGGGGTTTTAGGAGAGCAGAAATGAATCGGTGGAGATGAATGCTGAGTGAGATTATGGGCTGCAATTCACTCAAACGAAGAAGTTCACTTGGCAAAATTTTAAGTAAAATTCCAAGTCTGTATGAAAATCATGAGAGGGATCTTAGTTGCTTTCAGCACTTTCAAAGAAATCCCTGTGTATGAACAGGGATAGAGAACAATGAAAGAAGACATAGCTGAAAGGAGCAGGAGGCAGGGATATGTTGGAATTCAGTGACTCAGTTATTGGAGATGAAAGAGACAACGGAATGAGTTATGTGTCATAGGGAGATCAGATGTTTTGGGGGAGCAGGTGTGTTATACTAGAGCTGTGAACATGGTCAGGCAAAATGCAATGCAGGGTGGTATCATGAAGGGTGAGAAGACCTGGCAAGACTCATGCATAAGCATAAGACTCTCTCATCAGTGTCTGGCTACTAGGCCTACATCTTGCCCATCGTTAGAGTGTAAAGCTGTGACTGGGACATAACTATAGTCAGATCTATACCTGATAGGTGGGGCCATAAAGCACATGCCCTTTGCATATACAAAGGCAAACTCTGTATTGTACTTCTACTGGTAGTGTAAAAAAGGATGATAAAGGTGGAATGTAGGGTATTTAGGAGAATTTAAAATGGTTTGAATTTTTTTTAACATGAATCATTAAGTCTAGTGTGTATGTGTGTTCAAGCTACAGGGGGAAGAAGCTAGCTTTCAGTTTATGGCTTTGTATTTCTTATTATATTCAGCTCAGAAAAAAAGCACAAGCTCAGTATTGTTGTTTGTGTGTGGCTTGAAGGGATTTACTGAAATTGAGTGACACGTTTTCCCTATCTCTCCACCCCCTGTGGTGAGTGTTCAGTGCATTAACAGAATACTTAGTTTCACACTTTAGTGAGACTTGCTTTTTGTGTTAGTCAGTATTAGTTAAGACATTTGAACATGACTTACGACATGGATGTGGTTTTGTTTGGGTGGTTTTGGTTTTTCAGATTGGCTTTAAATTTGTGAAATCAAAGGTTCTAAGGGGTGTTTTGATTTATAAAGGCAATTGTAAATATGGCATTTTATAACATGTGCATGGATAAAGTATACTTACCTACTTGGCAAATAAAAACCCAAAGCATAAAAACTAATGCTCTCAGTAATTACTCTCAAGCTGATGAAGAAATGCTAAACTAAAAAAGGAGGTTACGGTTTGCTGTAGTTTACTACTGAAGTTACATTTTACGTCAGCTATTAGTCCTGATTCTTAAGACTTCAAATATGAATGCTTGATTAATTTCAATGTGTAGGCAATAACTTATCGCATACATTAATAGACTTCCAAAAATATTTTTCTACTGCACTAGAACTGAAATAACTAAACAGATTCTGCTAAAACCTAAATGAGAGAGGAAGCATAACTTCCTTTATAAATAGAGGTACAATTTTCTGTGAATCATAGCAAAGAATGTGATGCTGTGGCTGTTGCTGAAATGTGGTTGAAAGTAGTCTTGCAGAGCTACAGCTTGAAGCAACAAGTATGTTAAGTCAAAGGTCAGAACACAAGAGGAAAAGGGATTTAATGTTATACTTGGAGTAATTTGCAGCACAGGAGGAGTTTTGTTTGCTTGGGTTTTTTACATGTGAGAAAGCAACGATGTAATCCTGCTGTAGTTTAATAACAGTTTCTTAATACTGAGTAATATGCCCGTTTTCCTATCAAATATTTAGTGCTCACAGATAAACACAGATATACTGCTGGATGTGTGAGCATGGTTGTATGTCTAAGTATATAGTAAAATACAATGTTATCAGTGGGGTTTTTTGGTTTGGTTCCCTCCTGCCTGCTTTAAGCAATTGACAGACAAGTTTCTTTTTTATGTTTGTAACAAAGCACCTCATCCTATATTGCTGAATACAAAAGCCTAGCTATTGGGTCATGCAGTGGTGGACCGTGTGAGGGATTGATGTAAATGTATTTCCTTCCCTGGAAACTCAGTTCATGTAGAACAACTGCTGGTTAAGCTGAAGCAGAAAGGTCCAATGTCAAGGACTGAACTGTAGAGTCCTTGCTTTGCTCTTGTTTATGAGAAGCTACTTCATCTTAGTTAAAATCTAAATATGTAGAGTTTTTTTTTCTTGTTATAACTGACTGTACAAAAATATAAGGCAAAATACCACCTTTACAGAGTGGATGTATGTATGTGTGTGTATATATATATACAGTTTTTTTACAACTATTATTTACAACTTCAGCTTTTTTATATATATGATCTTTGTTGCTATACTATGTGAACATTTCATACCTCTCTAAGCTAGGGAAGTGCTGCTTCCTTTTCTCAGTTTATACATGAGACACACATAAATCAATTGCCCATGGAAGTGCAGAAATTTTTGGTGAAACAGAGTAGGCAGAGGCTATAGAGTGGAACAAGAGGACAGAAGCTCTCTTCACAAGGCACTACATGGACAAGACAAGGGGCAGTGGATGCAAGCTGTACAGGAGACAGGTGTTATTTCTATATAAGAATATTTTTTTTTGCAATGTGATCATTCATTCACTGGGACAACCTTCCCAGGAACACAGCAGAATGCCTATCACTGAAAATTTTTAGGATGCTATTGGAGAGTGCTGGATCATCTCAGATCAGGTCCCTGACCCATGAAACTTTGAGGTTCTTTCAGGTTTTCTTCTCACCTGGCTGTTCTATCATTCTATGACAAGTGTTTCATTTTAGTTTCAAACCAACGCTCAACCTATTTGATTGACCTTCCTGTCTGTAAAGATAAACAGCTCCAGACACCCTTGATAGCATGAAAAAAAACCAAACCACAAAAAATCCAGCCTTATTTCATGTAACTAGTTCTGAATCTCAACTATTCTTTCCAACTTTTGCTGTCACAGTTTAGTGGGGCTCTCCTTTTTAAAAATGTTTTTATAGTAACTTTTTATTCCTTGAAATAAGGAAAAAATAGTACACCCTCAACTTTTCCATTCTGGTTCCCTGTCAACTGCATCAGCACTGCAGATGTTGCATTAGCTTAGAAATAAAACCCATTGATCACTTATATTGATTGTATTATTTATAAAGTACTTTTAACACACTACCATCAGAAGAAAGCCACTAACTTTGTTATTGTATCAACAGTTTAGTACTGATGGGGGAGTGAAAGCTGTTTCCCGTGTTTGTTTGCTTCTATTTGTTCATTTTTAAAAAAGCCTCTATATAGCCTTTTCTTCTAATAAACGTGTGTCCTTGGTAATGTTTGTGAAGCCTTTGAACCACTGAAATAGCTTGCTTTTGAGTATGTGGTGTTTCTGTTTGAGTTGTTCTTTGTTTGGCTTTTTGTGGGTATTTTTTTGACTGTAGGGTTTTTGGGTTTGGGTTTTTGTTAAGCATTGCTTATTTTTTTTTTGAGTGGGAGACTGAAATGATTGTATCAATTCAGAGGAAGTGTTTACTTCATGTGGCTCAGCATTATTTCTCATTCATTTAATAGGAAGCAAAGCATCATGTAGTCAACCAAGTGATTTAATATCTTTCATTCTTAAGTGGCTTCAGTTTGCCTGTGCGGGAATAGTCATTGGTGTGACTTGGTAGTAAGAGCCTTTTGTCCTATCTAATATGTATTTCTGGATTAAATCAAACCTTATATATGATTCAAATTTATACAAATCACAATTAATGCAGAAAAAAGAAACTAGGATTGTTTAAATTTCATCCTTTATCTTGAAAATGTTCAAGGATGGAAGTGAGAGTCTTTTGGGTCCTTTCACCATAATTTGCTTTTTTTAATAAAAAAAAATTCCCATAACTCTGGGGCTTCTGTATTTATTTTAAAGTATATGGATGAATGTATTTCCATATATATAAAAGCAATCCATATCTCAGCCTCATCAAGCTTATATTGCAACTCAGAATTTAAACTGCAGTTCTGGATTGTTTTGTCAACGGATCACGTCTCTTGTAGTTCAGAAACATTGAAGTGGCACTTTTGGCAGTACTAAGTTCTCTGCACAGTGCCCTGCCAGTGCACTTAGGCTGACACTAGATTTTTAGGGTGAATTGTGGAACAGATTACTGAACTGATCACTTTTAACCTGAATCAGTCCCATGGTCAGATTTACAATTCAGCTTCTTAATGGGTTTCGTCAATACAGCTGAGGACAATATATGACAAGGAAGGAAGAAAAAGCAAAAGATGAAAGGGAGAATGCCTTAAGCCAGCATTGCCACCACATAAGTAATGATGAATGCTATCACCAAGAGACAGCTGCTGTATAGATGGGACAGAGGCAGATTATGGTTGCTGAGACAGAGCTGTGTATCACAGGTTGCTTCCTTGCACCAGGTATATGCTGAAGATAGAAGAGACTTGCATGTTGTCTCAGAAAAAAGGAATTGTGAATTAAGCAGGCAGGTACTGTTTGAAACTACCCCTGAATATAACAGTCATCACACACCTCTACCATCAGAGTTGGTGTGCTATGACTGACATGTCCCAGTGAAGTTACCAAGAGTAGCTACTACCATGTTTAGCAGTCACTCTAAGTTTTAACAAGCAGCAAGAGAGATGCTTGTGAGGATGCCTGTCATAGCACAGGAGAGGCTCATGTGTGTTTCTGGGTAAGTCCCCTGGAAACTCAAGGAGCTGCATGTAGGCATGTCAAATCTTTCTCACTGAGGATGAAGCTTTTCTGACCCTAACTTTGCAGTTTGCTGCAGCAGCTAAGTCTGACCTGTTTGTTGCAGCACACTGTTGCAGCCTGTCCTGTTCAGAGGCTTCTGTTGATAGATACAGGTCATTACTGGATTCTAGATGAGGCTGATCCACAGCCTGCAGTACTTCAGGAAGCTAAAACCACAGGCTACTTAACAAGGCCATGTACTCAAAAGCATTAAAACTTCATTTCCCAGCACCAGTGTGTAGTGCCACAACCTGTTACATGACTTGACAGCAATTAGAAGTGTCTTTATGCCTGGAAGACTTTTTCTTGAGAATACCCAAATATTCTGGTAATCATCATGGCCTAAGTGGAACTTCTCTGTGCTGTGTTGTCTGGGGACTTACGTAGGTTGTGCATAATCAGTGAAACTAGAAACAAATTCTAAAATGTACTTGTAGATTATGATCTTAATGATGCCTGAAAGCATTTCTTTAATGAAATATGAGGTTATTTTAATTGAAAGAATGTTTAAAATCCGATTTACTTTTCATTTACTTTCTGTGTTGGATTCAACTTTTAGGGGAAAACCATATTACTTAACTCCATTACCCTTTATAGTCTGCTATACTTTTTGTTCTTCTGTCTGAATCAGTGTTTGGGTAGTATATGCTGAAAGAAAATTTTAACAGTGCTATGGTGATACTGTAAGAGATGTCTGTATTCTATGCTTTTAATATTTTTAGCTTGAAACTAAATTATGAATTAAGTTTACTAGCTTGCTCATTGCCTGGGTGGCCTTGACCAGTCACCCTACTTGGTACCTGAAGTTTGTTTCTGAGCAAAGTTTTTCTGGGGATACATATGCACTGTGATAGTGAAAGCTGTGTAGATATTGAGAAAATACAGCTGCATTGGAATTTTAATTTTTTTTTTAATTAGTTTTAGTGACAGTTTTCTAAATTAGTGTTTGAGTTCTCATGGCTTGTACTGTGTATCATTTGAGAGAGAAGTTTTTCATTAATGTTACTTGGTAGCATTGGAAAGTGAAAGTGGAAAGGGAAGAGTATCCTAAGTGTTCTTCTCAGAAAGCTTCACAATAGGAAAAATAAAGACAGCATATATTTATGTGCTCTTTTTTTTCTGGCACAAAAATAAAAAATGTTTTTTTTAAATCTGGCTACCTGATGTTGCAAGTTTTATTTCTCCTTTGTGCAGTCTTGAGGTGAACTGCCACAGGAGATGAGCTCTCTTTTAAAAAATATGAGTGGGAGGATAGAAGTGGTGAGAGCAGTTGGGAGCTATTCAGATCTCATCAGCAATATAGCTTGACAGCTTTGTAAATAGAGCATTGAAAAACCTGGTGCACATCAGTTTTGCACATGTACTGATAAAAGATGAACAGTCGATTGTTTGTATCTTTGCTGGACTGCTAAATTATAAAGTCCAAGATTTCAAAGGATTTGAATCCATCGTCTAAATCATATCCTTCAGTTTGGGGAATGTGGTAAATTATGAGTACAGGTCTGTTTGAAGTTCTGCCTGGTTTACAAGCTTAAATATTTATTTGCACCTGCCAGGCAGTTAACTACCTCAAATATTATGTGAACATAAAAAGCACATACATAAAATTGTAGTTGTTGTGGATTGTATCTCCAGAATTCCTGGCAAGGAATTGGAAGCCATCCTTGAAAAGACTGGAGACTGTAAATTCCTTGGGCAGATTTCTTTATATTGCATCCACTGTTTTTATAGCTTTTAAGAAAACCATTCCATGATACAAAGGACCACCAAGATGTGTCCATACACCTATCTATAGCAAAGCAGATCTGATCTAGAAACAATTTACTCAAGCTTTGGTAGTTTGGGCCAGTGAGTGAAGGCATTTAATTCTTTTATTCCCTGCTTGTTTTTGATCAGCTTCAAAGGTAGTCTGGAAAGGAAAACTTATAATTAAGTTAATTTAAGCCTTATATTTGAAAGTTTACTGTGACTTGGGAGGGACTGATTCCAAGTGGTTTATCAAAAGAGTCGAATGCACATGGTTTGACTGAGCTATATAATATATTCTGTAACACCACTACTTGGATGATCTAACTAGAAAGAGTAGGTATTTAGAAAGATTGTGTTAAGGAATAATGATATTCGATGAAAAAGTGTATTCAGATTTAGGGAGATCAAAATCTCGTAACAGAAGTTAGCCTGGTTCCAGTCCCCGGTGGCAACCATGGAGCTTCATACACAGCCTTACAATTACATAAATGAAGTTGAGTGTAAAAACTAACACTGCACAATGGTTTTAGGTGTCATAAAATAGAACAGCTGGAACCACCGTGGCTTTGGCATTGATTCCTAGTGGAAACCTGTCAGTTTGACTTAAAATGGTATAAAAACTTTTATGTCTGAAGTATGTAGGAAAGAAACAGAAAGTAGTATTTTTATTCCCTTTTGCCTACCAGCTTTAATAGGGTCCCGATACATCACGGGAGGACCAGTGTATGAAACTAGGATGCTTTTTATTGTTGTTACTAACTGCAGTGATTTGTCAGTCTACTCCTTGGTCTGAAAAATAATCAATAGTAATAAACTACCTTTTAGCTGAAGAAAGCAAACCAAAAATTAGAACTTTATTTTTTCAGTTCCTGGGCCTAGAGACAGAGGAGGAAGATTAGTGTCTGTTTGTAATTGCTTTCATAGAATTATTAGTTTTGTGTACTCGAGGGCTTGTTCTTTGGAGAATAAAGTTATTCTTAACACAAAGGAAAATGGAAAATTCTTAGAATGTCCACTAAAATGCATCTGAAGTTGTTTATTGTTACTTGACAAAAGTAGAAGCACTATAAAATCCATATTGGTCAACTCCATCACAGAACTTGTCCCATAGATGCTTCCTCAGTGCAAAACCTTGTGTGTTTCTAAGGCTCAGAGCTTTTTTACTGCAGGAGATTTGGTTAGGTTGGTGACTTTGGGTAAAGTTGTTTATATGAATCAAACATGCATATGTTGCAGTGGAAACTGGTGGAAACCTTCTCTTAAGTTGCCCAAGTTGAAGAATTCCTACAGTTTTCCCACTGGGAAGATGCCATATTCTTCCACTGAAACCACATGCTGTAGAGACAAGGTCCCTACTTTGTGCCTTTCCCACCTACTCCCTTCCCAATAAGTCCTTTCCAGCAATTAGCTGCATTTCTCTTACTGTTTTCTGATGTATCACTAATGCATCAAATCTAACTCCAAAGTACTGAAAAAAATTATTTGGATGCTAAAAGGGAGTACCAGTTCTTACAATTTGATAACTCCTAAGAAGTAGATTGATAGTTCTTGATAAGCAGTTCACAGAATTAAGTCCCCAAAGTATTATGTACTGTTGGGTGAAGTGTTTTTCTTTATAGTTTGTCAGTGGTATTAGGGGTTCTTTTGCAAATGAATGGAAATAATTTATTTAAACAGCTAAATCTGGGATAAATAACAATCATAAAAATATCCCTTGTATAGTAAAATATCATGCCCCACCCTATGATCTGCAGAGCTGTTGAACTTTTCCAACAGTTTAAGAACTGTTAGAACTGGAGTGAATCGAGTTTCTGAAATTCTTAGTGGCACAGCAACTTTTCATGCCTAGCTGATGGTCATTAACAAGCTCTGGTTTATTTTGTAACAGAAATTCTAAGCCTTTGAAGATCAGTGCACTCTCTTCAGCAATTAACTTTGTTCACCTTAGCTATGAACCTTAATATCAAAGTGCTTCTTTGCTGTTTTTGTAACTGAGTAAGTGCCTTTATACTTCACTTGTCCCAGTTTCTGCACTTTCACATGACTGACCTAATTAAAAAACAGACAGCTCAATAATTCTACCATAAGCTGGTAATAATGAAACTGTGGGAGTCCTTGAAGCCCTTTATCATTCAAATACACAGTGGTTTCATGAATAAAGTGGATGACTAAGTATTACTTATAGAAGTAAGGGAGATTATTAGCAGTGGAAGACACATTTGAACTTGCTGAAAGGATGGCTTTTGTCTCGAGAAAGACCTACTCTCAGTAATAATTACGCTAGGTCTTCATTTTATCCCACCATTCTCTTCTTGTTCACGCTTTCTGTGACTGAATAGCTTGCTATTGCTTGTTAATCCCTACAGGAATGCGGCTTTGGATATGGGGAGGATGCACAGTGCATGACATGCAGGCCAAACAGATTCAAGGAAGACTGGGGCTTTCAGAAGTGCAAGCCTTGTCTGGATTGTGCATTAGTTAACCGGTTTCAGAAGGCCAACTGTTCTGCCACCAGCAATGCACTATGTGGAGACTGTTTACCGGGGTAAGCCCTTTTCTGAAGATGAGACTTGAACAAATTCAAAACTAATTTGCATTAAAATTGCTTGTTCACGTTTTCTGGGTAAGTGATTGTATCCTTTGTGTATGTATGAAGGTCCTAGGTTTTAATCTTGGCCTTGCCAACAATTTACTGTTTTATCTGAGCACATAATTTCAGAATTGCAGTCTTAATTATCTCATATGTAAAAATGGTGTGATAATTACCTACTTGGTCTATGAGAGTATTGTCTGTACAGCACCTTAGCAAAATACATCAAAACATTGAGTGTTACTGGTGACTTACTTCATTGTTATAAAAACTAAACATTTGGAAACATACACAATTACCTTCTTGAAAAAGGATCACATTATTTGCTTGGGTTTTTTCCCATTCCTTAGGTCAATGCCTAATAATTCTCATGCACAAATAGTCTTAGACCAGAAGTAGTGGCAGTGGTTTATGTGCCTGAATTTCCTTCACCATGTTATGAATTCGTAGAGCGTGATCCCGGCTGAGTTTGTTGTCCAGTCAGCCAAGATCTCTGTTGCTAATCTTTTCTGTTTGTAGTATTAAATGTTAAGATCTCTAAAAGGCTGTTCTTTACATTGTGGCCAAGTTCCAATCTTAAAAATACCTGCCATGAATTTGTAAAATGGCATTTTTGATACTTTTTTAAAATACTGATTGATAATTTAATTGATGGATGTTGTTTATGAAAACTGATTTGCAGTGGTAACAGCCTTTGTATTTTCAGGGTATAAATTTCAGACATGTTTGAAAGGTCATACATTTGTTTCATATATATCAGCTGTTTTATTTATCAAACACCTGAACACTGTTGCGGCTCCTACCATTATTCTTTCTTAAGCCAGAAGTGAGGTCTTTTCATTTAAAAATGCTTAGTAATGCTTTGGTAACTAATCTAAGTCACTCTTTAAGAAGGTACAGCCTCAGGCATTAGATGTTACTGACAACCACTTTTGATACTATTTGCAGCCACATGGTGGATTGATTTATGCTTTTAACTGCATATTAATATACATGTGTTGTAGGGCTTATTTGGCTGTCAGCAGGGAGATTTTCTTGCTGTGTAAACAATATAAGCTAAATGTTGGAAGATGAGACAGGAGCAAAAAAGAAGCCACAATAAAATATGAATTGAGGGTAAATCTGGGGACCTGGGAGTGCTTCTCAGTAATCTGGTCTAGTACACATTCCAGATACATATGTTGTGTGTCTGTATTAAAATGAGAGCTTTTTCCACAACCTGCTTTTACTGGCAGTAAAGTTGAAAACATGAGGAGGAAGGGAGTCATTCATAACAAGGGTAGTCACAGGTCATCTGGTCTGGATATTTTGGGTGACAGACCTGTGGAACACACCACCACTTAAAGTTTAGATGCTGCCTAAGTGAAGGGGGGAGGAGAGAGCTATCCAAACCAAATGGTGTAGTTAAGGTTTTACCTCTCAGTAATCATATTTATTTCTGTTTTGCATGTGTTTCCAACATGCCATTCCCTATTGTTCAGCTTCAAAACACTACAGTGAGCATGTCAGCTGAAAACAAATATTAACACATTTTGTTCAGAGTAAAAGATCACAGTGGCCCCTCAGTCTTGCAGCCTATGGATCTGTTTCTGTTCGCATTGTTAAAGCATGAGTTTCTTGAGCAGTTGGAAAGCTGTTTGCTTTAGCTGATACACACTTCATACTTGAACTGAATTTGCAGTGTTAGTAAATATAGCATCAGTACAGTTAGTACCTTTTATTTAATGTGCCACTACCATTATAGAAACACTTAATTCACATATTCATCTTGAACAGGCTGCCGCTGTTGATTCTACCTTAGTACCAATGACTGGTTGAAAGACAGACAGGCCTACTTGATTAGGGAGCTGTAGATAATTTCTTTAGATGATGTCATACATAAAAATTTGAAATATAACACTCTTAAATTCTGGTTTTTCATTTGGTGCTACTCTTGTTCCCTGCTTTAGGAACATAGGGTTTTGCCTTGCCACTCAGTGTAATCAGTAAGCTCTTCAAACATAAATTCAGTAATAAAGCTCTTGAAGGGTCTTTAGAATAAAATGTCACTGACATCTGGTACATTACATATTGTTACTGGTGATAATTATCTTGTAATGTCTTGTTTCTTTTAGGAGAGTTACATAGATGTTGTTTTTAGATGTGTAAGTAAGTTTTCATATGGCAAGTTTCTTCATAATATGCAATATATGTTGTGATCTATGTGGATATTGATTTCTGTTTGAAACCTCCAGAATTTGTATTTTCTATAAACGTAAGGTTATAGTGACTATGCATTTGGACTGACAGAGTTAGAATTGTTCCTCAGTTTACTTTAGATCTGCTGTTGTACTATTAGTGTCTACTGTACTTTTTCTCACTTTTATTTTCTTCTATTTCCCAATAATTTGCACAGATTGACAAAATCTGCAGTTATAGAAGACTTTGTTAAAACACCTGATTGATTTTGTGAGGGAAAAAATGACTAGTTTTGATTAACTGGGGTTTTTTCATTTTTTTGTCTTCTAGATTTTATAGGAAGACTAAGCTTGGAGGCTTTCAAGATATGGAGTGTGTTCCTTGTGGTGATCCTCCTCCTCCGTATGAGCCTCATTGTAAGTGCTGATTTTGTTTTAGAATGTTTTCTCTTGTAACTTTAAAGCCTGGCAAAGAAAACAACAGTCACAGTTAAAAATTCTTTTAAAAATTCATTTTCTTGTTAGGAAATGATCTTGTTAAAACATTTCAGTAGGTCCAGTACTATCATTGAGAAGTTCCCTGAAATGACCAGTCACTTTCGGAATAAACATTCCTGTCATACCACATGTTCAGGGAGTCTTGAGTCCACTTCTGATGTTGTCATATTAATTTCTTCATTTCTTTTTTGTGTTATTGGCAAAAGAAAGACAATCATCGTAGACCCTCTGCCTACGTCTGAGCTAGGCCTCAGTGACTATGAATCCTTTCCTGACACCTGAAAAGGGTGACTTGTTGATGCCTTTAAAAATAAGCTGTACTAAGGTTATGATGACACATGTTCAGATAGATAAATATATTTATATTACTATAGATAAATATCTATATACTACTATACTACTACTACTATACTTAAGAAGGGAATAAGTAATTGGTTTCTGTATTTGTTTATTGCCAGTGAGAGAATTAGTATCTCTTCAAAAGGAGAGAAGCTCTTTATTCTGCTATAGAAGCCTTGTTACCACTTCTCCTAAGACTGTTGATGGTCTGCATCCTGTAAAGTTTTTAATTCAGTGGAAAGAATGGGTTATGCTTTTTGCATTTATTGCTATCTACTTTATAATATGAAAAATAAATAGGATTCAGCATAATCATGTGGTAAAACTTGGCTTTACTTGTTTGTTTCTGTAACTGAGAAGTTATGTTTTAGAGTTTTTTCCCCTATTTCAAACAGAAATTGTTGTTTATAGAAAGAATAAATTCTTAAGTTCCTGAAATACTTCATGCTACTTTAATAAAGACATACTGTTTCTTATAAATATCTTTTTTTTAATTGTGTAAAATTAAAATAGAACGAAGACTATACAACTCTGCATTAAAATCATACTTTTCAATAGTTCTGTATTGCATTAACTTCAACGAAATAAGGATTCTTCAGCATTTCATATATTGCTTAGATAGTGTTTTTTTCAAATGAGCCAAGCTTCCTTCTTTTGCTTCCATTATTCTGTTTCACAGGTATATGATGAAATTCTCTCAAACCATAAGAGAAATTGACAGGAAACCACATTTATAAAAACTTCTACTATTAAAGGTTGCAACATTCAAAACCAGTAAATCAGATTTCTATAAAAAGAGTAAGTTCCAGTGTTTCAGTAGTAGCTTCTGCCCATGTACAACATAAGTGTAGAAAGTAAATTCAAAAATATTCAGCTATTTTTGTAGTGTAGACAACATAATATCTTAAAAATGTTTAGAAAGTATGTTCTTCATATCAAACAGCCAGGCTTCATGCCAAGAATGAAATGGTGATGTTGACTTACTGGAGCAAATCACTTCAAATTCAATGAGTTGCAGAAGGTATTTCTGGACAGAGTTTGAACCCAAACAAGCAATTCCATATATACGGGTATTTTAATTCCTTCAGTTGTGCAAAATAAGTATTATTCCCTTCATCTGTTTTCACTCTGTTTTTGTCTACAAATAAAGTTCAAATAAAGTTAGTGAAATCTAAAGTGCAACTCTAATCTAGGATTTCTAATTCATAAATTCATTTTGTGCACATTTTTTCTTGTTTGTTCTCTTCTAAGAAAGTATGTTCTTCAAACATGAATTCTGTTCTCTGGCACAATCAGCAACAGGGAAGAAATTATGTCCCTTATTA
Source organism: Scytalopus superciliaris (assembly GCA_013400415.1). NCBI lineage: Eukaryota > Metazoa > Chordata > Aves > Passeriformes > Rhinocryptidae > Scytalopus > Scytalopus superciliaris. The sequence continues at coordinate 323,313 of VXBX01003750.1, read as the reverse complement.
TTTGAATTTGACTGTAGTTAATGACTCACATCTATTTCATATTTTTCAAAATCACAAATTACTGTTTTTAAAAAGTGATGAAAGAATGGTTACCAAGTCTGCTGAAATAGCTCAGAGTTCTGTAGTTTGTAGTGATTTGGCTTCTGTGAGTGAACCTAAGCAGGGATCCTAAAATGAACCATTAGGAAGCTATTACTAATTTTAAATGGGCAGCAGACAACCCTATGGAGAAGAGCATTTTCTCTGGCACAACGTGCAGTAGTAAATACAGATTAGAGACGTTTTTGTTCCCTACTCTCATGGATGTGAAAAAAACTTTGACTGAGTAACAGAAGTGGTAACAGCAAAGTTGTGAGAATTGACAAGTATTTCTACCTTTTACAGACGCAATAATAACAAGTTTGAAATCATTAAGATGTTTATTTACATACTAACCACCCGTTAAAACCCTAAATAACGGATATCCTCCATGAAGTGCAGTTACTGCTCGTCACTGCAGTTTTAAGAAAGCTTTTGTTCTGACTTTGTGTATTGTACGTGCCTTCCTCAGAGCAGCCTTGGAAGTTTTTCCTACAATAGTAGCTAAAAGAACTGAAATCCTTTTGAGTTTTACTTAACATCAAATAGGGGGAAATTTTAAGACCAAGTAAAAAACATGATTCTGTAAGGAAGTGTAAATAATGGTGTGTGGAAGCAAACCTTTTCCACCTAATCCTGAAAATATTTGCAGTTTGTTTTGATAATGAATATATTCTGATAGTTAGGACTATGTTACTTGAAGTTAAGTGGAGACAGACCATTAGGTGTGTGGGACAAGCTCTCAGTGAACAGAGAACTAAGTTCTATTTCTCTGCCTTTCTTATCCTTCTCTCTTTCCACTGTGAAACAGAAAGTCAAATATTAGTGCAGCTAACTCCTGTATTACAGATGAAAAGGAAAAGTTTAAATGTCCTGTTTCAATGAATTAATTGTCTTGCAAGGTGTGTGGCAATCTTTTGTTTGCTTAAGGACATTACCATAAGGGCACAGAGGCTCACAGCCCCCTACCTGGACTGCAGGTTCATGTTAAAGCTGAGACATGGATCGAGTTCTTTCTAGTAGCAGTTGATTATTACCTGGTTAGCTATAAATCTAAATACTTGCTTTTATCTTCTTTCTGTAGACATTTTAAAACAGATCTGGTTTAAATATTTACTCATGAAAAAATGAGTTTGTGAACTGCTAGAGGCAAAGTTGAAAGGATTCTATAATGAACAAGTAAAGAGAGTATTAGAGGCCAGGAGAATTGCTATCACCTTTGTGTAAACTTTAAAGGGGACACAATGACTTATGTGTGTTTTTAGGATGTCAGAAAATTAAATACACAATGATATAGTTATATTTTAATTTACTTAGTTCAGGTAAATAAACTGTAAATACCAATTTTATGTATAGGGTCAGCATCTAAACATTAGAAATGAAAGCATGTTTTTAAAATTACTGTTTGTGTTCACTTTATAAACTGAAGATGTTTTTCTCACCTGAAGACATTTTTTTCTCAACTGAATGACAGAAAAGGAGTCCTTTCAATTGGGAATTAGAGTGAAAATCCAACCAATCAAAGATGTAATTTCTGAAATAGAAGGTAGCATAGACTGTCCAAAAGTGATGAAACAGTGACGTGGATACGGTTCAATGACTCTTTTTTCTCAGCACCAGTTTATGTTTGCAGAGTTCACTCTCCTGTCTGCTCAGGCCAATGTCGTGCTTCCCAATGGTTATGCTTAGACTGTTAATGAAACTCTTTAGTAAGCTAGATTGTGGATCTCTCTGATAGAAGAAGAATTAAAATAACTCCCTTTTAAGGTTATTTTTAAATCTAATGAGTTTGTTAACCTCAAAACACTTGTGGTGGCACAAGTTATGGAGACATGAGGGAATAGTTCAAGTGAGGAGCAGAAGATTTTCCAAAAATTACCATTGTGTTCTTGGAACAAGCAATATGTCTTCAGCTAGTCTGTCTTAGCAAATAAATTTAAAAAACACATTAGAAACCATACCCTTATCTTCTTTTGATCATACGAGGATGGCAGATTAAAATTAAAGTAATAAAATTACTTTTTCAGCTTGGCTATGTCAGGTACTCTTACAAGTGGTTCCTTTTGTATTATTCAATTCAAAATGCAGAAAAGCACCAGAATCACAAGAATCCTTCGGTCTCTAGACAGGCTTTCTACTAAGCAGAAGAACCTGTGGCGTGAGCTTTTTCTAGATTTATTTTAAAAAGTAGTTCCTGGAACTTCCACATTATCGTTCCTCTCTGGACCAATCTACAGTCAGTGGTGTTCCTGTTATGTGCAAATTCATTGCAGAATTTGGCCGTACAAACAGTTATACTGGAATTAACTGTGAGAGTCAAGGAAGTGAGGAAATTAACACCTAGGCACCAAGAGAGTATTTTACAGCCAATCTGCCACCAAAAGAGCACACTTGCCCCACCCCCACCCCCTTTTTTTTTCCTAATATTTGCACTGTTGTATTTTAAAAAATAACAATTTTTTTACACCACAAAAGATTGCATATGTTGTCCAGCAGAACTCATTCTTCCTTCTCCAGGACTGCTTCTGCTTGTCTTCATGACACAGAGCAAAGAGCATGGGAAGCTGTGGGGGGGACAGGCTGAGGGACGGATGCCATTCCTAGTGGAGCTTGGGAAACCAGCCTCTACATGTTCCAGGAAATAAACACATTCTTTGCTTCAATGAAGCAGAAATGTTTTGTTGAATAAGTCACAGCAGTGGAAATGTCTGCAGTTTGATTGTAACATCACATGCGTTTGAAGTAACCCAGCACTTGGGTCTAAAATTGTCACCTTTTTTGCCATTAACAATATTTTCAGATATTGATTTCCATTTCAGTTATAAAGAATATCTCAAACTAGAAACTAAACAATTTTTTACTAAGATGAGGAATAAAAGTAAGGACTATGGATTGTTGAGATAAAATACATAAAGAAGATCACAGTGAAAACATTGCATTTTTGTGTGGGCCATCTGTATCTTGCCTACTTTAATTTTGTTCCTTTAAGAAATTCCTCTGACACTTTGACTGCCTTCACTAACACTGTTCACAAAGGTCCCTTTACAGTTTTCTCCTGTAGATTTTTTGTTAGTTAGTTTCTGTACATTTACAGTGTTGTTTTTCTGAAAATAAGTGTCCTAAACTGGAGCTGAGTCTCACTCTTCAGGTCTACAAGGTATGTTGTTTCACTAATGAAAGTTGCTACTAAAGGGATAAAATCTAGCAGTATTTCCTTCTTCCTGGTGGTAAAAGTAGCTGCTGTAGGAAAAGTTAAGATTTTGTATAAATCTACTTATTTACATTTACAAGATTAGGATCTGTGACTTTGTAAACTTTCATGTGAGTGTAATTGGTATTGGAGGTATGCAAGGTCCGTACTTCAGAACGAAGAACATAAAAAGCTAGAAATTACAGTCTGCAAGGTTATAACATATACTGTTTTGTAAGGGGGAGCTGGAAGCTTGCTGGATACATGTATATTCTGTAAAATACTTTCACCAGTGGTAAGAGAGAAAAAAATCCCACTGTCTCAGCTTTGCTGGAGCTTTTTATATTATTTCATTAAACATAAATATAGCATTTTAACATGAGAGTAGTTTTTGGATGACATTCAATTCCACATTAGTTCCACTGTTTACATAGTGGAATTTTAATTTATTTGTATCACTTTCTTCTTTCTGTTTACAGAATTTTGTGATTTGAAAGCTGTCAGACTCCAGATAATGTTTTTACAGCAATTAAGTTTTTCTGTAATTTTTATTTGGTTGCTTTGTACAGTAAACTTTGTGTTGCTAATGCAAAGCAGCCTTTGAAGGAAGGCTGCTTACGTGCATATGAGGCAACTGGCAGCTGAAAGTATATAACAAGTAAAACTATTCTTAACTGTATGGTCCTATTCCAACATATACATGTCCATATCTTATTTCAGTATTTGTTCTGATTTGGAGTTACCTCACAGCATCTCTTGTAACCCTCTTTGCCATATTGGACACTGTGATAGAAAGCAGCTGGAATACTGTATAAACCTTTCACAAAAGTCATAAGGAGTAGCAGCTAATTTAAGTACAGATAATAGCATCACTAGTTTATAAATATCCATACTGTTTTATTACAGAGACATTAACTTCCCAGTATTTCAAAACTGAAATGTACACTTTTGTAAAAATGTAACAAGTCAGCCTGATATTTTCCATATGTGACCTGATGGCAGAGTAACGTCAGGAAGTCTGAAACAAATTTGCCTAGGTGTTTCAGAGAGATGAGAATTGCTATTCATGTCTTATAAAGTTTTATTACCATTTCATTTCTTTCACTCATCATAGATCAAAGCAAGTTAACCTAGAAAACCTAAATGTTTTCAGTTCCTTGTCCTTGATAATTGTGATGCTTCTGACCCATTGGGGGTCATGTAAAACTTAGAGTCAAACAGCTCCTTTTCTTCCTGTTCTGAATTTGTTTGGCATGTTGGGCTCCTCTTCTGAAACAGAAAGTTGCAAACAAAGAGAAGGCAGAATTTTCCTTATTTTAATAACAGAGATGTTACCACTAAAATGAGTTATAATAGGTCCAAAACATTACTAAAGGAGAGGAAATTTAGCTTCATCGCATAGTTTAATCATGTTCTAAAACTTTCCCAATTTACTTTCACCAACTCTTCTTGCCTGTACATCTCATTTCTTTGTCCAGTTCAAGTAACCCAGTTCAAGTACAGACTAAAAGAACTAGGCTAGTAGCAAATGCTTGAGAAGATATTTAGTGTAGGTAGTATTAGCCTTATCAAGTATCTAGAGGTACATAAGGCTCAAATATCCAAATGGGCCCAGGATTCTGACTCAAAAATTGCATCACCAACAGTCCTGCTTGACAGCTACCTAACTGTGCAAACACTTAAAAGCCCAAGGGGCCTACAGCCATTCAACCATCCATCAGTGTTCCACTGATTCTGGGTCCAAGTGGCTTAGACACATCACAGCTTTAATTAAGGCCAAAAGGTCAGTGGTTCACCTGCATTCCCCCTACTGCCATGGAAGGAAGTACATATGGACTGGGCAGGATGCTCTTAATAGGTGTCTAATTGGAGAATACAGATCCCTTTCTCTATCACAGTTGATCCAAGAGGTAATGGACTTGGAATTTAAGGAGGCACCTACAAATTTCTCTGTACTGTTCAGTGGTCATCTGAAGACTTTTGCAACACTGAGCACTTATGTGCTCAGCTGGCACTGAAACCATCAGGATCTGTAAGGTAATTGGTTTGTCACCTGTCTCTGAAGAATCTGTTCTATGGTGTCCTTTGATGCCAAACTCAAAAGAGCAGGTTGGGATAATTTCTGGGGGTCCTTGGTAACTTTTTTGAGTCCAGAATTTTTTCCTTACCATATGTACATATGTGTGTTGGTTTCTTGCCCTTGTTCTTTGATTTTTACATCAGGAGTAGGTCCCTGTCACAAGTAGGTTCCCAGCATTGCGTGTGCAGCCTAGGTGCACTGCAGGGCTTGTGCCTATTTGTAATCCTAGTTTCATGCCTTCTCAAATTAGTAAGGCACAATACAGCTCAGTTGTTCTGAGAGACCTTGTTGAGATAATTACATTGTTTATAGATCTCATATTCAGACTCAACCACAGTCATAGTTAAGAAATAAATTCCAATTTAATACTCGTAACTTTTCAAAATGAGAGGAAAAGCATTTCTATCTTTGCTGTTTGGATATGCTGATGAAAGTATACCAGCAAGATTGCTCTTTTCTAGAATAGAACTTGTTCAAATAGTTAAGAATTTGAGTTCTATTTTTGAAGTAAAGCTCAAGCTACAAATTAGTGAATTTCCATTTAAATTGTTATCTGACTAATCAAGCAAACTTTCCTCCCTACTTCCTACTTCATGTGTGTGAAGTACAGGCGACTGGGTCAGATTTTCTGTTTGAACTATTCTGCTCTTTAATCTCAAATAACGGGCAGTCCTCTGTTTTGCTTGTCGTTACCTTTCTGTTATTAAATGTGATGAGACTGACCAGCAAATCCTAAAGGAGGTCTGTTGACAACATCCAATGGAAATTTAAAACGCTAAATATAACTCTGTAAAGTCTCTGCAAAGTTTATCAAAAATCAACATGTGTCAAAAAGAAAGGAAGTAAAGTGTAGACTGATTGAAAAGTTTGCCTCTGATCTTACTATTCTTTTTCTCTCTTGCCATGCAAGTATGAGCAACAGGAAGAAAAGTATGCCGCCGTTTTCCAGAGACTGTTTTATGAGTTATGGGGTGAAACTCAGTAATTGTAAATTGAAGGGGAGCATCAGGAACAGAATCTAAGATGCAATTTATTGAACTGAAAAGGTTTAATGCATTGCTTCATGCAGTATAATGAGTAATGCTCTACCTCAGGGAATGAATCTGCACAAAAGAACCACTAAAAGACATTCTGCTATATTAAATGGTGTGGGTTTAGTTCCTTTTAATTCAGAAAAGTATTGTCTTTTTGTCTTTCCTTGATTATAATCCTATTTATACTTCTGACATGAAAATATTTTTCTTGAAATACAAGTAAGGATGCAAGACCAAGGTAACATAGTTACCTTGTAATAGTTGCAGTAGAAATGCAAAGCGAAACAAAGTTTGGATTTTAATGCATATGTCTTGGTACTGTTTCTTTCTGGAGACTTTACAGAAGTGCTTTGAACCCTCCTTTTCAATGTGTCATTTTCCAAGCAAATTGTTAAATCTTTCCTTTTACTACATATGGTAATTATAGCATGTCATTTTTTCTTTTGACCAAACGTGGTTTGTTGCATTTATTTCACACAGAGTTCCATAATTAAGGCTGTGTGAAATGGATTATGACACATTCTTCTGGATCAAAGTATGGGTAGAAAGTTCCATAGTGAGGAGGTTTTCATTTATGAAATCAGTCTGATTGAGTTTTTACTTAATGAAAGAAGGAAACCTAAACTGATACACCAACAGTGAAAATTAACCATCTTTCAGTAAATATTGTAACCTTATTTTGTCCCAGCAAAAGTAAAGGTTAGGTTTTTTATGCGGATCTAAAAATAATACTCTTTCCTTTGATTCAAAAGCAATCATATATATACATTTTATGCAAAGAGATGTTGGTGCTAGTAAGTAATAAATAAGAAGGTGGAATATTCATTTTTGTCTTAACATGCCAGTTAACATATTTGTACTTTGTAAGGATAGAGAGTTCACTGTCTCTCTGATGTTTCCTGACTCGTGAAGATTGCTACTTCGGTTGCTAGCTGACTAATGAAGGAATGCTGTAGGTCTTGCAACAGAGGAAAAATACCAAACCAAAAAGACCTAGTTCTTTCCTAGTCCTTTCCTGCTGTTACTTTGTACAAGCTTGTGATGTAGCGTTGGATGCTGCCATAAGGTTTTCACTTCCAAAACTGGTGAGCTTGTGTCCCATACTTGTGCTAATTGACCCTCACAGATGTTCCTGAGGTTATCAATAGCCAATGCTTTCTTGCTGACTGTCAGACATATCCTGTCATTCTACATCCCTATCATTGAAGAGCTGGATTGAGCAGGGTTGGGTTTGTTGGCTGAACACCTATCAGAGCATTTGGTGGTTGTCATTGAGCATGTGGATCGTTTCTTTAATGCCTGCATCGTACTAGTCTCTGGATCTCTAAAAGAATTTTCCTTCCTGGCAGTTTAGCATTCTTTGGGAGAAACTGCTTTTTTCTTCCTGGCCACAGAAGGTCAGATTTCTGAGAGCAGGGAATTTGTCTTTTCATTGCTTTTAACTATTACATATTTGAAGCATGCCGAATGTTGCCAGTGGCCCATAGGCATGACAGTTGTCATTTTTGGCTGCTAAAAATAATTTTAGAATGGTAAATTTAAGTGTTATTGCAAACTTGTTAAGCTACATTACAAGATTAGAATTGTGGGGGTTTTATTTGTTTTTTTTTTTCCTAGGTGAACACAGTGGATCCAATACTGTTGTCATTTATTATTCCTTTTTAATCCTTTTGACCACAATGACTAGTTTCTATCATTGCTGCTCAGGCAAAGAGTTTTCTGATTATACAAAAATAAATAAACTAGTAGTGAAGAGGGAGCTACATTAGTGCACTTACTGAGATAAAAAGGTTGTGGCATAAGCTCGTACCATATTTATCAACAGCAGAAAATGTAAAGAAAGGGAAATAATATAAAACAATTTATAATTTCTGGACCTCTTGGAAGGGATCATTTATTATGATTGGGGGGGAAAAACCAGAAAAATTTGTATACTAGAAGTTTGAAACTTTGAAAAAATCATCTACCCTCATATAAAATCTTGATTAGTATTAGCAGTCCCTATTTAGTAAGCTGTTAGCAATATAAATAAAAAATTATTTTCAGAGTGAGCAGATGTAATGTAAATGGTTTCCATCATACAGATGGAAATCATAGAATAAATTAGTAATACAAATGTCTCTTTTTTCAACACTATTTGTTCATAATCTCTGAAAATGTAATATATAAAATATATACAGTCATAATCCAGTAAAGCTTTAAGTAGATGGTTTGAAGTTGAGGTGATATCTGACCAAGTTGAGTTGCACTGAAGGGCATTGGCTGTCTAGTTTCAGCATGAGAATTCCACTAATTATATATAATCCATTTTTCTCTACTAAAGCATGTATTAATGTGTTTTTGAGAGAACAGAGTATTCCATTGTAAATGTCTTTGAAAATACATTCCTCGTTGCTTGCTACAATATGATGGAAAATGTATATCTTATAATGAAAATAGAAATGTCAACCTGTGATTTTTAAAATATATTGAATCAAAGTTTGATTGTTTCATGAATTCACATCAGAAGCTCATGCAGCTGATAATAGGAGTTCACATAAGCAGTGCCCATCTGGCGTTCAGAAGGTTGTATCTAATCAGTATGTGGCAACATACAGGACAGATTTTGTATCTTTGTTCTAACTCACAGCTGGCAACTCTATTTGCTAATCCCAGTGAAAGCTTCCCTTTGAAATACAGAACACTTTTGAACTTGCATATCCTTCCCCACAGATGTGAGGAGCCTTGGAGATGTGTTTCTCTTATGATTCCTGTTAAATCAAGGAATGAATTGTTGCATTAAGAGTGAAGTCGAGCAACGAATCCTCAAATATCCATTTTAAGACCGTGTTTTATATACCAAAAGAAAGCTGAGAGTGACCAAAAATACATAATTTTGTGTGGGTTTGTGTAGTAAAAATTCACTGTAGGGCTCACTTTATTAGGTTAAAAAAATCCTTAGTATAGAATGATGAAGTAATTACAGTATTCACTTCTAGTTTGTTCATATGGAACATAAACAAGCAGTTACCGAGCATATTTGGTTTTGTTTCTTGACACTGTTAAGTACAGTTAGAAAATTAAATTCTCAACTGCAGAGTATGAGAATTTCCATGTGTTTTTTGAAACCAGTTTACCATACTTTAGTTTCTAGTAGTAACTTGTGCAACCTTTCATCTTGTGAGTCAATCCTATAATTAGTATCCTTCTTTGCCAGAGGCATACTGCATGTTTGTTTTAGGTACAGAATGTCTGCAAGAAATTTAACTTAATCATTACTTTTTAATGTAAGAGCTGGTTAGCTCAATTACACTAGATTAAAGTGAACTTGAAATTCCTGAGCTACAGAGAAGACACTAATCTGTGACCTGTAGTGAATAAGTACTATTTCCTATGTTTTTTTTTCTTATGTGTACTTACTAATGTGGCTGGCCCTTCAGCTCAGGCTTGCAGTGGCTATAAGCAATTATCTGTTCGTCGTATGGAGTGAATTTGCAAGTTTCTTATTTAACTTGGCCATTAGGTTAATCAAAATTATTCTGGGATTGTGTGCATAGCAGTAAAGCTGCAAAATCTTTTTTCAGTAAATTTTTACTTTATTTGCTTTAGAGGTAATCTGAAAAAATATGCAATAGTTACAGCTTTTCAATATTTTTTTAGACATTTTCTAATTACAGATGCGTTCAACTCTTTTAAATATATTAATTTAATAACATGCTTTTAACTTATGTCCAGACTGAAAATATTGGTTAAAGTTTATCTCACATCATCACCCAGCTAATTCTGGGAGTTGTTGCATTAACATGACTTCAGCAGCACCGAGTTTTGGTGCCTACGGTACAAATACATGCTGACTGCTATGGCTTTGAATACAGAGGGTCCAAGCTGTGACTGGCATGTGAATATAAAATACCACTAAACAAATGCAAAATAGTGTGTTGTGGTTTTTATTCTACTTTGAGCTGGTAGGTACTATTTGACTCAATGATCTTAGAGGCCTTTTCCAACCTTAAGGATTCTGTGTTGCTTGACTACAAAATACTTAGGCTATATTTCACTTAAATTTCTTGTTTTAAAGAAATACAGTAGAAAACAGGGAATCCAGCTAGGCTCAAACTTTCCATACTGCCAACTCTATTAAGAAAATCACTGTCAAGCAAAAGAACACTGAAATACCACACTAGAGGACTGGAATTGCCTGGAGGACAGGAATGTATTGAAAGTAGGATAAAATGCAATACATGAGTTGTTTAGTAAGGACCTTAGCAGTAATGATTCATCATAAACCAACCTCTCATGAGGTGAAAACAGCCTTATAGAAGAAAGACCTATGTACCTACTTACAACTTGTATCCTTCCAATTGTTATCCTCTATTTTCCTCACATTTCATTTTTTTGGGTGATAGACCTTAGACATTCTCACTCTTACTGGTTCACTTGTGCTAAAGAAGTGCACTGCCAACCTCCTTTTTTTACAAAGAACACGGAGAAATCTCCCATGTTATTTTGGGCAGTGACATGTGCCTTTGAGGTATAGCCTGTCACTGTTTCCTAAAAAGATGAGCTCTGTGTTACAGCTTTCTTAACTAGAGGGTTGCGTCCACCAGTTTTAGTAAAGTTTCATTTAAGTCCAGTGGTGTAATTCTATGTGCATATTACTGAATGTAATTTATAGTTGCCCTGTCTGCATGTGGAAATTTAGGATGGAATTAATGCACCCTAATTTAGACATATAAAAGTTAATGCTTAACACTGAAGTTGTCAGACCAAACTCCCAATCAGTGGTGAGAATTAGGTACCTCAAGAGTTCAGGCAAGCCAGATAAGGCTTCAGTGACTAACACTAAGTAAAGGCATTTCAGAGTATTTACTTCTCTGGACATTTCTGTTTCTGGCTTTATTTTAGAAAAAGAGCCTGGGGTGACTAGCTCTGACTTTGTCTTTAGACCTTCAGACTTCTGTAGTTAGGATTTTCATCTAGGTGCCAGTATCAGTTTAGATGAAAACTGCATTGGATGATTGTCTCTGACTCCCTAAACCTGATCTTCCTCTGATTTTTGTTTTAATTAATTTTAAGAAGGAAAACTACTTTTTAGAGTGTAAATAATTTTTTTTCACTCCTGCTATATAAATGGAAACAAATAAAAATGTTACAGTTTTTTTTATTAAATGTCTCTTACAAACCAAAGCCCATGTTCTAAGAAAATTTGCTAAAATTAGAATATGCCAGAATTGAGGCCTGCAGCCATAATGAAATGCCCTCACTCTGATACAGGTTTTATTTACATTGTTGCATATTATTTCCCACTGGGCCTTTGTTTATTTAAAACACAGCATAGGCAAAACGTATAATTCTATGTCTCACCTTATTTCCTGCATGTTATTTTTTTTTGTTCCATGCAGAATGTAAGGTGCTAATTACTGCTGGGCTTCTCTGTGTTTCTGCCACTGTAAAGCAGGTGTTACAAATTTTGCAGTTGTTATTGACTTTTATCTTTCCAATTGAAGTGATGTAAAATGTTTAGCATCTGTTAACAAACTGAAACAGAGAAAGTCAAAGGCATGCAAAACCTTTCTTCTTTTCTTGACAAAACCAAAGTAGCATGCCTCCTTCTTGACAGTGGAAATATATAATGGCTACATCTATGAGCCTGTGATCTTAAGTTCACTCTCTGTTCAGTGGAGAAGACACCAAGGGAGGTGTCTAAAAGAAATCAGACTAATTACACCCTAACAGAGCCTTTCTGCTACCTCTCTGTCCCCCTTCCCTCCCTCATACAGAAAGTTCAGGTGACTCCCTCAGAAGCAGATGTTTGCTTTGGTCAGATGAATCTCGCTAATAGAGCTTGACTTTTCAAAGATAACCTTTCAGAGTGTCTTCTGTGACTAATTCCCATTGACTTCTGTTAAAGAGGGGAGATGTTATGTTTTGGATTAAGTAATATAACAAAGGAAGGATCTTGTACGCAGCAGCCTTTTGTTCTGTATAACTTGACTTTATCCCCAAAGCTTTAAGTGGTGAATTAATAACTGCTGTTTATAAGCTGTTATTATTTCTGACGTCAAAGCTGCAGCTTTTTCATTTGTAATACAGTTTGGATGTGCATGCTTGCTGTTGCACAGTAAGTAACTTTCTTTGCAGCAAGTCATGGCATTAATGATATTTGCAGTAGTACGATAAGCTGAGGATACATGGCCAGCTTCTAAAGGTGTTAAGGCTATGTGTTATAAAATTATGACAGTTTATATTTAAACCCATGTACTTCAGATTACTTACCCAAAAAAGAGGTTTTTTCAGAGATGTTGAGGTTAAAAAGTTGAACATTAAAAACTTCGAAAAATGCTAGTAGGATTGGTTGTGCAACTCTTAACATGCATCTTAATTCAGAATCATAATACAGCTCAGTGGTGTGTAAGTATTATAAAACAGTCTTAATTGCATAAACATACCCTTTGGTTTCCATTCTGCAGACTTATTTTGTCCCCAGTGTGAATTTAAGGTAAATTAGTGATATTTTAACATATTTATAAACAGGAATAACATAAGTGATGAGGAAGCCTGAGTCTAATTTATTTAACTTTATTGCATTCTACATTTCACATGACTGCTGATGATGCAAAGAGGGGCCATTACTACTTCTGAAGCTTTACAACTGGGCAATTTCAACTGGAGAGAAGAAATAAGCTTTTACCAAGCTCAGCTTATAGCCTAGTGGCTAAAACAATCTCCATGAAGATGGTAGAGTAGGCAATTAAACCTCCATCTGATACTTCTTGGCAAAGAGCTGTTAATATTTCTCCGAAGGCAGAAACCCCATCATTACTTCCTCTTTCAAGAGTTGCATCTGAAAGGCATTATAAGCCCTGCTTTTGTGATTTCCCTCTCCTTAAATTTAATTTTAAAATAAGATTATAGATTTTTGTTCTCAGGAGAGTTGGAAAGATGGAAGCTCCCCTCTGCCTCTGAGTAATTTATGGGAAGAGCAAAGTTTAATATCCTTCTCCAGGTTTCTACGTCATAGTCTGAGTATGATGACATAAGGCACTGTCTTACTCGTATGACAGATACTTCAGATTCTGTTCTATATTTAACTTTCTCTTCACACTGTATAGGAAGTCTACGACCTAATTTAAGCCTCTAGCTTCCCAGATAGATTTGGATTTTAAAATTACAGGTTTTAGAGCTTAACTTTTACATACTTAAGTCATATCCATTTGTCACTCTTAAAATGGATATCCAAATACAGTGGCATCAGTATTGCATGTGCATTGACTTTTAGATTATTCTGAATTATCTGAAAGTTGTGGGTCTTCTGTATTTTATTTCTCACATATTCCCTCAATTTGAAAATAACCTTATTAAAATTTAATGTAATAAATTGTCCAGTGTAGAACACATGTGTACACACCTCTTTCTGAATGGGATTTCTCATACTTGGAAGAATTTCCTTAGCACTTACGTTTTTCATATTCAGTAACAAAAAATGTTAGTCCATTAGAGAGTTTGAAGAGTGGAGATATCTCCAACCATCAGGATTTAATTTTCCTTACCCAGTTATTTCATATTTTAGGCCAGGAAGTGACAAGGGAAGGTACTAAAATTGTATTGAAATTTTTTTGTAGCTGCTGGAATATCTAGCTCTCTGGACTGGATAGATAATTTAGCCAATTCAAAAAGTTGCTTTTTGAGCAAAATAAGGAAATGATCCTGCAGCTAATTTGGTAGAAAAAAAATACTAGTTTTCTTAATGTATCACCTTTTTTTTTTTTTTATATACTGTCCCTGTTGTCTAAAGCTGTAGAAACTTTGTGAATGAAAATTATCACAGTATACTCTATTTTTGATGACAAAACAGGTATCCAGTTTGCAAACAGAAGTAAGGTAGCTGAATACTTTTATCTTTAAAAAGCATTTTTAAAGCACTAAAAAAAAGGCATAGTTCTAGAAAATGTACTGCATAGACTATTAGTGATATTTATTGACGTTTGTGTCAAGAAATTTAGGATACAGGCTTGCAGTTGTCATGCAATCTTTTCCGTTATCACAACTGGACCGGAGAAAAGAGGGAAGTAATTGGGGTAGAAAGTGAAATGTTAGAAATCACTTGTCTTTTGTGACTGATTCGTGTTTCTCTTCTTGATTTATTGTGATTTATACAAATGCATATATATGTCTATGGAGAGAGTACTGTATTAACTTCAGAGATTGTGGGTGTATGTGACAATTGCAGTTGAAATCCATACAGTGTTCCAGCGGTGCATAGCTGGAGGAGCGGCGTATGTTCCCTGCCCGGGGGCAGGCATAGCAAACCCTACCAGCGCTCAGTCACAGAGCTTTTCACACTGTCGTGTTTCAGTCCATGCTGAAAACCAGTTCATGCACCAGTCTGCAAGCTCATCACATGGCAACTCTAAGATCTTGTTCGAACCTTTTGGAACAGGTCTGTAACCTGTATGCATGGGATTCACAACGTTCAGTTACACTTTTGATTAATGGAAGTGGATTACTCTTTGTTGGCTACAGAGACAACCCTCAGACGTGCTTATTCCTGTATTTACATACATGCAACTGTCATTAAACTAGGGAATATTCAGTTAGATTCTGAAGAGTAGAGGGTCTCACTCTCCTCTCCTGGCAACAGGGTAATGTATGGCAGGAGTTGCCCACTTGAAAATGCTAAACTCCTCTTCTGCTTATGTGGGTAATGTCTTGTTTAAGTGTTGTTTTGGAACTGAGAGGGATAAGAGCATGCATACAAGCAGTAACTGTCATCAGCAGACCTAATTAACTCAAATACTGCATGAGGTTGTTTTTATTCTGTAACTGGGTAGTCCTAAAGATTAAATGGGACTGCACATACAGAATACAAATTGATACTTCCTGCTTTCGTTTTCAGTTGAAAAGATAAAGCAGCTTTCATAGCCTGGAAGGGGTGGATGCATTCTATAGGTGGATTTGAATAAGAAAATAGTCTAAAATACCGTGTTCTATTACACAAAACATGTCTGGAAAATAATTTTGTTAATTGTACAAGTTACAGTGTAGGGAAATAAGTTTTCTGCTCTATCTCATATGTTCTGACATAAGTTTTATGTGACATTGACTTAACATATGAAATCACCTAAAAAAGAAGCTGTATTTTCTGCAAAATAGAAATTGGACACTCCCAGCTGTCGGAGATGTAAAGTTGGCTTCTAGAAGCAAAAGTCAGAAAGATAATTGATGACACCACCACAGTCATTAACAGTAACATACCCTTTGTGCCACCAAATCATGCTAAGTATTTTCAATTTATGGAGGAGAGACATAGTGTCTTTTCACATTAATAACCAGTTATATTATGCTGAGAGGGGCTGTGGGGTAGAATATGTAGTTCAGCAGGGACACAGATTTTATCCCGCTTCCTCTGAGTTTTGGTGTTTTGTTTTGTTTTTTTTTTTTTTTTTTTTTGCTTACTCCTGGGTTTTTTCAGGTTATTAGAGGGTAGCAGTGATCTGAGGTGTTATGTAGTAGTATTTTCAAATGGCTTCACAGTTCTCAAAGGTGAAAGTTTTCTGTTACAGATGTTGTATATGTCCTACTAACACAATGGTGTGTATCCTGTACTGTGAAGTTCATACATAAATTCACATACACAGTGTAATTGTTCCACCATTTTAAACATAAAAGGCTGTCAGCAGCTGGAGTTTGTGAAAATACACAGTGCAAGAGAAATGTTCTTGGAAATTAATAAATCAAATTTCAAAGATTTTATTTTATAAGCGTATTTCTCAGGATTTCCAAACAATAGAGAAATACTTGAATAGTCATTTTCTTCCCTAGGGCTTTTTGGTACATTTATTAAAAATATACAAAACCAGACAAAAAAAAAAGTTGTAAGGCATTAACTTGGAGACTGAAGACTTTAAAGTCAGCACTTGGAGCACATTTGAAAAATGTGGTTTGACATGATGAACTTTTGGGTGTAGGCAATGCATGCAAATGGCTGTCCTTTTACAGATGTTGGGAGACTCTGTCCCCACTGTTTACCACAGTCTCCAACAGCAATGTTTAATAAAGTTTCTTACCTCCGACTTGAAAGATCAGGGGAAGGGAGGCAATCTGCTGCTTTGTAAGGACTCAAAAATATCAGGGGCAACTTACTTTCCATTGATGTTAGTGCTCAGTGGTATATATTGCACATGCATTTTATCTGTATATACAGGTCTTATACATGTATCTGAATGATCTGTATATAATACATCCTTTTGCTTATTTGGGACTAGGTAGATTTACTGCCTTCAGACTTTTAAATGAACGTAAACATCTATTAATTATTTTTTTTCAAAATGAAGGCATTTCAAAGTAAGTCACATTATCTTGCATTCTCTGTGGATCAAGAGCACACATACAGATAGCCACTGCAGTTTAGCTGACAGGCAGTAACTTGTTAAATTTTTGTAACTTGAGGGTATGTCTGAGCCCTTAATTCTTGTCAAATTAAGGTTGATACCACTGAGTTGGGCCACTCTGTTTAAAGGTAATGGGCAAACAGTTTTTGTAACAGGCAAAACTCCTTTTCACCCTCAAGCAGGAATTCCCATATTCCAGGAATTACAGCTTTTTAGCTTTTTCATCTTATTTTCAATCCTGATGGCACTCTGTCCGGTGTTCCCATGTTCTTGCTTTCCTAAGTGCAGTTTGGATTAGCTGTTTGTTGGGGTTTTTTTGAATAAGCCCTCTTTGGGTTATCACTGACTTGACAGGTTAAGAAAGAAACCCAAACATAATATTCCACATTACTATTTCTTGTATCCATGAAAGAAACATACAGTCTTGCAATTTCTGTTTTCACATGGTTAGTCTGCCACAAGAAGGTTTCTTCTGGGATTGCTGATTCCAGTAGTGACTGTAACTAATTGTGGTTCTGGAGAAAAAAAATCTGGGAAAATAAATATGAAATAAGTGATAAAAGAAGTCTTTACATTTTGCTCTATTTCTTGTTGTTTGGTATACTAGGCCAAAAATTAAACTATTCTGTTTATTGGCAGAAGTTACAGTGATACAGCTGGGATTCATATGTTCTGTATTAACTGAGTTACTGCTATTTAACCATCTTGGATTAACAGAAACTTTACTTGCTTTTAAGAACCACACCTTTGCATATACTGCCATTACAATGTAATATTGGTTAATTAAGGGAAGAACATGTATTTAGGCTACTGCTCAAAATTATGCAGGAGACAGCTTGATATTTTGGGTAATTCTTTTTCAGCACTAGCACATCCCCAGAATATGTTGGAACATATGGATAATATGCACATGCTTTCCAGTATCACAAAACAGTGTGCACCTCCTCCCTCCTTTCTGAATGCATCACATCCAATTCACAGAGTGTTTAATTGCATATTTAAATTTAATCATGTAATCATTTAATAGATGTAAGTACAAGTAAGTTCAAAATGCAACTCCTTGCTGTACTGAAGTGGGACCATTAAGTCTGTGAAAAGAAAGAGTTTACGAAAATGCATACATGTCTGAGTAACACTGAAAGCAGAGTTCAGCAATGCCCAACGGGCCACTTCTACAATAGCAATTCACTTCTGAAATGTTGGTCTCTGCAGGGAAGATCACTATCATTATAATTAGAGCTAGACTACAATGGACTGCTCACAGTAGCTGTTCCAAAAAGTTCTTTGAAGGTGAAGATGAGTGGTAGGCATTCTCAGGAACAGAAAATTGCTTTCTCAAGTAAAGAGAAAAAAAAAAAACCCAATAAAAGAAATCTTAAATAACTAGATGGCTAAAATAAATTTAAAATGTAGCCATCCCTATTTAAAATAAAAACACTGTATTTCCAGGATGGATATTGCTGATGAGCATTAAAGTAATATGTAATTTATATTTTCACACAATATGTAATGTGTAATTATACTTGAAAATAGATATATCTCGTGAAAAAATGAAGAGAGACAAAAATGTAGAAGTGTCACCTCCGGTGCTCTCGTTCTAGTTTTGCTTTTGAAATTAACAATTCTTTGTCCTGCAAATTATGAAGGCCTAATTACTAAGGACTGTTTAGTGCTCTTAGGTACATTCATACAGGTACGTATTTTGATACAAAAAATATTTGAAGATGTTCTGATCAGTATTTTTATTGTCTGGTTTTTAAATACTTGTCCAGGCTGTCTTTAACCTTCTAAAGACTAGATCAGGCAGTTGACTGAAATCGAAAACCTGATACCAAAGCACAGTCCTTGATATTTGCATCAAAGCCAGCACATGTTGCTGTATAGACAAGGTTTTTATATAGATTCACTGCTTCTCACAGGTACTCTGGAACTTTGCATACCATGCAGAAATTGCTGCAGTCTGCTAGAACTATAAACTTAAAACTACGGCTGCAAGAATCCTAGAAACCGAGTGAAAAGTTTTCTGTGAAGATTGAGGTGCTCCTGCCAAGAGCATTCAAGTTATGACTAAAAGATTATAACACTGGTTGCTTTTTCTTTAAAATTAACAGTGAAGATCTGGAAAACAGAACATAGAACTTAGCTCCATGAGTAATAGGAATTATGGAAGTATACAAAGAGAAGGATATGTAACAATTACGTACTTCTATCAGTGATCAGTCAACCTCAGTTGTAAAAGTGATCCTGATATTCAGAGTGAACCTCCTGTGTTTCAGTTTGTGCTCATTGCCTCTGATCCTCTGAAGAGTCTGGCTCTGCCCTCTTTGCACACTCCCTTCAAGGATTTATACAAATTAATGAGGTTCCCCTGAGCCTTTTCTTCTCTCAGAGTTTGATCATGGGAGAGTCTCCAGTTCCTCAATCATTTGTGGCCCTCCACTGTACTTGCACCGGTTGCTCCACTCTGTCCAATTTGGCAAGTTAAAAGGATAGAAAAAATGTCTACTGTAAATTTGCTCTTCAGACTTTTGATGTGACAGTGGAACATAAAGGTAAATGGAAATATTCAAGCAGATATAAATGCAGTAACACTCGCATTGAAACATGTTGAAATCAGGAAATTGTGAACTAAACATTCTTCTGTATAACAGCTGTGATCTGAACTCTCTACTTTTTTATGTTGCCCCATTTACCAGCAACTATATGATACTGTAAACCACAGAAACTGGTTTTATTTAATTGGTGGGGGTTTTTGAATTTCTGGGTTCTTTATTTCATAGAAGTTAATGTTTTCTTTGGCATTCAGTGGTCTAAAGACTGCTATTAGATCTCTCTAGGCATTATAACAAAGCAATACAGTATTGCAAATGCTTTGGTGTCCACATTTGATGTGTGTAGAGGAAATACCATAATTATTTCAGAAAATTATTCCTGAGTAATAAAATCCCATTGATTGCACTAAGCAAGCTAGTAAGTTCTCTCATGCTATTATTACATTGCAGTTAAGATATCAAACAATGGTATGTATGTACAATTTGATTAGAGGTTTTAATATACTCTGGCAGACATATCACAATTTAAACTTGTGACTGCATGGACTATTGCTTAGGAAATTACAGTTTTTAGCTTTTAACCAAATATCTTCTAGGGTAAATAGGCACATTTAGCTTACTTTTATAAGTTAGTAAAATATGGTTTGTGGTTTCTTAAAAATTTGGTGTAGGAGCACTCAATGTTTTATTCTTTTTTTTCATATTATTGAATTTATGTAGACTTCAAAGTAGATTGAAATAGGTGAGCAATCAAAATTCATAGTAGTTTTAAAAGAGTTTAATTTCAAAATGCTATTCATAATTTTAAGATAGTTCACTAGTGGTAGTTAAAGTTTTGTTCCTTTTAAAATATTTTTCACTTTTCACCTAAAGATAACAATGTCTATGAAAGCTAAAACATTGCTGAAGTCTTTACTAAAGTCAATGTGTTGAATGTTGACTAGAGGTTTTATCTAGTATTAAAAAAAATATCACTGAAGAAAAAAGAGTTAGTAGAGTTGAAATCCTAGGTTTCATCCTAGAAATGACCATGGTATCATGACATACCCAACCAAGCAGATTATAATTTTGAAGGCAGTTGAACTTCCATGGGTGTCCCACTTTCCTCATTAAGGGAAGTTCATGTATTTGTGACTCCCTCTAGTGGATCACTTTCTCGGCTCTACACTAGGAAATGTTCTCCATATTAAATTCACGTGATGTTAAACATTCGGATGTCTTTTTTTTTTGTGGTGAGGATCTGATTCCATTCTCATGGACAGTCTGAATGTGTTTGTGTGCACCTTCACTCATTAGTACAGATTTTGCAATATATTTTTTAAAGGGTTTTTTTTCATAATGTGGTTGCTGATAATCCTGTGTATTTATATGTGCAACTAATGATTATCCATTCACAGATGGAAGATTCTCTATTTTCTGTGCTACAAACCTTTTCTGTTTCCCAGACTTTCATTTTCGTGACTGTATTGCTGAAATGTTTGCAGTTCTCCTTAATTATTTAATTATATTTCAGGTACCACCAAGGTAAATCTTGTGAAGATCCCTGCAACTGCTTCCAGTCCTCGAGACACTGCTCTGGCAGCTGTTATATGCAGCGCCCTTGCAACAGTGCTCTTAGCTCTCCTCATTCTCTGCGTTATCTATTGTAAGAGGCAGTTTATGGAGAAGAAGCCAAGCTGTGAGTTTCCAGTTATTACTGTTTCTTTGTAATATTTTCTATAGTGATATTAATTTGGCAGATCTCTCTGTAGTTATATAAATGAAATGCTTGCATCATTCAAGCAGGTTTAGCATTGAGATAATCAAGCTAGCAGAAGCCTAAGACTCCATCCAAGTTTGCCAGCTCAGTGTGGATGTTCCACCTTCTACTGAGAAAATACTGTGTAGATAGTCAGAAATAGTCCAATTGTATCAATTCTGTGCCATACTCTGCTAGATGCTGCACAGATGCATTTGGACCCTTTGTGATCCAAGCTGGGACATCATTATAGGTTGCAATGTCAATGTGGAAATACCAGCTTGAAGGATCTACATCAAATACTATTGTGAAACATAGATTAAGTCATCAAGATAATGAATGTGGCTATATAGAGAAGACATTTTTCACGTAACAGTTTGGGGTTTATGGGATGTTCAAGATGAATTAAATGCCTAAGCCGGTTAAGTTTGTAATTTTTTTAAAATTCCATAACAGTTCATCAATGTAACTTGTTTATAATAAACATTTTTCTGCCACTTAATTTAATTAAAGAGAGAGAGAGAAGTCAAAAGCACTCTAGTTCCCATTTATAATTTTAAAAGACTTTTATTAAAATACGCTTACAGCATCTAGTGAGCCCTGGATGCCAAACAGGAATAATGTCTAGGAAGAATTGATGTTATCACTGCTTACAGTACAAGCAAAAATAAAAAGATTGAGAGAGGCATTTGTAAAAATTGTTCCTAACCCAGAAGATGCTTTACAGTGTCAGTTTTGAGAAATTCGGACACAATGAATTCAAACTTCGGTTATTGAAGTGTAGTAACTCATTTGCCTTGGCCTACAATTACAGTGATTAAAGGATGTCTGCTGTTAATATAAAGCTCTTTAAGATAACATAAACAAAATCCCAGTGGCTGAAAAGCTGACTGTGGAAAGTTTCAGATGGAAATAACTGAGAATCATTAAACACTGAAAAAATGTAATAGTGAATAAGCTATACTCTCAAATCATCAGAATGAGAGCAGATGTCTTCCTAGAAGAGGCTGTAGTTGAACCGGCTGTTCTGGGGTTTGTTACGAAATCTGTGGTTTGCGTTATATGAAACCACATGATCATTGTGGATCTTTCAATTGGAAAATGTATGGACATACTTTATACCATGGCATTTAAGCACTCTATGAAGACAGAAGGCTCTGATCAGGAAGAAGGGTACTAATGCAGATTTTTATTCACTTTGTTCAAAGGGTCTCTGAGATCACAAGACATTCACTACAATGGCTCTGAATTATCATGTTTTGATAGACCACAACTAAGTGAATATGACCACAGAACATGTTGCCAGTGCCAAAGAAGCACATCACAGACATGTGGTATGTTAGGTCTGCTAAAAGGTGACTTTATTTATCTAATATTTGAGTTGTGACATTTAACTTTAAATACAGAGTCAAACTACCCCTTGTCCTAGGCTAATTTCTCAATAAGCAGATAGATTTTTAAGTAGCTCTTTGGGGTTCTTTTGTTGTTTTTTCTAATTTTCACTCCAGTGACTTCACTAAAAAAAAGAATCTTTGAATGTCTGCCTCATTTCTTTCTGGTAAAAACAGCACTGCATCTGGCTTTCAGACTTAAATTAGTGTGAAGGATTTACCAGACAGTATCTAGAAATGTGATATGAATGCTAAAGGACATTAACACCCTTGACAATTCAAGTCATTGCCATTTTGTCGTATCAGAACAGATGCAATTATGACATTAAGAAATACATAATTTAACACAAAAGCACAGGTTTAAATATCATCCTAATAGGTTAACTCAGAATGCTTCCTCTCACGTGTATTCAATTGAAAAGCAACTTAATTAAAAAATTAGATATTCATGACTGGCATCTGTATTGCTCCTGAAGGAAGGTCTGGGCTTTCACAAGTAATTCAGTTTTAAAGGAGTAATGAACCCACTCCTTGCAGTAAGAAATCCCTTTCCTTAATCCATGTATTATAATGTAACTGGCAGAGCAATACTCAAATTTGAAAGAGAACAGAGACTTAGTTTATACAGAGCTTAAGAGTTTTAACATTACTAAATTAATTTTCATTTCTTAGGACCAGTTCACTTGATTCCATCACTCTGCTGTGATGAAACCTGCAGTATGGAGCCCAGCAGTCACAGCTGTGCTTTCCACTCACAGACCACACTTAATGAAAGGTAACTTAATTTTACAAATGTCTATTAAACATTAAATACTGGTTTATGCAGTCAGATTAATATTTATACGGATACAGTGGCTGTTTAAAGTGGAATGAGGCATTTTGATGAACTGTAGCCATATGATCCCGTGTTGTGCAAGAACAGGCTTATGGTGAAAACATTGATTTTAACTATTACTTAGTAAATGCTGACTTGATACGTGGGTTTCTGTGAAGAAGTGACTCCTCTTCCAAGTAGATAGTCTGCCTTTTCCTCTCTGTCACCTTAGAGGCTTTGGTGACCCTCTCTTCTGTCGGTTAGCAAGCTGCTGCATAAACCCATGAATGTGGGGGCACTGAGGTACAGTTCAGAAGTGTCATGAAGATTTCCTTTTTTTTTTTTTTTTTAGGAACTCTTTAAGACTCAAAGATTTGAAATATCTATTATTTCTGAATTTGTAGCAGATTATAACCTTTGCTTTCTCCTGATCCGCTGAATATAAATACACTAGTAGAATAGTTATTTCTACAGCAGTGCCATGAGCTAAATATATAAAATTTATGGTGTCCTTCAGAGTTTCCTGGTTACAGATTTTGACACAGGATGTATTTATTCTTTTAGCTAGAATCATTTTCCATATAAGGTTTAAATTGGTCTTCAGTTGTTTTGTTCTTATGGCCACATGTAACTAAAAATGTAGAGGCAGCTTCTTCATAAGTATTGTTTATGTAAGGTGACTTAGTGACCTAAGTACAAGATACAAAATATCTAAATTTTCTATAACAACTTGTTTAAATACCGACAAGCTTGAGTCATCCTTGTATACCACCAAGGCTGACAAATTGAGAGTTGTGTACTTTTTGAGGAATCTTTCGGTTAAGGCTTTAAAAATAACTGTAATATCCATGTTATGTGGACATCAAAGATCCCGTGGTTCCTTCCAGTATAAATGGAGTTTGTGCCAATTTCCTTTGCCAGAATAATGTATTTCCTTCAATTGTGGTGCAGTGTCCTGACTTTTGGCCTCCTCTCTGAACATGCTTTGTGTGTATATCAAAGCTGTTAAAGCATCATGTTTTGGAAATGAGTAAGGCTCTTTAAAATCCATTATAGGCATGTTAATGTGGGATGAGTTTTGTCACACAAATTATTCCTGCATATCAGACTTAATATAGCCTTTACATTTTTATAAATCTGTAGACAGTTTTTGGAAAGAAAACATATTGTAACTTTTTGGGTTTGGTAATACTTACTTCAGTGTGTATAATGAAAAACACTACTGGATTTTCAGCAGAGTTTGGCACATGTCAATATTATCATGCACTTTAAATACACTTGAGGTAGATAATATTGAGTTTCTCCTTCTACTTTCTTCCATTTTCCATAAAATAAAAATAATGCTTGCCCTTCTTTAATATTACATCCTTTCCACATGAAAAACAATAGGAGAAAAATTTTCCGTTTCACATTTTGAAGGCTAGACAGAACAAACTGCAAAATCTAAAGTGACTGTTTATTCAAGTTTAAAGCAAACACAGAGTTTCAAGCAGTGTTTTTGTCTATTCTCCCACTTTACTTCTTTTATTTCTGTTAGGTACTTGTCTGGGCTGTTCTTTTGGATGAGAAAAAAAACACCAAAAAAACACCAACCCCCTAGTGTTGAAGATTCTAGAGTCTACCTAACCATCTTTCTTGCTGCACTTTAAGCCTGTTATGTCTTGTCTTAATTAATCCCCTTCCCCATGCATTGAGAAAAAGTAAATTCCTTCTTCTTTGCAACAGTGTTAGTATCTAAACACTACTGTGGTATTTTTTGGTCATATTTCTGACTCTAAACAACCTCAGCTGATCTTGTTTTCTGGAACCCTAGATTCAGTGTCTGAAGTGCTCTGGGCACTCTGTGTTTACCTGTAGTACTGTTCACCAGAGTTTTTGTCATTTCCAGGCAAGGAACAAACTGTACTCCGTTTCAAATGGATGAATGTTTCTACAGTATTAACATAACCCTGTTAAACCTTCTTGAAATACCTACAATTACTAATGATTGTATTTACAATACTGATAATATTTTCTGGAATGCTTTGGAAACCATGTGTCTTTTACCCTTTGGCAGAGCTTCTGATTCTGTTGGAGAAATGATTCCTGCTTTCCTTGGTTCTCTTTCGCACTCTACCTGTGGAGACATTCCAGATGCCTGGCCTCTTATGCAAAACTCAGCTTGTTGTGACAGCGTTTCTATCTGTGAATCATATTCAGAACTGGCTGGAGGATCTGCAAAATCCTGCAGCTCTGAGACTGAAAATGCAGCCACTGTTGAGTTGGATAATAACCAGGAACTAAGTGAAGTACTTATTTCAGCTAAGTCTCTTGATGGTAACATTGCAAAGTCCTTTGAAATCTCGAAACACAGAACATGCATAGAAGTTTCATCACTTCAGAACTCGGTGACTGCTGAAGCCCCGCCAAAGACAAAGTGTAATGAAACAGCAAACGACTCTACAGACTGATAAAGAGGTAAAAAACATAACTACAGAGTGGTGAGATTGAGTGCTCCAGGCATGTAGAGCTAGATAAAAATAGAATTGTAAAAAGTTGTAGGGTTATATTTCTCCATGGGTTACACCTAGCTATTGCTGAAATAAATTAAACCTCTACATGAAATCCAGCAGTTTCACATTTTTAAATCATTAACTGAATTTGAAAGGCGTAATTATGCTAACTCCAATGTTGAAATAATATGAACCAGAATGCAGGGATAAATCAGTGAGGTAATCAGGGGTAAGTCAGTTTTTATCAGGGGATTTTTTTCATTAAATTTCAGAGGAAGAAATGAGCTTAAGAGCCTTATGACCAAACTGTTATATGAGTTTAGTCTTCATTTAAAAGGGAAAACTGAAGAATTGTCTTTCCTTATTGTAAACAAAGCATAAAAGACATGCAAGTGTTCACCTAAAAATACTTACAAAGCCTTTTTGTGGAGTCACTACAGCAGTAGTGGAAACAGAAGAGACTCTCAAATGCTTTTTAATGCCACTCATATTCTCATGTCATCAGATAAAACGTAAGTTTGTCAATATTTAATCTCTGAAAGCTCAGAGAAAATGCAGGTCTGAGGTCAAAATGAGAAGAGGTGATAGACAGTTGTCTCTACTATGTAACAGTGGAACCATCACAAAAAGTCACTCTGCTGTTGGTTCATCATTATATATTTTTGAATATTAGCCATGATCTGTATTTTTAAAATGGAATTTTCTACTATTGGAAGTAAATCGGAGCATCAAGTAACTAATCAGTGAAAGATCCCAAATTATGGTGTTTGTTGGTAACTGTTGGTGTTGTTGCTCAAGGTTTATGCAGGCTGTGGCTGTAAAGCTGAAACACTTTCCTGCATATGTACACAGAAACAGGAACACAAACAGTTGCCACTAATATTAATAATCTGCCAAATTTACTTAAGGAAATTATGCTATTTGTAGTTAATGACAATTTGGGGTCATCTCCAGAAATAAAACTGTCTTCCTTTGATCCTCTTCCATTTGGTTTGCATGTCACTTTCATGTCGTTCCTAAACATGAAGTAGAAAGTAATTAGTAGTCAGCAAAAAGTAATGCATATTCTGAAAACATAGAAAAGCAATAGTTACTTCTTTGTAAATCATGCCTTCATTGTTCAGGTAACATTGTCAAGGGAAGGAAAGAGAATGGACTGATCAGTCAAGAACTGTTTTGCCATTGGACTTGTCTGTCACTCTGAAAATCTACTGCTGTCACTGAAAATACCAACATTATCTGGGTGGCATGTATTTTTCTCAGTGTATAATTTACAATATGCAGTTTTGTCTTTAACAGTGTTTGGCACTGACTGCCCATGTCTCAGATAGCAACTACCATAGTTTTATTTTGGTATATGCTATGTATCAATAGGTGATGTATATAGGGCATATTCTGTAGGTCTGTGTAGGAAGAGGCAGTGTCATGGCTATGACTGCAGATCTCAATGCTGCTAGTTCCCAGCTCTTGATGTTTTAAGAGAATATATTTCCATACTAACAAGATCTAAAAAATAAAAAGTTTAGGGGTATTTTCCCACTAAATCATGTATCAGCTTCAGAGGTATGCAATTAATATTACTTAGGAGTTTTTCTAGATGAAAGGAACCAAAATACGACTACAAAAATTAGCTTGTATTTCCCTGTACTTTTTGTAGTATATGAATTGTAAATTTTACTATTGATTCCTATGTGTATGGAGACATCTTTTCTAGCATCTCAAAATCCTATATTCTTTGATGGTTTTGTACTATCCTGTATTACTGCCGAAACTTGCGTATAATTTTAAATAATCAAGGTTTTTAGGAAGGTTAAGTTTTTCTTCCTTTCTTTTTCTTTAATAGACCTTGTTGATCCATTTTGTACAATTTCTCCATATTCAGACTCTATGGAGCAGCATTATATATGCATTTTTGGTGGAGAAATATTAGTTTTTGAGGGACGGGACCAGGACTAGGCTTAGCTGAGAAGTATTTTCAGGCTGAATGCTGGCCAGCTGTACAGCTCCAAGAATATTACTTCATCTCAGTCTCTATACCATTTTTTCCCATTTGCTTTTCATCTTTCATGTCTTCTTGAAATATTTTGAAGGAAGGATAGTCTTTTTAGTGCCTGTGGATGCATTAGAGTCTTGGATAGGTCTGAAGAAATAATAACATGATAAAATCAGAATGTAGCATAATTTTATATACATACATGCAAATATAAGCTTTTTAATGCATGTTCTAATGCAGATTTAGTCATCAGGTTTAGGTGAATTTTTACAGTGAGTATACCTCTACTTTTTTAGTATTTAGTCAAACATAGAAGCGCATACAGGTGTTTTTTTATTTATGTAACACTCTTCTATCACTTTCTTTTAGGAACCCAAGCTATTTCTCTCAGCACCAAAGCTGAATGCTTCCCTTATGCTCCTCTGCTGATTCTCATCATAGTCTGGTCTTCAGTGTTACGTGGTTTCAAAACCAGCTGGAAAAAAATGGCATCACTTCGCCCTTCTGAGCAGTTATATCTAAGCTGTACAGTGAAACTTCAAGGAGCATCCTAGGAGAACCCTCTAAGTGGATTTATGACCTTTTGCATCTCTTCTTCTATTCCCTCAGATTCTCAAAACACCTAATGGAGTGAGCTTAGTAGTATATGTAAATACAGCAAAAAATATAAATACTTCAGGTTGACTAGGTGGGTCTCTTAAATCTGGCTGCAGATGTCAGGAGGCGTGGGACAAGACATTGCCAGTTACTCTGCTTGCAGATTTATGCATGCATTAGATTCTTTTTCTGCTGGTTCTAATTTTAAATAATTTTCCTACTATTGAAGGACAAAAAAATTAAACATTTCTATTTATGCAAGGATCACCTATTAATAAACTGAAGCTTGTATTATGTATTACATTATAGTCAATAAGCTAGTTTGGGGAGTTAAAGATTAGCATGTTACAGTATGTATGGTTAAAGTCCCCTCTATCCAATTACTGCATTTGTGGGAGGTGACATTGTTCTGTTAAATATAGCAGGAGATTAGCTTTAAATTAGATTTAGTTTAATGAAGGTCAGACGTATAGATAGGGATGTTGTGTTTAATTGGTAGCCTCAGTATTAGAATACAGCTTTTGTTGTTATAGCGTGTAATTTCTGGAAGTTGAAGTAAGTGTAATCAACTGTCACATCAAAATATCAAACTATAGCAGGTGTGCCATGAAACTATTCATACGGTGAGACTGTTACTAAGATTTTTTATTATTGCATTATTTTTAAGGGTCAAGCTTCATGGTGACCTAATTAGTTCATTTAGGAGTCCTTTTCATTCATGACACTCTGTCTTTTTCACTGTAGTATTGTGTCAATTTAAATTTTCCACACAAAATATAAAAACTAAATACAAAAAGTAATTCATAACATTTAAAAAAAAATACCTCTGAACTAAGTCTTCAAACTTGTGTGCACACCTAGTAAACTATCAACTCTCTGCCATTGTTGTACTTTTAAGATGTTTTTTTTTAGCAGCGGTTTGTCGTGCCACATCCCATAGTACCATTTTTTTTGCAACCATTTTTATCCCTAAGATAGTTTTTGCTTCTGTGGATAATCCCAGTAACCTCTACTGATTCATCCTATTCAACAGGCTCGAACTCGCCAGTAATGAACTCTAGCAATTATTCCTTTAAAGGACCCAATGTGCCTTGACAAAAGTAAAGCAATCAGCAAATCAAATGCAAATTTGCAATAAATATTACTCATCTTTCCACACATGGTTTGTGTGGCAGTGGAAATGTTGAGACAGTATTCGTAATCCATTATGGAGAAAGACTTTTGCTTTGAAGCACACAGTAGGAGGTTGGACCTGCACAGGAACAGCTAAAGCCACGACAGGCAGCCATGGCAGGGAGATGCTTCAGCTCTTCACCAGTGAGATGATTCATGTGTGCTAAAGTCGTGAATAACAGTTAGCAAGTTCAAAGCAAAGGAAGTGAAGAAGTTATGTAAGTGATTTTTTTGTTGTTTGATTTGGTTTTTTTAAGTAGTAAATACCACTGTTTGGTCATTGATGGAATAATATGCAGTTATACAGTACAATTACTCAGCTAAATACTTTCAAGTATATATTTAAATACATGTAGTTTTGAATAATTTCTTTGTAGACTTTCATACATTAAAGAAGTTACAGAACATTATTTTTCACTCTATGTGCATGAAGAGATGTGTGCTTCTTTGTATATACTTTGTAAATAGAAAAACAATCCCACGTGCATTTCAGTATATGGCAAAATATTTTTAGAACATATGGAGATTTATCTTTTCATTAATAACAGTTCTTTTAAAAACCGTGTTCAAAAGTTTTGCCAGCATCTGCCACAGTACGTTTTCCCACTGGAATTTAAACTTTGTATAACTGTTTTTGTCCAGCAACTTTAGAGAAAGATACTCTTTTTTTAAATGAGAGACAAAGAGCCTGGGAACAAATTGGAAGGAAAAAATTACGAGAGTGCTTTTTAAATGTGTGTATATTATGTATATACTTTTTTCCTTAATTTAACCAAATTGGTCTTTTGTATATTGCCTGTGGCAAGCAATGTTGTACATGCCAATAGAAAACATACAGTATCACTGCATTTAGATTGCCCACATACCATGTCTAGGGACTTACAGTGCTGTTTTAAATACTCCTTTAACAAATGTAAATTAAAATCTTGTATAAATCATTTTGTAATACTTTTTCTACTTGTGAATAAAATGTTACATGAACCAGTCTTGGTCTGTTGATCTCAAATTAACAATAGCATTTTATGCAAAGTTAATTAGCAGTTCTTCTGGGGGTTTTTTAGATTCCATAATGGTGTAACCACATTAAAGTTATGGTAGAATTTGGTACATCTTTGTCTTGAGATGCTTGCTGTTTAACAGTAGCATCATTCTTCAAGCTGAAGGACCTTGAAGAAGCAATGAGTTAACATCACTGCTTAAAATCATAGTGCTTCAAAACAGTTTCAAAATTTTGCTTCTCAAGAAAGGGAAAAAAATACAGCTTGCTGTCTGTATAATGTCTTTGAAAACAGAACCCAGTGCTCCACACAGCAGGCTGTTTCAGACAAGACACATAAGGCAAATAATGAGAGTAGCTGTGTTTTTGAAAGGAAAGGAATCACGGCCCCTTACCAGTACCAACAGAGCCATCACTTGTGTTGCACTGCAGCAGCCAAGAGTGGTTTCAAACCTTGGCTGGAGAAAGAGCGAATTAGAGAACACCAATACAGAAGACTGATTACCTGTGATTGTTTAGGCCATTTTTCAAACACTGTGCAGAAGGTCTACATGAAAAGATTCATAACAATGTTACTCAAATGGGATGCTGTACAATTTAAATGATTAAGAAAGGGATGGCATGGTCTGACTGACAAGAGCAGAAGACTGAGAAGAAAGAGTAATTTGATAATTGCATATAATTACATGACTTCTGGGAACTGAATCCAGATAAAGATGATAGGTAACATAAAGCCAGAGGGGTTGTGCTGGAGTGTGGTAGCACTACTGGGTTTAGAGGCAAAGTCTGGGGAAAACTGAAAGCTGCTCTGTCCCTGTCACTAGTTAAGTCCAGCGAATTTCACACTGGTTCTTCTGTGTGTATGGCTGTTGTTTCTACAGTCCTTTAAGTACATAATTCAGTTTAACTGGGGGGTCACCTTCCCAGAACAACGAGGACTCTTTATACCTCTGTGCCCACATACTGCACTTCTGAGTAGTCTTCTGTTTGTTCTCTGCTGTGACTGTCGGAACTCGCAGCAATCCACATCCCCAGGCCACCTGATAGTCCTTATAATGTACCTGAAGTCTTGCAAGTCAGCACAGCCAGTACATGGCATATTTGAGAGTTCACTTTGTATCAGTACAAGTAGCTTCATGACTCTCAGCACTGCTAGGATGGCAGTGGATTGCTCCTGACAAAAATTTAAAAAATCAGGAAATAAACAGGGATTGAAAAACAGAAATGTATTCTATTCTATCTGGAAACAAAGTACAACTCAAAACACATTGCATATATACCCACAAAACTTGCATAGACACTTGCTTATATCAGCTACTATATATATGTAATTAGCAAGGCTGCAGTTCCCTAGCCAAGGAGCTTTCTAAAAGGTCTACAAAAAACTCCCCTCAAACACCTACCCCAAAATCTTTTCCCTGCTTGCATTGTTATTCAGTACAACAGTGTTTCCTGCCTTTTCTACGAGGTAGACCAAGCTCTTAATCCAGTGCTCCTCATCCTACCAGGAGTTTGAGATCACGTGGCTTTTCCCTTTGTTGTGGGCTCTTTGAGGGCCTTTGGTTTGCATTCCTATGAAGTCCCTCCAAGCAACAACCTTCATGCATTAAATTAATCCTCTCGCTGACTCTGGTGATGGAGGTTTAGATCGCTACCTGCAGCACATTCCAGCACAGACACTGCTGCTTTGTTTGGCCCTTTTGAAAAAGGGGTATTGAAGGAGCATGCAGTGTTTTATCAGGCACGGAGCAAGCCGAGGCTGGGCACTGCGGAGCAAAGCCACACAATGCACACTTTGTGCTGCCAGGGTGCAATTTAATCCATATTTAGTTTTGGCATGAGTGAGGGTAAAACCCACTTGCTCTTCACATTACACATGAGCCATTTCGATTATGTCTGATAAGGTAGTGCTTTCAATAGGATAAAAATAAGAGTGGGTGGATTTGCTAGGGAGCCTGCTGGTTTCCACATCAGCAGTGAATGATGGGATTAGGGGAAATGTGTTCCAATAGCATACTGATGGAGAGGATGGCAGACTAGGAGCACACCAAGGCTTCCAGCAACCACCACAGCTTCAGCAGCAGGGTCAGCTGAGTAAGACTGAGGGGTTTTTCCCACAATTTGATTTTCTAAATCCTTATCACAGTCGAATTCTTTTCTTTTTTTTTTCTGAAAAGGGAGATTTGGCTTGTCCGAAAGTTATAAATGACATTTTTCTAAGGCATCAGTGGAAAAGCAGGCAAAAAAGCAGGCAGTTTTTAGAAAGTGCTTTCCCTGAGCCTCAGTCTTTGTGGAGTTTTCTGTTTCTTCTGCCCAGGTCCCAGTCTCAGTTTGGGGATGGACAATTCACATGCTATTTAGTATGCAAAAATTCCCCTAACCACAGCAACTAATGTACCAAAATCTAGTTTGTAACCAGCAATTTAAGGGGGAGCACTGATTTAAAGCTTGGAAAAAATTAAACTGTTGGAATTCAAGAAACCATCTTGATTTGCCCCAGATCTATACCAGGCAGTTTATTGGAACATAGTGATAAACATATATAAATACAGGACCTCTCTGTTTGCATGAAGATACATTCTACATTAGAATAAAATAATAAACCAGTCACCTTGCACATAGAATCCTAGAATCAACTGAGTAGGAAGAGCTCTCCAAGATCATCAAGTCCAACCCTTGATCCATCATCACTGTCATTACTAGATCATGGCACTCAGTGCCACATGCAGTCTCATCTTAAAAACCTCCAGGGATGGTGAACCCACAACCTCTCTGGGCAGCCAATTCCAATGCCTGATTACTCTCTCTGTAAAGAATGTCTTCCTAATATCCAACCTAAACCTCCCCTGGCAGAGCTTAAGCCCATGCCCTCTTGTCCTATTGACTTGAGGCAGGACATTGTCCAGGTCAGTCAGTTTTTATTCCTAAATCCTTAAACATGAGGAAATTAAAGAACACTGTGGCTGTGGACCAATTCAGGTGAGACCTGTACACTACACAAGCATTCATTCTGCATGTGGCAGAGTTTACAAAATTAATTAAGAACTTTTTAAAAGAAATACCAAAGGCTCTATTTCAATTTTTTTAAATGCCTTTCAGCCCAGCAATCCAAGTGCCTTAGACATTTCACAGGCCAATATAGGAGCCTTAGAAAAAAAAATTACTGTAAAGACCTACAGCCAGTACACTATGGCTCCCTTCCAGAATTTTTAGAGCTGCAATTCCTTGCTCTTCCATAGCACTGCACTGGAATATTCACCGAGTGAATGCAACTTCTCCATCGGGGTTGGCAGCACCTGAAGGTCCTGCCTGGCCCTGCTGGAGGAGCTGAGAGTGCAGCAGCTGCTGGGGATCTCAGCAGGATGTTTTGCCATGGGGACATTCTGTGCATGCACTTCCGTAAGAGGGATGTTTAAAAGAACAATATTGAACAAAACAGGAACAGTTGAGGTTATTATGAAAATAAGAATAATGAGGAAGGGATATCTTAGCTTTT
>VXBX01003750.1:141413-289258 GCA_013400415.1 Scytalopus superciliaris | reverse complement strand
AAAAAAAAAAGGCAAAAAAGCTCATTATCTTGCAAATGTTATTTTAAAAGCCAAAGTAAAGCTCTAGTCTACAGCCACCTTATTTCTCTAACTTCATGTTCATTTAAACACACAAACTCTCCACCTGTCCAAAGCAAAACAAGAAAGATCTGGAATCAGCAGAATAACAGTGTTTACTGCACCAGTTTTGTTCATATGTTGCATATGTGCTTTCCTGTATATTTCTGTTGACTCCTGCAACATATGGTAGCTGAGTTTAACCTGAGGAAATTCAACAGCAAGTATCAGTTTGGCCATTTGTTCTCTCTCTCTCTCTTGCAAGAGAAAAGAGAAAGTTTTTGACCAGCCTGGTACTGTTTTGTGTTGTTAAATACAACAATTGTGTTCTTTCATCAAAGCTTCAGCTGCATTAAACCTTATTCCTAAGGATGTTCAACAGTTAAGGGGACACTGCACTTGTGCAAGAATGAGGATTTCTTTCCAACTGAGATACTAAGACAGACCCATAATATTCCAGAGAGTAACACTTGCAGTACATTTTCTTAAAATTCATCACAGTTTTTTGATATTTTGAGACTACAAACAGCCAAAAATTCTTGACTAAAAAAATTTACATGCCGTGACAAAATGCTACGAAGGTGTTTTCTCCAGGAAGGTTTGTCCAGCTAGTCTTCCTGTTAAACCCTCTATCAACTGAAATCCTCAATTTAAGTTCTATCTTTAAATAAATATACTTTAAACTTTGGAGGATTTGTTGGTTACCCAAGGAGAACAAATCAATTTTTGATGGGCAAGAACTACCTCAAAGTGATTTTCATACACTGGTCCTTAACTGGCAGAACAGATGGACTCTGGCAGAAGAAACTCTAAATCCTTTAGATTATAAAATGCCTATTGTATTGATGGGTTAAAAAAAGCAAGCCCTCTGGGTTCAGCCCTCTCTCTCATGAGTTCAGTGAGAGAGGATACAAGTAGGGTTACGTCTGTAGGGAAGAGCTCAAGAACGCTGTAAGTTACACCTCCTGTGGCTTTCAACAACAAATAGATAGCGTTGGAGTTTACTCAAGGTGTTGGCAAGTGCTGTAGTAGGAATTCCTGAAAAATGTCTGACTGCCAGATGATGTTTCCTAATACGTGGAATGTCATTGAGGAGGCCTTGTTGCATTGACAGCCCAGATGCTTTCTTTTCCTAGAAAACAAAGCTTTTTATTGCCTTTCCGCCGTAAGTGGACTGGGGGTAGTGGGGGAAGCAGCAACAGCTGCAGAAGGCAGGGGAGAGCAGAGTGCAGCACTGACATCCAGCACCACAGCCTCTAACAGCTGACTTCCCTCTGCACATCTCCCAGCTGTGCAGAGATTAGCTGTGAAAGTGCTTGGAAGCCTAAAAATCCCCAAAGATGCAATATTGCACCTCCTGCAGATGTATCAGTGTTGCAACTGCAGTAGTTGAAAGAGATAAAAAGAAATTGGTATCCTCTGTTAGCTGAGGGGGAGAACCAAAAACAACTAAAAGGTTTGGGCTTAAGAGCTCCTTGGATCTGCCTTCTAATGTTTGCTTGCATACTTTGCATACAATTAAGGGTCTGTGACTTCTCTGAGGGTACTCCTGCAGTTATTACCTGATCTTAGGGAGCAGAAGTTGCCTTTCAGTTTGGCCTTGTTATACTCCAAGCTGTCAGAGCTGAAGGGTTTAAATGTCTGACAATCTCCACTCCTTTCCTAATGACCTCATTTTTTTGGACCAAAAAGAGAGACTGTATTCAGATTTTGCTTTACTTGTATTACTCACACGCTGCCCATAATAAGACTGATTTTCTTATGGAAAACAAATGGCAGATACCCTAATGCCACCCAGAAGATGACCCTGGAATCAGCTGCAGATTCAAGCTGCTCCCAGTGTCCCTCTCTGCTGCTCTGTCCCCTCACCCAGTACCCAGACCAGAAGAAAAAACAAACCCTCTTTGACCAGAGAAACCCCATCCCACACCAGCAACCCAGTCTTTAAAAACATGCTATTGAACCACTACCTATGGATAGTTCAAACAAAACAAAACAAAACAAAACAAAAAAAAACACAAAAACAACACAGAAAAAAAATACATAGGAGAAAACATCTGCATGAAAAATTATTAATTATACTGGAGAATCATTCAGCAAAATAGCAAAACTCCCATTTGTGTATTAAAAGCTTAGCTAAGTAACCTTGGGCTGCATGGGAAGACAAATAGGAAAGAAAATTCTTCTGATCTTTACAATTGCCCTGCCCCTCAAGCATACCAGGCATTTTATCTTCTTAGTCTTCATAAAAAATCCATTTTGTGAAGAAAACATCCTGCATTTACCCTTTATTCTTTACACAGGAGGATTTGCCCTCCCCAGTGTCTGAAATAGTAACACACAACCCTCACACTGAACACTCTTTCCACTCAGGAAAGGAATGTCTCTATCTGCTATTCCCTCTCCTCCTGTTTATGGCTCTTTCCTCCTACCTGTCTGCCTTATTTATCACTGCTGCAATTTTCGGGTATTGTTTGTCTCCTTTTCTCCAGGCCTATGATTCCCATTCTCCTGCCTCAACTCCCTGGTCTGCTGCCCCACCCCCACTGGAAAACAGAATTGTGAGTTTAATTTCATGAACTTGGAAGATGTAACACTAACAAAGGAAATGAAAGTGAGAGGAGCAAAGGTACCCAGCCACCGTGTGCTAATGCTAGCCTGTGCAGCACTGGGTAAAGCTTGATTTTGGCAAGGCAGAGAGCCTTCCAAATTCAGAGCAAATCTACCCAGGACTCCATCTGGTTGGATTCCTATCTGTGGACAGCTGCTTCCAAAGTGGGAGATAATGGTTGTGCTAATGGTCATATAAAGCACGTGCCCTGATCAGGATTTTTCTGCAAGAACCCTCCAGGCTGGAGAAAGAGAAGGAACTGGTCACAGCGGGAACTGAGACAGAGCTATCCATGACAGTATGTAAAAATTGCTGATAACAGGACTTACCCTAAAGGGCTGCAAAAAAAATTCTCCGTTGAAAAAATTACAGGCAGCACAGCTGGGAAATACAATGGTTTAAACTGACTGAAAACACAAAGCTGCCTTCTTTTCTGTCCTGGAATAGTCAGTTTCTCTTCGCTGAGATAATCTTACCACAAAATATTACAGCAAGTTAAATAATCCTTCATATCAGATCTACTTTGCACACCTGCAGTTCAACTCAATTTCCTAAATGGGTGAGTCAAAGCAGGTTGGGCGGACCTGTAAGCAGAGACACAGGAGGGCATTCCCTCCCATGCACTTAGGTTGGTGGAAACAGCATCAGCAGAGCAAAGGAGTTACTGCAGGAAGGATGACACAGTATTAGTCTCCTGATTAGAACTGCTAATTATAAATCAGCCCAAATCACATCCAAGTTATTTGTTTATATTGGGTTCAACAGAAATTATTTTAACACTTGAGAAACTTAAAACAGCAAGATGGAAGAGGTGGAACAAAGAATCCAGTCTAATTTGGGCTGAAACAAGAAGAGTGCCCAGAGGCACTGGAAGGAGATGCCTGGGTAGGGGAACACTTCACCATTCCCTGCAGGCCGGATGACAACACCCCACTCCCATCTCAGATCCTCACCTCTCCAACCTCACCCAGCTATTATATTGACATCTGTCCATCCCTTTGCTTTTGCAAAGTGTTTTACTGGTGTGTGCTCAAAGTCTTCTACACAGGAAACACACACTGCATTGCAATGTCCTGCCATCCTGGGAAATGTGGCCACAGGAGCGTTTGCACTTGGTCTGTTTGCTCTGCCTCTTTATTAGGTGAAGGAGTGGAAAACTGCAAACTAGTTTCAATGAGTGAGCCTTTTTCTTAGCACTGCTTGTGGACCTCCAGCAGCTGAAGAACATATTCCTGTCTGCAATTAATTCATCAGTCTGTGGTACACGAAAACCCAGACTCGGGACCAGCTGAAAATGTTGCCACCACCACACCACAACTCTTCCAGTGCTGGTCTGGGTGGGGATTTTTTTATAACAGCTTTTTAGGAGGATCCCAGCTGAGGACCTATCTTCTCTTTGTAACACCTGCAAAGTGGACACTGACATGCTGACATGCTCCTTCTGGCTGAGATGGCTCCGTACAGAGCCCTGAGTTCAAGCCAGGCTAAAGAAGTCCCTGCTGGTACACTGCCAACTGGAAAAGATGGAGAGTGCACCTGGAGGAGGCCCAAGAGATGATGATGAACTGTGACTGGCCTTGTAAAACCCACTTTCTCCTTTAGATTGAGTGGGCCAAATTCAGAGGTGATGAGTAAAGGATGGCAAAGCTGCAGATAGAGCAAGTGTGGATGTAAAAATTAATGCAACAGGAATGATTTTCAATTTAAGGGCCCCAGATTGATGTTTAAATCACACGAGCCTAGCCTCACCCCTGAATTTGGTGCAATACTTGGAAGGCTAATTTACCATCTGTTTGCTTTCAGCAGAGATACAAAAACAAAAAGGTTTGTAAGACACTGGTGCAAAGAGCAGCCCGTGCTGGGCAGCGCCTAAACTGACTGGGCTGGAGCAAGGGCATGTCGCAATCTAGTTCTGGCTTTTGCTAGAACTGGCCCTGGAACCTTACTAGAGATCTGTCATCTTCTCTTTCTGAATTAGTGTCTGTGAGCACAGGGGGTACTGACTGGCAGGAGACAAGTCACTTTTCTAATGAAGGCACCATCAAAGGCTGAGGAAGGACACATGTGCCAATCAAAATATGCTGAACCATGAAATGAAACTGTACCACCCTCCTGTTAATCTTCCTTGAATAGAAAGAAACACTCTGCAGCCCAAGTGACTGCAGTGCCTATCCTGAGTGCAATCTGCATATCCACGTGCCTCAGTCCTTTCTCCATTCTTTTCCTTCCTGCAGGTGTGGCTGCAAAATTGAGTCTCACCTCCTGCCCACATTGCCCTGGTGGCATCTGTCAGTGCACAGAGGTGAATGGGAACCCCCTGGCAGGGCTAAGATGCTGCTTTCCACTGTCACAAAACTGATCCCTTTTCCCCCACACAGCCCTGTGTGCCCTATTTGCTCACAGGCTGAACTAGCCCGATGGGAGTCACACCACAGCTCAGCCTAGCAGCTCCGGGCACCCTGAGGCAACCGGTGGCTGGAGATGGCACTCTGCACTTGGGAGGCTACAAGCACAGATCCTCCAAGGGCTGCAGTGAGGCAGAAAGGCAGTACTGGGGATGGTGCTTGGTCCCTTGACACCAGCATGTCACACCAATGCTCCTCTTCCACTTTACCTAAGCAAAAGTGAAGTCTTGTGTAGATCTGGACAAGGAGGGGGGGATTCCAAAGAGTGGAGAGAGCTGGTGTAGCCAGCGGCCAACTTGGTCCAGCACTGAGGGGTGGAAGCCATGGGAAGGTGAAACAGATTCATCAGCAAAGCCAAAGGGGAGGAAAGGACAAGATGCAATGCAGGACACACAAAACTGTCCACAGATCAGCTAAACAAGATAAGCACATCCTAGGTAAGAGTAAAATGTGTTTCATGCCAGCTAGGAAGGTATGCAGACAGTGACAGTGGGCTTTCTCTGCACAAACATTTCTGAAAGCAGTTTTTAAGTAAGTCTCACTCAGGTATGCAGGTGATTTACGCGTTTCCAGTCAAAATAAAAGATCTCAATGTTTCCT
Organism: Scytalopus superciliaris; assembly: GCA_013400415.1. Lineage (NCBI taxonomy): Eukaryota > Metazoa > Chordata > Aves > Passeriformes > Rhinocryptidae > Scytalopus > Scytalopus superciliaris. Next base: position 283,585 of record VXBX01003750.1, on the reverse strand, counting down.
TGGCTGGCTTCAGCAAGGTTTAATTCCCCCTTCAGAGCTTTTTGAATTTCTTTTTGAATGAACACAGCTGTGCTGTACACATTTCAGTTCAAACTAACTTGTAAAAACACACTTCCCCATCCTTGAATTCAGAAAGGCATCTGAGGGAGTGCACTTGAGTGCCTGCCTGCAGCGAGCATCTTCATCATGACCACTCTGGCTCCACTGGGACCAGCTTGCTGTAAAGAACCTTTAATCACCTATTCCTTTGCTGGCTGATCTCTCCTCACTGGTATTACAGCAAACAGCTCAGACCTGTAACTATAATTTAAACACTGTAAACTTCCAGCTGAGCCAGCCAACAACTGTTCTCATTTGGTATGCCATCGTTACTGTGAAGAGGGATGCCCACTTCAGCATCCCTCTTCTGGGAGACAGAGAAGAGGCAAACTAGACCCAGGCCCACAGGAAAAGCCATGGAAGACACAAACATATTTGAGGCATTAATACTATCACTGTGCTGCTGAGCAGCAAGAGAAGCCCAGTCCCCCCTGTGCAGGAACAAAGTCAACCCCCCAGTACAACCCTCTCACATAAAATCCACCAATTATCAACAACTTCATTGCCTCTGTGTGCCCAGTTTCTTATGGACATCTTCCAGTCCCTGCAAGAGCGATGGCAATTCAGCAGCCCCACCTATGATGACCCTGAAAATGGGGCAAGATGTGAAGGTCACAGCTGCTGCCAAACATCCCAGCACTCCTGAAGAGTAAGAAAATACCACTTTGCCTGCCACAGGCCCTGCCAAGAGATGTTACAGGACTACTAATAGTCCCAAATGAGCTCAGGGCACATTAACACCTACTCTTTTCCAAACAGTGGTCATGCTGGATGCAGCAGTTCCTTCCACTGTGAGCTGGTTTATTCACTTTTGAATTCCTTAGAGATTCATCTACGGACAGTCATTTGTTGGCTGCCTGTGCAGCTGAAACCATATCTTCTCGATCTTGCTGGCAGGCACCAGCAGCCTGTTGGCAGCACGCTGGCTGCCAGCCCTTGGACAAGCAATGTAGGCCTGCAGGAAAACGATGCCTTCTTTGGGATTCAGGAAGGATCGGCCGCCTCGTTTCATCACCTGAGTATGTTGCCACTGCAGGAATGCTCCTACTAGACACACTGGTACTCATCTGCTGCGTGCCTTTTCTAACAGATGGGACTGGTGCTGTCCCAGTCTGTTTGGGGCTGGTCCCACATGACCACAGCATGCCTGGAGCCAAGTGCAGCCAGCCAGGCTGCTCACCCAGGGCGCATCCACAAAGCGTGGCTGCAGCCCTCCTTGCCCCCTGCATTCTGGGTGTACACAACAGCCGGGAAAAGGGAAGGGGAGTGGGTAAGTAAAAGAAGGGAAGGGCAAGCAAATACTAAGACAAGTTTTGGGTTCATGAATCCTTTGGGACTGTCAGCAAGTCACAGGGAGGTGCTGTGGAAGCAGCTAAAACAGTGAGGGTGTGATGGCAGCTGTATCTACAGAGGTTATGTCCCAAGGGGCAAATGGTTACATATTATGACTTCTGAAGCCATACTCGAACTCATCAGCTCGTGTAGTGTTTTCAAAGTCCCTCCTGCAGAATTGACTCTTTGAGGTCCCAAGTCACTCAAGCATTCACAAGCATTCAGCAGAACATAAGAAGAGCCTCCTCTCAAGGTATGTGCTCAAAGTAATGACTCTACCTGAACAAGAAACCTTCAGGGAGTTAATATGCTGTGCCTCAGTTATCCCCATTCCCCAACAGCTGCTTAAAATAAAAATAAAAACGGGACTGTATCTCACTCCATCAAGCATGGATCCTAATACAAATCAAATTGTTGTCCTGTAACAGCATCCACAATATCCTCATGATCAAATATCAGTATTAGATCCTCACTATTAAAATTCAGGCATTTTCCTGTGAAAAGCAAGGACTCTCTGGAGTCCCATTACAACACCTAGGACACCAATCTCCTGGATTTCTGACATACTTTTGAACTGAAGGTCCCCAGCATTTCTGAAAATTAAATTATCAGTTAAAATGTCTTTATATTCCGTACATTCCTTAAGATTTTTAATAGCATTTACAGCTTTAGACCAATAATAATGAAGACAGAGGCTACGGACAGATGCACATCAGCTCTGCCAGAAACTTGCTTGCCCTTCTGTTGGTGTTTGTGCAAATAGCAATGTACAGGAGGGTGGAGTATTTACGGCATAGGTAGAAAATAGCAAATAAAATGTAGGAGAAGGAGTTGCCCACACAGACAGGGTTTGCCTCTCCCAGCATTAGCCTCACCAACAGAATGGCAGGGCTGGAGAGCAGCACCCCAAGTCCAGATGCAATTCCTCTGTAGGTTAAATTAGTATAAATGGGGTTAATTTATCTGGAGGATTTTCTGCAACTGGAGTATGCCAAAGAACACATTCAAACCTAACCTAAAAAATTAATCAAATACAGGTTTCAGGTCAGTGGAGGGTGATGAGAATTAGCAGCAGTATAAATGGGAGGAGCCAAAGATGGCTCAGATGATTTATCATATCAAGGACTTTTCTTGACTATGCAGAAAACCAACTTTTCGCCTACCCCATCATTTGTCTCAACATTTAGGGAGAGATAAAACAGAGTTATAGGATGTCAGCCAAACCACCGGCTCCAACTTCCTATGTCTCCCATTTCCCTGTACATGCTGTGACTCTTACTTCTGGTCTTGATAAATAAACTATCCAAGGGCACTCACTTCTAACAAAACCTCTCAACAATCACAGAAGCCCCACACTAACTTTGGCCCTTAAACACTGTTTCAGAGGACCAAAACTAAAGCATCATGCCTATGTGTCCCTTAGTTGACTGAGAGCACTGATGGATCTTCTATCCACAGCTGGAGCACCAGTGGGGCCTCTGGCCAAGGACATTTTGAGCTCATATGGTCACCTTCCCCAGTCCTGGGGTGATAAAAGGCACACAGCTCACTTCTCCAGCCTAAAACCCCAAGTGAATAATAAAAAAGTAAGAGAAAAGCTCAAGAGTCCCGTTTGCTTAAATGAGTCCTGAACTTTTGAGCAGGTTGCATCCAAGTGACCTGTTATATGAGGTGCAGCAACGAGGAGGATGTGGCGCATTTTCAGCTGGCACAAAGGATCCCAATGCAGGGACACAAGTTACAAAAATAGTTGAGCTCTTACTGACCACTTTAGATTGCAAAACGTCTTTTTTTGCCAAATGAAACACGTAAAGGCAGAGAATGCAAGATGGGATGAGGAAAAAAGCATGAATCAGGGTAGAACAAAAAGACCCAGAGTACAGTCAGCGAGGCACAGGTGTCAGACCAGCTGAACAGAGACTTCTGACAGACCAAGGGAAAAAGGCATGGAAAACAGAACAGCTCACAAAGGAAGGAACTGAATGTCAAATTCACTATTTCCCTGCAATCAGCCAGCCTACATCAGTTTTTCACGCACATTTGAGACTGTCAAAAACCAAATAAACAAGAAAATAAAAATTGATTTTCTTGGAAAACAGAGACTACAAACTGAATAAACTATTAAAACCACTCTGTCTTGGGAATTTGGCTTAAACACCAGATTGAATCAAAGATAACTAATTTGATTATGTAGAACAAGTTATTTAAATCCCTATTTAGTGAAAACACCGCCAGCAATTCAGCACTGTTTTGCAAAAGACCTTCAATGTTAAATAGTTTCAGTGAGAGCAATACTTACCGACACATGGCACTTCTCCACGCATGAAGGACACATTTGTTGGGCAGGCATCACAGCAAGACAACAAATTAAACTTACAGGAAAACAAGAAGAAAATTTGCCACAATGGTGAGGAATCAGATCTGATCAGAACTTACCTGTGTCAGTGTCAGCCAAACTGGGTTCCAGGCCCTAATGGCACTGCCTCTTTCTTGCAGACTGCAATGACATCTCTGGTTCTTGGGGAACTTCCTTCTCAATCTCCCTGTGACAGTATAGGGAGCAAACACTATTTGTGCAAATGTTAAGAGACAGTGAACTCTCATTTCAGCTCTCACTTGTAATAAGTGGGATTTACTCTGGCTAGCATGAATCATTTTGATAGCAGAGATAATTAGTTTTATAGAAGTTTTAGTATGTTATAAAAGTTGCTCTATCACTTGTGTTCCCCCAGGGCTCTCTTATAAAATGATTTTGTTACAACTGTATTCTTCTTGGAAATGAACTGTAGACAACTGAGCACATCTGTATGTCAAGAGAAGCACTGTAAGCCAAGACATTTAAGGCAGTTTTGCTGGCCTTTTAATTTCTAAAATCCATGTAAAGAAATGCAATCACTCCTGGACTCCAGCGTTATCAGCTGTTCAAAGCTGCAGACACCCATTTCCTCCCGGGCTGTCACTAAGCCGCCTCCGCACAGCTCATGCCCACAGCAGATGCAGCTCAGCTACCAGGAGCTGGGATGCTGTCAAATGACCTTGGGGGAAAATACTCCACAGGTATAAATAACATAGGTCCCTAATGACTTAATTTCAGCTATTTTCATTTCAGGAAATTCATGCTGGATGAGGATTTGTCTCTGTTCAGAGAGCTGCAAGGTGAGTTACCTGATTCCACCTCTGTGAGGAAGAAAAGTGGGATTGGTAGAAGCACGCAACCAGAAAGCCCCTTTGATTTCATACGCGTTTCTTCTTTCATATATTTTTTAAACACCAAAAGTAGGCTATAATTCAGCCTTGTAGCTACTTGTGAAGAGCACCATTAATAAACAGAAACAACTGCCCTGCTAATCTGCTGTGACTATGCTAGAGGAGCTTGATGATCTTGCCCAGCTCTTGGATTAAGTGCTGCTGCAAATACCAGCCAAACACTGGCTTCTGACCATGTTCAAGGGACAAGCCAATATTCAAACACCTACTTGATGAATTACTATTATTCATGAGGTGCAGCTGCCTGCAGCCTATTGAGACCTGCCGTCCCCTGGCCAGCAACCTAAAGGAGCTCATCCATCCTGGCCTGGCCCAGCTTGGCAATGCTTCACCTTCTCAGTGGGTCACGTTCAAGGCACCTCCCCAAGGCCCAGCCCTCGCAACGCTCATGTCCTGTGGCACAGGGAACACAGGTGAGAGATGCTGCTCAAGCGCAATGCAGGCTTCAGGCTGGATGGGCACGTGCCAGGACCAGCTGTGGGCCAGGTGGGAAGAACCTGCCATGCTGCCATTTTGCTTTTCCTCTGACATGATCACAGCCCAAACCACCCCTCACCTCCTTCTACCCCCTTGGGTAATGCCTCACTGCAGCTGTAAGAGCAGGTGGAGAAGGGGGGCATTTGGAGGTATCTAAGGAGTGAAGTGAGAGGGCTGTAAGGAGTCAGAGGGACAATGGGCAAAAGGCACTTCATAAAACCCAAGATGTCCTGAAAGTTAATTAAGAGCATCTTCTGTAACTATTTTAATACTGTACTACATGATGCTGTGAATCACACATGAACTCAGTCATGCATGACAGGCAGTAAAAGCAAATGACAGTGGCATTTGACAATTCAAAAATGGTAAAGTAAATTAAAAACAAGTAAGTTGAGGGCTTTGAGGTGTTCTGAATTTGAACCAGATTCCTGACACTCCTATTCCAGGAATCTGTGCTCTCTCTCTCTCTAGTTACTGGAGCAACAAAAGGCATGTGCAAGAGCTGGTTCATCCTTGTCCCATTTTGACGATGTCTATCTCTTCTCATCAAGAGTGAAGTCAGCTGGAATGGCAAGCTGCAGCCACATACAGGTTTCGTTAGAGCCTACAGGCTCACTGGCAACTGCTGGCAAGAGGAATCCCATCCCCTTTCCTCTGTGGTTTTAAATCTACACACCATCAGAGCACTGACTGTCAGATCTGCATTGCCACTTTGCTTCTGGTTTAAGTATTTCATCTTTAACAGATTTTTTGGCTACTTCCTCCAAGCAAGAAGCCGTAATGATTTCCTACAGCCGTGCAGCCCTGGCGTGCCGTGGCGCGCCGTTTGAAGAGCCAGCTGTTGAGGAGCAGCCGCAGCAGACTTAAAAGTAAACAAATCTCAGCACAGAGAAGATCAGAAGGACCGACAGTCCTACCAGTGCTGATTTATACTTCCTTATCTTTTATCTCCTTCCCTCTCCTCCCCGAGCACACTAGCTGTTCTCCCACGGTCCTTCTCCCAGGGAAATCCACGTGCTTGCTTTCTGGTATTGTGCATTTTCAATTCTCAAGTTCCTTAAGTCTTCCAATTTTAAAGTGATACCCCCTGCTTGGTATACCGCAAACCTGCTGAGGTAAGGCACCAACCTGAACTTGTGCCCAACAGCACATAAATAAACCCCTGGCTCTGGGAGCAGAAACTCTCCAATACTCTGCCTAGAAGCAATCTGAAATAGCACATGCACAAAGCCTCCCGCTGCACAACAAACAGAGAGGTGCTTTGGCTGACACTGCTGTTTCAGGTCTCCACTCATGAACTTCCCCCGGACACAAAGCTGTCAGCAGGACAGTTACCCAGCGAGTGCAGACCTGCTACCATTTCTACCCTTGTGGCAAAACCTCCTTTCAAAGACCAGAAAAGATGGCTGAGCCCTGGTGTAACTATGGCTACAGAATTTCTCTGAATTAACCTGAATTAAGGCATATTTTTCAGAAAACAGACCTGTTTTGATGTACATTTGTAGAACTGATCACTCAACCTCAGCACTGCCCTTCATGTGTGTTCCAGTGTTGACCCTGCTGTTAAAATATAAACAAAAAATTAAGGACAACTTTTTCTTATTTCAGCTACCAGCTCTTGTTAAACACTTGTTTTCAGATCAATGTTCAACCTTTAAAATTCATGCTTCTATATCATGATTAAGATATTTTAATCTTCCAAAAAAGTATTTTCTGAGCCATTAGTATTGCTGTGTTACAATTATCAATTCTCTTCATTCCCATCTTAGTGACATCTATAATACTGAGCTGTTACTTTGATTTATATTAATTTTTTATTTTTGCACACTGATTTAAGTCTGACTCCCTGTACAAGCAGCTATTTAACATCTGTAAAAAAAATTTGATTAACATATCATATGAGTTCTTCCATCTGGTGTTCCACTGAAGACAAAGCACAAATATTTTTGAACGCCTCTGCCTTTTCTGTTACTGACAGTGCTGTAACTTCCATTTGAGACCTAGTGCTCTGATTTCCATTTTAGACTTAGTGCTGTGGAAAGAAAATCCTCTTTTACTCTGTCCAAGTTTTTAACTCAGACGTTATTTTGCTTCTCTATCAACCCATTATAACACCTGGTTTCTAACCTATATTCAGTTCTTCCTTGCCTGGTTTCCCTTCTCTTCCCCGCCTTCTTAACTGCTGCCCTCTGCTCCTGTTATCTCCATTAGTGTTTAGAGAACTCCATGCAGCACCAGCTGCATTTATGTCACTAGAAAGTAAATATTACATAACACTTCAGTCTATCTTATGTGAATCAGAAAAATAATCACATAGAACAAGGGGAAAAAAAAAGTTCACACCTCAGACTACTAAACGTAATCCACATGTGCTTTTCTGATGTGTCATAATTATATGTTATTATTTCATGAATGCATAAGGGTGTAATTTCTTCTGAAGATGTCCACTACTTATTTTCTACAGCAGTTAAAATCCAAAACATAGTAAAAATTCAGATTAAAAGCCTGATGTTGAGTTACAGTATTATAAACCAAACTTTTGGATAGCTGGTTCAGCAGCCCCAGTGGGAAAGTGTGGAATGCTGAAAAAGGATTACAGTGGCTTTTACATTTACAAAGAATTACACTGCTGGTCACAAGAGAGGTCTCACGTTACTGAGAGTACACATATTTGCTGGAAAATAAAAGTCTCTCAAAAAGAAAAAAGAAAAAGACAAAAAGAAAGGAAAAAGCATCAGACATTTGAACAGCTGGAAGCATTTTTAGAAAGTACAAAAAAGAGAAAAAAAATTAGAATAATATTTCCCTTTCTGTAGTAAGCATCGTAGCGGTGATATAATATGTTCTCAAGAGGCTTAATCATGTCTACTGTTCAATCCTCAAAGGTTATTTTACAAACCAAAAATTAGTGGAGTCAACAGTTTCTTCAAAAAATAAATGAAGCTCTCATTCTACTTATTTTTCTACCAGCTCCCATCTTTATCAGAGGTCCCAAGAACTATGAATCTGTGACAATAAGCTACAATCCACCATGCTCTGGCAAGAGACAAGGTTTTCTTCCTTTTTTTGTCCATATTTGATTTCTTATCAGGAAAGCGTTGTTTGGTGTCACTCTGACAAAACCTTGAAAAGACTGTTGTTTGCAGAAGGATCAAATGAGATGGTGAATTAAGGAAGTAACAGCAGCCATGGGCATAAAACAGTGTGACTACTACATGTATTTTGATAAAGTATCTGCACACTAGAACCAACACCACTTGAATTTCTTTCAAATTAAATTGTTGGGGCAATCTCTTAATTTTAAATGCTCTGCTTGTTCTGCAAATTATGATGCTTTATTTATTTTTACCATAGTGCTCTCAGTGCCATGTCAGCACTAGGATTTCCTTTTGCTAAGTTCTTTTTGTCACAACAAATCTTTCAACATGTGCCAGCTCCAGATAAACATAATTGTTAGTTTGTTCCAGTACAAAAACCAGGTGACAAACAACACAAGGCTCCCTTAGCAACACCCTTGAATTCCCTTTAAAACATACTTCCATTAAATACTCTACTAGGAGTTGTTAAATGTACATTCATCAGCTATTGTGTCTTTTACAGAACTTCCCATCTTCACAATGTGTTTTTACTCACAGCTAAATTTACATTTAGTTTTTGTGGGGTTTTTAATTACTTAACTTAAAGCAAAATATCCACCTAGTTTGTTAAGCAAAACCATTCATTCTTTCCTCTTAGATACCAACTGCACATACAGAATGTAGTCAGTCAGCTGTACAAGCCAGAAGCCTTGCCATGGGATGTCTGAAAATATGCCCACTATTATTTAATCAGAACATTTCTTATCTAAAAATGTATAAACTCCGTTCTAATAGAATGACAATGCTATTCATACAAGACAGTTTTCACCCTGCAAAACCAGGCAGTGAAAAAAATAGGGTAAATATCAAGCAATACCCAATAACACAGATTCTGCTAAAAGAGAGGGGTGAATCATCCAATCAGCTCTCACTCTTATTTATCATTTCCCAAACATCCACTTTTTCTGCCTGAGTTTTTTTATCTTTATTCTTTATTTGCTTCTCTCCCAGTAATGTGCTCTCACCTCTCAGCCTTGGTTTTCTTCTCTTGCTTCTTTTCACTGCATTTCTGCTGAGCAGGACATTTAGGATACCTTTTGTAAGAACTTACAGAGCAACTCAGAAGGACAAGGCCATTTCTAGAGAAAAATTCATCACTTTCCATTTCATAATTTACTTAAAGGGAAAAAGAAAACCCCAGAGATAAAATTCCCTTTGTTCATCAGCCACTATAAAATGTGCAACCCTAAACTGTTGCAGCCTTCTTTTTGAATTTTGTCCCCCTTTCCAAAACCTGCCCTCCTATACTTTAAACAGTTGCCCACACTTGTCCACTCATCATTAAAAGGAGACTCCATGTGGACAAACATGCAGGGACCAGATTCAGGCCATACCTATGCAGCAACACTGCCAACATATTTTCAATAGCAATTGTTCTCTGCAGTAGAATCACCAAAATGCCTGCAGATCCATACTCACCAAAATATGGTACAACTTCATCCAGTAAAGCCTTAAAGTAAGATGGTCAAAACTAAAAACCAGGTAATAGATAAGTTAACAGATGACTACTTTTCCGAAAACAACTGCAGAAGCCTGAACAGCAAAGCTCAGGGGAAAACCTGCAAGAGACAAGCCTAGGAAGTAAAATTCCAACTCTGTTGGATACTTAAAAACTACTAATTCAATAGCAAGACCAGTTTTATGGCAGTTTGTAAATTACATTTCTCCTGTAACCATGCTATTTTTACTTAAAAATGTGGCCACACATGCACCCAATGGATCATCACAACTATAAAAGCATGGCTACCTTACATGTTATCCTCCACTAGGAAACATCTGTGGGGTACCTATTTTACACCTTTATCTGCCTTATATGTGGCAACATACCTCTTTCCTCCTCACCCGAACATTTTCCATCCCAGACCTGTATAACTGCAGTTTTTATTCTTGTTTTTTTTTCTTTTTGTTCCCTATCTCAAGTATAGTCTTCCATGTCATCTTTCTCTCCAATTTCGCCTCTGTGACAAACACAGTTTGCTTTTTCCCAGAGCAGAACTCCTTCAAGGAACACAGTTCAGCAAGGTTAAGGAAAATCCACAAGCATGTGAGAAAGACCCATGTGACCAGTTCTGGGTCTTGACACTCAACAGGTACGCCCTGATACTGAATTCAGTGTGTGTACCAGAAGACCATTCCTACCACTTCACTCACCCTGACAGTGAGTTCAATTCCCATTTACTCAGATGTTCCAACAAGATCACATTTTCTAACAGTACATGCTAGCACATTTGTTCTCTCAAATTCCATGCTTAAGCTCCTATGCAATGGAAAACTGTCATCTTCATAAATGAAACCAGGTGATCCAATGAAAGTATTTATTACTGTTCCAACAACACGAACAGTCAACAAGTGTTCACCAAAAGCAAAAACAGTCACAACAATATTTTATCCACAATTATGAAGACATATGCAGTCTTCCATAAAAGAATTCAGTTCTGCTGATCATTTTTATGAGTCCATGATAAAGGTTTCGAAGTCATGGTCTAAGTCTGAAACAAGGGCATCCACGAAATCTTCAACTGAAGGTGATTTCTGAAGCATACCTACAAAAAAGCAAGACAACAGACTCTTCATAAGAATGCTAAGACCTTGACAGCTTTGTCAATAATAACACTTATTGCTAAATAACTTTTAATGTCACTCTATGACAGAAATGGCTATCATGTTTCTTTGTCAAGAAGTGCAATTACAGTGCATAAGGGATTATTTAATTTCTTCAAGCTACCTATTACACCTTATCAGAGAATTGACAGGTTTCAAGATTGTTAACTGATTTTTATCATTACAATCTTGCTTAAGCAGGGAATTATATCCATTTTAAAGCAATGTAACCACAGACTCAGTCATTTCCAAATGACTGGAATAAATTAGTGATTGAGCAGGTATATAAATCCTTATCTGATAAGTCTCAACTCTGACAGAGACAGAAAAAAAAATGTATTTTCTCAAAGTGTTACACACCTTACAAGCATTTAATTTAGTATTTAAAGTACAAATACCTCTGAAATTTTTAACAGGGCATGAACATACTCAAACAAAAGCATTTTCAATACACTGCAGTTTTAGTTTTGCTTTTTTACAGTACCAGGACTTACCTTTCATTAAGAATTTTAATTAGTGCCTCTGTTAGCTGTAGCATTTGGCTACAGGGAAATTATCATTATGAATAATCATGCTCAAGTGCTTTTTTAGGCAATTCTATAAATGGAGCAGCTAAAAATCTCACACTTTCCTCCCCAGAATCCCAATTTTTGGAAAGCATGAGAATATAGCCTTTAAATTATTTTCAGATGTTTCTTTGTATTTAACATTACATAATGTTGGTCTTTTCACTGTTATTAACATATTCAAGATTATATATGGAAATTTACTGCATAACTTGTACCAAAAAAAAAATCCCAAAAGTACAGCTGCCAAATAATGTAAAATTTAATCTTTGTGTTTCTTTGATCTGTTCTTTCTGACAACTGCCAATGTAAATATAACCTTGTTCTACCCTTTCTGAGCAGTGCACCTACTGAACATAATTTTATATTCTTTCACATCCTCAACAATATTTGCTTTTGGTGAAAATTATAATTGCACGCTGCTAAAAGACTGTAATCTTTTGCTATAACACAATGACTCAAAACCCATCAGGAAATAGACCAGCTCAAAGTAAATTTGTGTGAGCAACCAAAAAGAATTTTCTTGCTAAGACCTTACAGAATTCCATTTCAATCTGATTTAAACACATGTTACAAGTGTCAACACAAAGTGCCATGACCCGGTAGATTAATGCTGAGCACTAAAAGGAAAACAAATCTCATACTATATATAGGTTGACTGAAATGCTGTTAAATGAAGTTCGCATCAAGCTATTTTTGAAATGAAAGAGAACAGAATTAATATTTCCAAATGCTTGGTAAACTTGTCATCTACTGTAATGTTAGAAAAATTGCTGTGGAATTACTTGCAGTTCACAATGAAAAATGACTTGCTATGTGCTGGGCTGAGAAACAGATGTGTACAGATACCCAGCTACTAATCTGAGCTCCCCAGAGAGCCACGGCCTCTTGCAGGCTCCCTCTCCCGGGTTCCTGAGTGGGCTGGCTGGGGGACATGCATATTTGCTCCCTAACAGCCTTGGGAAAATTCCAATTTCAACCTCACATTTTCCTGCAGTTTTCACAGAAGTGGAGAGAATGCCATAGGAAGGTGACATGGATGGCAGCTCACTTGAACAAGTACTGCCATGCATGACTACTGGAGCTTTGCCTTAGACTCAGCTGGAGCAGTCCAGTCCCACAGTTTGTTTTGCCTTTCTTTGCCCTCATTTTGCCTCAGACATTTGCATCTGAACTAACCAGCTCTGTTTCTTGAGACTGAACAGCAGTAAGACCTTCATGGGTGCCACTCATCTGACCTTTTTTAGAGGCCTGCTTTGTGGTGGGTTTTGCCTAGGAAGAAGCTGCTTTTCCCTGTATCTCAGAAAGGAAACCCAGATGATTGGCTCAAGTACAAAATCCCAAGTTGGTGAAATTATTCCTTACTTTCAATTTTTAACATGTGGCTTTAAAAAAACAATTATTCTATAGCCAATGTGCCTTTTTTCCATCAGATATCAAAATGGAGAGATGACTATAATGCTGCATAGACATTATATAAAGACGGCCATAAATAGACATAACCACCACTCTGCAAACCTGACAATACAAAAATGCCCTTCCAATACAGACTTTATGAAAAACATCCAGTCTGGATGATGTATAGCCAATTCTTTGACACACTAAAAATTATTCTGCTAATTATCAATATATTGCAAAAGAAGAAGAGCTAACAGTATAATGATTAGGAGGATGAGAAGAAACTGAAGCTGGGATTATCTTCAAGTAGATTTAATTTCCCTCTTACATAAAAATGGAAAATCATAACAAAAGCATTACAACCCTGGATATTACAAAATGAGTAAAAGAAACATAATTAACTATGGTACACTTGGATGTATTTTAGTGCAGCTGAATACAGTCTTACCAAATCTCACTCAAAACTTGTTACAAATTGTATTTATTTAGACTTCACATGGTTTGTTTTAAACATGTAGGAGATTTCAAAATCATTCTGGCAGTAGTGATGTCAAATGACCTCCAACCCAGTAGTTCCAACTTTTGATAACAAAAACAGCTCTCGGATTTTTTGCATTAGTGGTCTACTGCATTGCTATTTTCCCATCACTTATATCAAAAGCAGACACTAGCAGACTTTGCTTTTGAAAAGATGGGATGAAGAGTAATTGAGGTCATTGCTGAAGAACTACTACTGTACTGAAATGATGATGCCCTTATGAAATAAATAACTACAGATTTTAGAGCAGACAACTCCAAAAGAAACAGACACTGATGGCATTTCTGTGTTTTAACCTCTTACTCTATACAGATGTGTTAAAGAAAGGCCATGTCTCCCTTTAAACTCCATTAAAATATATCAAAGCAAAATGAGCTTTGATATATTGTAAGTACTCAGCACTTCAGTCTACATGATTTAGTAAGATGTCCACAAGGTCTGATGGTTGCAGTTTTCAAATTTAGGAGTGTATTTTAATACGTTCAGTCCCACTCCTATTTCAGCTCAGTCTCTCCCAAGCCTAAGGCAACTGCATAGCTTATCTTCTCCGCTTTGAAGTTTTCTTTCACATTACAGCATTGTGGTTAACCACACCCTTTTGAGAGATGGTTAGCTATAACCTACAATCACTGAAAACTGAGAGAAGAATAAAGCCTGTGGCAGAATTTGGCCTCTGCCCCTTTGGAACACTAATTATTTTGGGTCCGTGTAGTTTGAGTTAACATATGTTGTCATTCACATCACCTTTTAGGATTTATGTATATTTCTTGCACTTTCAAAGAGAGGTACAATCATTATCTGAAGCTTTTTGCAGCCTCTTCAAACCATAATTATGTCATGAAATACAATTTGAGGCATGGAAAAACAAATTTTCAAACTGCATTGAAGCAAATGTGTGTTTATTTACAGTCAGTTGGTTTGGTTACCATGTAGGCACACAGCTGGGTATGAATGTCTGCAATGCAATACGGCATTAACAAATCAAGAACACAACTTCACATGTATTTTGCACGAGGACTTCTTCAGAAACCCCAAGGGCAATGTGACTGCGTCAAAACTGAGGAGAAGTGCACTCCAGGATATGTTCCATGCTCTCAGTTCCCAAAACATCCAACCCAGTCTATTCACACTGCAATTCCCTTTCTGCCTGTGCACCTGGGTTTCTTTCCAGTCAGGGAGTGCCAAGGGAGAGAGGGAGGGATGGTGCACACCTGAATCTTGTTCAGACCTGCAACCAGCACACAACTGGACCTGGAAGGGACACCTGGGATACATAACTTTAAAGGAATTTAGAATCCCTAATGCCATGCAGTCTTAGGAAGAAGAAAATCTGCTAAAGCCATATGGTCAACACAAAATGACAGAGGAATCATCAGAGGAGTCTTCTCAAACTGTCTTTGCTCTCTAAGGCAAAATTTTTTTAAAAAGTAAGCCTCACAGACGAAGCATTGTTCACTCATTTTTTAATTGCTCCTGCTATCCATATTTAGGACTACTTCTGTATTTTATTGAGTATCAAAAGGCTAAGATAAAAGAGGTCACTTCAGAAAATGTTCAAAAAGGTTTCATAAAACCTTTGTGTTTTTTGGGGGTTTTTAAATGGAAACAAATGCCAAGAGAATAAAAGCCAAACAACAACAAAAAAGTATAATGTGTTTCCTAATTAAAGACTAGTCAAAACAGGAACCTTGTCAGTAACTCCACTGGATGGCAGGTCAGATCCTTTATCTTTCCTAATCAGTACATCTATGGAATCATGTCGGAGAAAGATGAAAAGCTAGGGTCATATCCAAACACAAAAGAAAGACAATAGACAGCTTCTGAGCTGAAAATCATAACAAAGAAACTGTACAAATGAAATGTGCTCATGAAGTTACCTGTTATCAAACAGCCAGTGAACATGGCTAACTTCACAACGAGATACGGAAGCGCTCCAAGGGTGAGGCTGCATGCGCACATTCAAAAGTCAGACATGTGCAAGCACATTTCTATATATAAAAAAATGCCTGAAATAACAGCCCACAGAACTTTAGGGTTTTGAAATATGGCACTAGTGAGCACAGAATCTAGACTGTTTCCCTAAAAAAGAGTAGAATCAACAAACTTTAAAGTTTGGTGGGATCTGTCTTTACTCAGGTATCTGTTTTGTCGTTTGCTATGGGACCACAGTTTTGCAACTGAGGGAAACCAACAGGAGATGGAAATCAAGCATTGTGGAACATCTATAATGAAAACAAAACAAAAAAACGAAACAGCAGCAGGAGCAATCAGAAGTTGATTGAACCTGAACAAATTAAGGAGCAACTAATTATTCTTACTTTGCTCCTTAAATTCTCAATTTCTTTAATAAATACAGAGCAATTAAGTATAAACATAAGTGTTTCCATCAGGTGCATTCTATGATTTAGCCACAAATAATTCCAAACCAGCAATGAAATCATTATCTTGTCAAAACACCTGAGTCACCCTGATTCCATTCTTCAGGGATTCATTCAAGCATGGTTGCTAAATTTTGCACTGTGTACAAATGAACATCACAATATCCACAGGCAAGAAATCTGCTGATGAATTCTGGTTACTTTTTATGATCTTGAATATCTTTTCAGATTTCTGTTTAAAGAAACACAGACTATCGAAGTGAAATTCAGAATACAAAAGTGGCCAGGGAGACAACCTGAAGCAAGGAAGATGTATCCTTGATGGAAGAGGATCAGATCATGGAACACTTAAGAAAACTAGACACAAACAAGTCCACAGGCCCTGGTGGAATATACCTATGAGTGCTAAGGGAGCTGGCAGATGGCATTGCAAGGTGACACTCAGTAACCTGTTATAATAGAAGTATCATCAAAAGACTGGAAAAAAGCAAACGTCACTCCTATCTTCAGGAAGGGCAAGAAGTAGAACCCAGGGGACCACAGGCCAGTCACTCCCTAGGAAGGTGGTTGTCCAGCTAATCCTGGAAACGATTTTCAGATTCATGAACAACAAAAAATCATCAGGAATAGTCACCATGGATTCATCAAGGGCAAATCATGCTTAACTAACTTGATAACCTTATATGATGAAACAACTAGCCTGGTAGCCTATTGAGGAGATAACAATGCACATCATCTGCTTCGACTTCAGTGAGGCTTTTGACACCGTGTCCCATAAGATCCTCACTGAGAAGCTGTCGATGTACGGACTGGATGAGCAGACAGGGAGCTGGACTAAAAACGTGGCTGAATGGCAGGGCTCAGAGGAAGGTGATCAGTGGCAAAGACTAGTTGGAGGGCAGTGACCAGCAGTGTCAGTACCAGCGATCAGTCTTGGGTCCAGTCCTGTTTAACATCATTAACAATCTGGATGATGGGGTCCTGTACCTGGGGAGGAACAAGCTCAGGCACCAGATTATGCTGAGGGATACCCAGCAAGAAAGCAGCTTTGCAGAAAAGGATCTGGGGATCTTGGTGGACACCAAGTTGAACATGAGCCAGCAATGAGCCCTTGCCACACAAAAGGTGAATGGCCCCCTGGGTGCATTAGGAAGAGCATTGCCAGCAGGCTGAGAGAGGTGATCCTTCCACTCAGCACTGGTGAGGCCGTGACTGGAGTGCTGTGTCCAGTGCTGGGCTCCTCAGTACAAGAGACATGAAGAGAGAATGCAACAAAGGCCCACTGAGATGACTGTGGGCCTGGGACATCTCTCCTATGAGGAAAGGCTGCAAGAGCTGAGATTGATCCAGCCTGGAGAAGGCTCAGATGGATAATTACCTGAAGGGAGAGTGCAAAGCTGGTGCAGCCAGGTTCTTCCCAGTGGTGCACACTGACAGGACCAGAGGCAAGGGACATAAATTGAAATACAATTGAAGTACCTCTTATCATCAGGAATCATTTTCTTCCCTGTGAGGATGAGCAAGCAGTGGCAAAGTTGCCCAGAATGGCTGAGTCTCACTCCTTGGAGATCTTCAAAAGCCATGTGGACATGGTCCTGGACACCCAGCTCTAGAGGACCCTACTTTAGCAGGTGGGTTGGCCCAGATGACCTCCAGTGGTCACTTCCAATCTCAACTATTCTGTAATTTTCTGAAAAAAAATCTTGAAAACTTCTGCCACGTATTTTACATCATAGTCTGTGCTCTTATCACCAGAATTACTCATGCTAATGCTGACACAGAGAAGTCTCTGCTCTCTAGTTCTGCTATTACGTGTGAGCAAACACACCAGCAGGTGCACTGCAGTTACTGACCTTGGTGTGAACCACAGTTCTAGTGGTTTATGGATTTACTGACTTAAAGAAAAAAGATAAAAAACAAACTATGTATGTTCAATACAGATTTTTTTAGTCACAGCATAAAGATGCCATTATTCTATCCTTAATGCCAAGTTCACTGCCCTGAAGTATGCACAACTATTCCTTAAACAAGCTTGCTCTTTTTTTCCAAGCCCCAGGTTGCACCTCTTCCTCATTCACCATTGGTCCTGAAGAGTCACTGATGAACAGACTGTACTAAATGAATTGAGGACTAGAAGCATGAGAACTGTGAATATTGAAATGCCTAAAACATCCAATTACCGTATTACAAGAGTTAAAGTTGTTTGTGTGCTTTCACTGTACCCTGACAAACTCTGTACTTGGATTTCCTTTAAACTTAAAATAAACTTGAAATTTCCTGGACTATGATATCGTTTTTTTCAGATTAATTTCAGTAGCAAGTTTTATCCATAATAACTGATGCACACTCTCAACCCCAAACTGATTGCACCATATTCCCTTGCATTCTGTCACATACAAAGGGAAAAGCCAGTTGTATTTCCATAGATTTTCTGTAAGACCATCCACAAACGAATTTTGTAAACTTGATTCATATAGTATTTGATTCACAGAAGCACACTGCCAGCAACTTCAACACAGTTTCTAGGACATTCCAGGAAGATTCCATGCTCAGTGAAATTAAGAATACATCCCAGAAATAGGAGAGATTATAAGCATAACTGCTGTCTAAAAACATTTTTTCTTTCTCTACCATATGACTTACAATGTAAAAATTGGATATACTTGTAAAGGTGTACATTCCTGTCTTGCAGCTACTTAATCCACAGTTTTGGGCTACAGTTTTTCAAGGTTACAAGCACAGACCCTTCAAGAACCATAAAGAAAAGTAAGTTTGTAAAATCATACTGAATGAAAAGTAATCCTGTAGATCAGAAATATAAATAGACAGTATCATTTTTTAATATATGATGAGTCTAAAGAGAGCAGAGATCACAGCCTCAGATATGAGCAGATGGGTCAAAGAACTGGAATGTTCTAGTTATTAAACCGTGCCAATTTCATGATGAAGTACAGACACATTACTACTATTTTCCTTATCTGCAGAAAAAGGTCTCACAGGCTCCAGTCTACTCTAGTGGACTGAACAGAGACAAACAAATTCATATTCATTCTTAAGAATTTCAGAGCAAAGTGAAAGATGTGCCATTAGATGAAGCACTTAACAAGTGCTCATGTTAAGAACAGTGACAGTAATGCAAAAATGTGTGAATTCTGCAACAGTACACAGGAAAGTCTTTATCCTGATCTCACTGATAGATCTGAGATAAAGTCTCAAACTTCCTTCATTCTCCTTAACTTAACTAGTCCACTTAACTAAATAAATGAACAATATTTCTTTCACAAACCCAGTGAAAATCATAATTAAACTGAAAAGACTAAGTTAGGAAAGGCAGTTAAATTATTTCTTCCTCAAGCAAGGGTGTAAGACAGTTCTAATTTATTTTCTACCTTGAACCATCAGTATGGGCTCTTTTCCACCGCCGTGTGCCAGCATCTCTCTGCGATAACGCTCACCCATTGCCCTGGAGAAACACAGATATTAGAGCCATCTGCAAACACAACTGGTCCAGCTTTCAGACAGATTCGCTTCTAGGATCTCTACAGAACTCAGAGACAGAGACCAAATGAAATCTTCCACCCTGAAACAATGACAGATTCCATGTTGACTCCTCAAATTCAGATTATATTTAAAATCATGCTTTGAGTAACTGAACTAGACACATTTAATACATATGAGCTGGTGCCTGTAAAAGTCAATTTGTGAACAACATTTCAGCTTTCATTTCTCTGTTACAATGTTCTGAACACCAAAGGTATAAGAATCCCTGAAATTTGTGATCTCAGAATTTACTTTTTTAATTTCACAAAACAAAATTAGTAGGACAGCGATACTTAGCTTTGAAGTTGGTGAAACAAAGCTTGTTTAATACCCACAGTTGCTTTGATTTCAATAGAAAATTACAAGTAATTAAGCATCTATGAAATTCAAGCTCTCTCATTACACCTAAATAGGGATTTCAGTGCCTCCAAATGGACACACCTGTATGTTAAAACATTGACACAAATTTTTTTGAACCAATGAACATGCCTGAAAGTGTGTACATATATATGTACACCCATGGTTATTTTCTGTTTTGTAATCCTCTTAAAATAAAGAAAGCCACTAAAAACTAATTTGCATCAAAAAAGCCCATCAACCTACATGACCCCATTTGTTTCATGTTTTTCAGGTGACATTTCATTCTGCTTAACATTTTCTCTGTTCTTACCTATCAAATGGGTTCTGAGCAAAACACTGTTTCCACACCATGGAGGCAACAGCCCTAGACATGAGGTAGGAGTAATATTTGGCACCATAGCCCACAAGATGACTGAATCGCAGCTGCCAAGCCTGTAAGAAGAAACAAAAAAACCAAAACCCAGAAGTTATCTTTTAAATTCTTTAAATTGTTCATCATTTTCTTATGTATGATGGAAGAAATCTGATGTTATAAATGACAAACAAAGTAAAAAGAAAAAAAGTAAACACGAGAAATCCCAGAATGAGTGATCCTTTATTATAAGAAGCATTAGTCAGCATTAATACTGTATATCCAATACACTGATCATCATGACTGAAATTATATATAAACAGTCAGAAGGGAAGAAAAGCAAGCTGTAAAAAAATTTATTCATATTTGATACCAGCTGTGTTGTTCTACTGGACTTGAAAGCAAACCACAACTACCTTACTACAAGTAACATCGTATTTTATAATTTCCCATCTGGGTAACTACAGTGTCACATTTGGTATAAAACTTGTGGCACCAATAAAATAGTAACAGGGACTTGCCTTTAATACTGCAAAAAATACAGCTTTCCATGTGCCAATAACTTCAGAGGTAGACAAATTACATCCACATGCAATACCATTGTCCACAGATTTGTTTTCACATTTTTAAATATATATATATATGATTATAATCTGCAATTATATTGTTTTTAATTTATGTATTGTTACTTGGCTTTATGACTCAATCCATTGACAGCAGACTTCTTTTTTGATGCTGCTTGGTGTTGACTGTTTATTTCTAGTTTCTTAGCAAAAAAATCCAAAGTATCAGCCTCACTTTCACAGAAATAATTTTTTTTTTCCCTTTATTTCCCTGCTTTTAACAAAATAATTTAAATTGTGACAGACCTACAAAGGTCATCTGGTCCAACCCTTATTCAGAGCAAATCTTCTATGAGATTTCTCAGGGCTCTGTCTAAAGTCTCAGCATTTCCGGGGATGAAGATTTCATCACATCTCCGGTGCAATGTGGAAAGGCTGAAAAGATGTTGTTTCCCAACAGATTTGGGCATATTTTTTGATATGAGAATGGATGATTGTATAAATGAAGGAGAATGAAACCTACTCTGCCCTGTCAGCTCTGAGGAAACCAAGGACAAGTCTCGTATCTTATTTGTCCTCATATCCAGAGTCAAAGCTCTTAACATTCTTGTGATAGGACTGTTGTCAAGATTTTTGTAGGTATTATAAAAACCAAAGTTTTAAGGAGCCAAAAGACAAACAATAAAGTAGCATAACAGATGTTTTACATTTAAAGCTATGGGCTGTGAGATGCTTGTTCTTATCCTACAGTCAATGGCTGAAATTCTGACGAAGCCAAACAAAAAAGTGAAAGGGCATTAGCAATTTTCCAGAGCTATTTATCTTTGACTACGATTCTTTATCACACTACAATTAACAAACTCCTGATTTTTGACAGCTGAAATAAACTATGTCTCTTTATTCAAGAACGTGCTGACCATCATCTTATTCTCCATTAGCCAAAAAGATGTATGTGTAGGTAAAAAAGGGACTGACTGAGAGGGTGGAAAAAGACAGTATTTGGCTTTTAATGAGTCTTTTTTCCTTAAAAGAAAAGGTAGCAAACAGTGCTTTATAATCTAGATTACTGTGAACAGCTGATGAGAAACAAATTGCTGGCTCCCTTTTCTTAGCAACACCTACAAATAAAGTTCTCCAAGTTAGCTGTAGTTCAACCATTCAAAAGCTACTTTTAACAAGATGGTTATCTCCACCCTAAGATGGGTGTTCAAAATGGATGGAATATGCCATGGGTGAGCAATCTAGCCTGTACTGGTGACCTACACAACTAGTTTAAAATAAGAGTGACACAGTTAAATGAGATGAAAAGCCATCTCCATTCTTCAATTTTCCTGTGGATCTTGATGCATAGTGCAAACTCTTGAAAATTATTAACTTTTTGATTTTTCTCTGAGGTAAGCACCAACTGTACCGTATCTCATTGTAATGCAAGTATGTAAAAACATTCTGCTTGGATACAGATTCTCCAGTTTGCTCTGAAAGGTATTGTGGTTGCTGTGTTTGTACTTTATGGTTACGTTTTTTTTTTAACTAGTCCCTTAATTATAACCATAATCACTAAACTAAAAGCACATTTTCAAACAGATCAGAGAGACAACATTTTTAGAAGACTGGGCATGAAAATATGTCAGTTTATTTTACTGTATAGTAAGTTTGCAAAGTTATGACTAGAAGTTTCAAGTCTCTCTAAGGAATAGGGAAAACTTTACTGATTACTTGGTTTCACATATTCAGAAATAATTTCTATGAGTTTGACATAGCAAAGACTATTTCTACCTCTCCCATCAGAAAAGAATTATTTTGACACATCATATAAGCTGTAACTAGGGACAGTATGTCTGCAGCAGCAGCTTAGATTACATTGTTCACATCAAATGCTCTTGCATTTAACGGTTTGCACCTAAAACAGCTCTTACAGGTTGATCAACTATTCCATTCATTGGGTTTCTCGACATTCAGTACCACAGGTAAGCAAGAAGAAAAGAACAGCTCGGCAACCTGTCGGGGACCAAAGGTTTGATTGCAGAGTCTGCACCTAAACCAGGCCTCAGTACCC
Source organism: Scytalopus superciliaris (assembly GCA_013400415.1). NCBI lineage: Eukaryota > Metazoa > Chordata > Aves > Passeriformes > Rhinocryptidae > Scytalopus > Scytalopus superciliaris. The sequence goes on along the minus strand of VXBX01003750.1, from coordinate 260,921 downwards.
TCTGTTCAATTTTGTTTGACCTTGTCTTTGCTACTAAGTTTCACTAACAAACTTCATATTACTTCTTTCCAAAAGAGAAAAGGAAAGGATATAAAAAGACGAAGGAAAGATACTGCTCATCTCTCTCCTTGCATTTGGAAAGGCTTTCAAATATGATGAAGTTGAGATTTTGAAAATTCATTCAGAACAGGACAGTATGCAAAAAAGGAAACAAAAGTAGAGGACAACTCAATCCACCTTAAGATAGATAAGGTATAGATGGCTCTACTTCTTCATTGGAATGATGCCTTAAAATCTAGGTTATAGATTTTAAGTATAACTCTTTTAGCACTTTTAGTAGCACTTTAGCTAAGTACCTTTGTCTTAGATTCCTGAAATGTTGTTTGATGTTCTTCGTCAAGAATTACAACAGAAAAAGACTATCAAGGTAAAGAACATTTTATCTGTATAAAATGTTCTTAGAATAAGACACAACACGCACAAGACTCTCTTGATATAAGAGAGTCTAAACTATCAGAGAAGGCCCAAAATCCTTGAAAACAGTCGAAGCAGCAGGACACAGAAAGTTAATGAATACTTTTGTGGGAGGAAGATAAGGGGTCTTGGGACTACCAACTCAAATCTATGAGGCATGCCTGTGGAAGGACCTGGGGGATGGACAATTTTCGGGCTGGCTGTATCCCCATGAGGTAATATTGTAATTAAATAATACTGTAAGTTTGTAAAACTTACGTGTGTGAGTGCATATGCCATCTTTGTGCATGTAAGATGTCTTATTAAAGGGCTGTTTTTTCACCCTTCTATACTAACATTATCCAGAGAATTATTTCTTCAATTTTAGGCAACAGATACTTAAGGAACATACTTTTAGATAGCTCAAGTTATAAAAGATGACAAGCAATCTCAAAGGCATAATGCAACTAAGACTTGCTTTTCTACTGCAAACAGCAGTGAAGGAAATCTGATAACAAACACTGCTATTCCCTACTGAAGTCTGAAGCCCATATTTGATTTTATTTTTTTTTAACCAGAACAGATTTTCCCCACTCTCGAGCATGAATAACTCTAGCACATCATAATTTCCTGTCACTACTTTTGTCCCAGTCCTCACACAAAGTTTCTGATCAGGGACTCCCAATCTTCAATATTTCACTATTATGTAGTACCTATTACATTATTCAAGTACTTTTCCCGATTCTGTGCTGTCCTAAGAATCAACTTTTCAAGATTTGACTTAGCTACCTGTGAAAAAATGTTTAAGCACTGAAACACCCATCCTCTACCCTAATTCAACAGGAACTACCTGCCCACATTAAAACCCCTTTTCTTCTCTTTCTACTTCATACAGATGAGATTACAACCTAGGCAATAAAATGTTCAAAAAACTCAAGAATATGTAGACTACTGCTCCTTTTAAAAGTTTTATGATGAATAAAAAGAGGGTCTGCATCACTGTAAATGTACTTAAAACTAAATGGTTGACCTTTTAGCATAAAACTCTATTTCTCCATTTTAATAAACTCAGCTATAGATGCAAAATTACTTGATTTCTTGCATTATTTACAATGAGGAGTGATTTCTCCATAGGAAAAAAAAGAAACAAGAAAAAACAACTCCCTTTTGGACAGGGTAAAGGCTAGACATGCAGAAATAGGGCACTGTCCTTATTAAATGTTGTAATTTTGGTAGGCAACTAGAAAGTTAATAAAGACTCTGAGTAATATCTTACTTCAAAAAGTTTCATGATCCCAGTCCAGGAGTTTATAAAAAGTGCATTTTACAGCATAGCCCATGGGTTATGATAATATGCCATTCACAGGTCATGTCTATGCCTGCTTTTTATCCAGCACAACAGACTGAAATAAAGGTGTGCGAGTGATCCACTGCAGTTATTAAGGGGGAGTTTTTTCCACCCCCATTACCAGTCTGTTCTCATCATCATGTCTGAAACATTCCCAAAATCACATGTGCAATGGCTTTCCAACCCATCATGTAACAAACAAAAATACCTTACTGATAGTTTTGTATTCTTATACCTTATCAGGATTTTTTTTTAAGCCCTTGTAGGATACATTCTTAGGATAAGATTCAGTTCATTTTACTTCAGCTACCTTCACCTATGTGCCAAGCTGGTCACATAGGCCTCCTTTATAGTAGAGGTCAGAATTATTTATCCTGTTTTCTTTTCAGAGGATAGGACTACTGCTCTAGGAGAAATTGGAATAATTTACTACAACTTCTGTCTTCTATTTAAAGGCTAAGCTACTTCATTCATTTTAACAACACAGTAGGATCAGTTAAACTAAACTATTTTGAGGACTACATTAATTTACAATTCAATTATTTGAATTACAAATTTTGAATTGTAAAGATTATAATAAAAGTAATCTGATTTTAAAAAATTTAGATGTGATGGTAAAAAGAAAATTGAAAGAAAATACATAGGTAGCTTAATATATACTGAACTAGCTTTTGCTTGAGTGCAGGTAAATGTTGTTCCATGGGGCTTCCCTAATTACATCAGGAACCAGTCCTACAAAATCCTACTACATCTTTTGGAAAGGAAAAAAAAAAAAACCTCTACAGAAATTCTTGACTAGTGCTTGGACTTTTCAAAATGCTCTTCCAACAGTTTCTGCTGTGACTTTAGATACTTCAAAGTGTATTATGTCCATTTTGCTTTGCATCTGAAGACAAAAAACACAAGTGAGAACCTGAAAAGAACCAACACTAAATTAAGGAAAGCATTTTTGTCATTTAAGTCTTCTAATTACAAAATGTGTGCTCCAGTAATTACATCAATGAGCAAGATGTTGAATTGTTTCCATGAAGAACAGTATTTGATGGAGATGATATCTGGTGCCCTCCCCCTTCTTAATTAAATTCTTATTCTGGCAGGAAACCCAACAGAGGAGCAGCCAACTTATCTCCTTCAGGGGCTACTGGGTGGAGAACCCCTGTGTCTGGCACTAATTTGATATTGTTGCTCCCAATGCCCTTGAATTTAGCTATCAGCATGGGTGGAAAACTCCTGAGAGTCATGAGAAGCTCCAGGCTCTGGTTACTGGAGCCAGAAGAGTACAGCGATTAGCATGGGAATCAGTACAGGCTATTTCCCTCTGCCGAGGCCAAGGTTTATCAGGGCTAGTGGAAATCCAGGACAATGCTGCTCTGGCATGCAAACAAGCACACTCGAAGTTAATACAGGCAATGTTTTCTTGGCACTGTGTCAGCCACTCATACAGCAGGTGCTGAAGGTGGAATATAAAGCACTGCAGGTTACGGGTCAAGGCTACGAAGCCACTTTTCAGCACAGAAATCTGGTGAATCTGCTGTGTGGTGCACATCTGAGGGATGTTCCACATTTAGCTTAGAAAGTTTTCTGTTCTGATGTACTAGCTGCGCAGGCATCGTTTTAAATTACCAGAGGGAAAAAGTGCTTTTATCAAATGAAAAAAAATGTGTTATTTGACAACCAGGAGATCTGGTCTCACTTTTTTTCCTCTGACTCCACTTTGAATTTTCAAGCTCTTCACACTCATATTCTTTCCCAGATCATTTTTCTCAAATTTAAGGAAGATACTCAGCGATTTCCAGTCATCCCATACAGAAAATTCCAGTCTTGTTCATTCATTACAGTGACTCTAGAATTAGTGTGCTAATCAAATTAAACACCTTTCTCTGAATCTCTCCTATGCTCCCTTTTCCAAAATAACAGATTGCAGTGAGACAAGCTGAGAAGCTTCTGGTAAGGCTCCTCTTTTCTTCTTGCTCCCACACAGTAACAGCAGTGAGTAGCACAGCACTGCCAGCAGAAGCCCAGGGCTGCCAGGCTCCAAAGGCCAAGCTCTGCTGCTGGATGCACTTCTTTTGGGGAAGCCAAATTATCACACAGCAGAACTTATTCTCCTGCATTTCTGTTTAAACTACTCACTTTATGAAACAAATCAAGGATGTTCACATACTTTTTGCAGCTCACAGTATTCACTCTTTTGTTCTGAAACAAATCACAGAACCTTTTTCCTTATTGTGTTAGTTCATTACATAACTTTACAGAGTGCTTTGAAGATGTCCTCAACTCATTCTCACTTGAAGAAACGGCTTAATGAACTTTAGAATGCAGAGTCTGCAAAACGTTTGTGCCAATAGCCACCTCTGGGGAAAAGCTGCAGCACTCACTGACTGCAGAAACAGCTGTTTCCATAGGTATGCAGCGGCTTGCCCGGTCAACTTACAGTCTGTATTTCTGACCTGAACCCCTCTAAGTTTTATAGAATTACATCATCATCCTTCTGGAGTTTCACAATAATAATAAAATTCAATGAAGAGCCACTTTCCTTCCTGCAGTTTCTAATCTTGTTTAGAATAACAGAAAACTAATTTCAAGAAACCACATCTTGCGCTGCACCTCTGACTTGCTTAACGTCAATACTCTTCAGTTTTCCAGTGTTGTGCATTTCTGTGTTAGGAGGGGGAGAGAACACAAAGTAAACCAAACCAGGGACTGCGTTGACATTTTAGAAAGCGAGTCAAGCAAGAGATTAAGATTTCAATTTATAACACTTCTGTGTTTTTATTATAAAATGATAAATAAATCTAGCAAGGCAGGGAATGTAAATATTTTTGCAGTTGTTTACACGAAGGAAGAGGAAAGGAATTTAACATGCAATTAACCACTTAGGTGATTCTAGATATGTACCATATGGTCTTTGAATTGCTTAAAGAAAAATATTTCATTTTTATTTATACACTATTCATGAGTTTGAGCTGCTTATAGCAAAGTCATTTGAAACTATTTACTCTCTACTCACTTCTCTCCTCCCTACAAAGGAACTAAAGAGATAACAAAGAATACTGACATCAAAAATGTCTATGTATGATTTGCCTTGCTTCACAATCATAAAACTTGTATTAAAAGACACAGAAATATGAAAACTGATTCTTTATTGTGTCTTTTGACTGACCATATGTGGACAAGTTAAGCGACAGTGTTGCTTGTAAATATTATAACTAGTCTTTAAAGTAAAATACAGGAAATATGGAAACAATTCTCAAACATCCTTCATCTTGTAACATATAATTCTACACACACACAGCACTCCTTCCTTCAATTATAAATTAATAATTTCGATTACTGCCTAAGCTTTAAAAATTCATACGCCTGAGATAAGTAGAATCTGATCACCGCTGTTTACTTTGGATACAGACTAACACTAAAGCCTGACATTTTTATTCTACTTTGCCAATTAAATCTAATTTTAAGTATTTACCTTATTCTTTTAAAACAAACATCATGAATACTGCTTACGATAAGCTCTTACAAAACCTGAGAAATATCTTAGGCGACACTGTAACTGCAAAATAGATTTGACAGTGCAACTTAATCATGCAAATTATCTGTACCATCACTGGAAGATGAAATCACTACTTTCCTACAGCAATGTTTATTTACTGTCTTTTGCTAGAGCCATTCCAGATAGGCATTTAAGGGATTATGATTCTAATCCTGAATCTGCCACAAGCTGCAGTATGGACTTAAAGAAACTACTTTTTTTCCCCTCTGTCAGCTGAATCGCCACCTCCTGTGAAGCAAGGGTGGTAATAGTTCCACTCTCTTGTTCTTTTCTGTTTTAATTGCAAGCTTTTTGTAGAAAGGACAAACACCCACTGCTTACAGAGCATTTCATTTCAGGCTCTCTAGCCTGTATTTAAGGCAATGATCTATCTATCACTATCAAATATAGCTCTAGGACATGTGAACCATGAAAACAGAACTATATAAAACTAAACAAAACAATCTATGTTTAATTGGATTATGTATGTAAGATATATCTAATATATCGAAATACGTTCAAAATGTTACCAGGAGATGTACGTAACTACTTCCTGCACTGTGCTTTGAAATGCTCTGCTACATGGTAAATATGGTAAATACTATCACTAATGTATGTTTGAGTTTCATGGGGCTAACACTTGCAAAAAGAATTTCCTTAAAAGTGTTTCATATCTTATGATATCTGTAAACACTCTGCTGCTGCAGATAGTTGCCCAGTGAATAGTGTCATGTTACCATTGGAAAACAAATCTTCACAGTATTTGCTATCAGCATTTTCTTTATCATAAAATGAGCTCAACTCCACAAAGACAGAAACCTAAACAAACCTTGAAAGGTGACTTTAAGAGCTTTTGAAATCCCAGCCTCTACTTTAATACTGACCTCAGCAGGGCACCAATCTTTTTGAAATGGCTTTTAGCTATTAATTATTTATAGGAACTATCACTTCCCCAGAGTTCACTGTGCACTCCTTTATTAATCTTTTCCTCAGACCCAGACCCTTCAACTTGATTTTATAGTATACTTTTTAGAAGGCTTGTATGAAAACTAATCCAGGGATTTGCACTCTGTGTAAACAACTTTAGTTTCCAACATGGCAAGGTAAAAAATTACCTTCAAGGGGTTACACAAACTTCAAGAGGTTGAGTAATAGCATGACTTCATCACTCTTCAAAACACTCAAAAAAGTGGAATACAAGCAACATCAGTACCTCTTCAAGTAACCGAAGATAGAGTGGAATAGCAATCTTTGATGAAAGCTCCTTACTATGAAACTTAGTCTTTGTGATCTACAACAGTGATTTCTTTAAAACTGCCTATGAGAGATTCAAGACCTACTGGATGTCTGCTTCCCTCTTCAACAAATGAGAGGGGAAAATTGACAAGAGTTTAAAAGATTAGGTACTAATCATAATCACATTTGCAATAAATTATACCCTGCTACTATCTGCTCATTAATAAGAGACAATCAGAGTCTCAATTCCAATTATTATTTATAAAGGTTTTCACCACAGCATACTCATACGTGCCCACAACATTTTCTCTTTGCTAGCCAAATAAACTTAATTTCCTTAACTTTCCTCATAGTTCATGTTTCCCTACCTATTATCTTTCCACAACTGCTTCTTTGTATTTCTTCCATTTTACTACATCTTTTTACTACAAGACAAAACACCACCACTGCTAAGTCCCCAAGAACAAGTACTAAAATACATTAAAAAAATCTCAATATTTTCTTTTAGAGCATCCCACGAATGCTCTTTTGCCATTTATGGTTCTTTAAATACTTATTACTTAAATTGCTTTCCTAACGCAAACTATCCTTTGGTAACTGATTGAGAGAAGTCCTGCCATCGCATCCACTAGCTTCTTTCAAACTCTGATGAATCACATCAGGCCCCATGGACTTGTGAACACTCAGTGTACACAAACCCGACATCACTGTTCCTGCACTTATGGTCCTCTCACTCTGGGAAACTGGACATTCAAGGTCTATTAGTACTATTTAAGACTGAGGCAAAAAAATGCACTGAATGCCTCTGCTTTTTCTTCATCCTGTTGGCCAGGTGACCATCTTCAACACGTATCGGTGCAGTGTTCTCTTTAGACCCCCTCTTGCTATTAACATACTTTAAAAAGTCCTTCTTATCATCTGAAACAACACTGGCCAGTTTCAACTCTAATTGAGCTTTTGCCTTTTTGTCTCTTCTCCTTGCATAAAGGCTGAGAGAACTGGGGTTGTTTGTCCAGGAGAAGAGACCTTATAGCAGCCCTCCAATACCTCGAAGGGCCAACAAGAGAGCTGGAGAGGGATTTTCTCCAAGGACATGGGAGTGATAAAACCAGGGGGAATTACTTTAAATTGAAAGAGTGAAGGTTTAGATTAAATATTAGGAAGAAATTCTTTAATGTGAGGACAGTAAGGGACTGGAAAAGGTTGCCCAAAGACACTGAGGATGCCCTATCACTGGAGGGGGGCCAAGGTCAGGTTACATGGGGCATTGAGAAACCTGATCTAGTGGAAGGTGTCCCTGCCCATGGCAGTGGGGTTGGAACTGGATTATCTTTAAGGTCGCTTTCAACACAACCATTATATGATTCTATGATAAACAAATCACATCTCTGTATTCTTCCTGCAAACCCTGCCCTTGCTTCCAGAGATCATACTGGTTTTTTTTCCTCCTGAGCTTCACCAGGACTTCCCTGTTCAGCCAAGCTGATCTTCTGCACTGCTTGGTTGATTTGCAACACAGTGATCCTAATTCTTTGATCATTTAAATTCTGCTTTTCAAAATTTCTGCAACATTTGTCCACAAGGGAGCTTCTATAAAAATTATAAATAGGTTGTCTTCTAAATCATTAAAAAAGGCACAGAAGTGCAGAGAGAACTGCAGTAATTCCCGGACAGATTCCTAGTGACTTCCACTTAAAATGTCCCTGTCTGAAACTAAGCTTTCACCTGCTTTGTCAGCCTGTTTTCTATGTGTTGACTCGGCCATAAATCCACAGTTTGCACGTGCAATTATGATTTGCAAGTCTCAGAAAGCTTGCTAAGTCTAGAGTTATGCTATGAGCCACTTCCTTCCTGTTTCCAAGGTCAATCAATGTCTTAAGAAGAAACTGGATTTTTTCCATCTCAGATGGTTCTCAACAAAACTGCGGTTATTTTGCTCAGTTAATTGTTCTCAATTGTACTTCTGAGCTCTCACTGTACTTATGAGCTGTGTAATAAGTGGTTCTACCACTTCTTGAGTGACAAAATCCAAACAATTAGTCTACAGCTCCTAAGTTTTTCTCTCTTCGTAGGACTAGTTATCATGATAGCACTATCAATTTTTCATGAGTTTGTGAGTGGTAATTCTTCCAGGCCACTGACTGCTTTAACAAACTGGGATATTCTGACAACCTGACTACATCTAATCTATTCTCTCTCTTTGATTCCTTAATCTCAGTTCTTTTTCTATCCAACTCAAAAATTATATGCATTATCTATCCAATCAAAATTCACTTATTTTTCAAAAAACACTGAGGCAGAGGCATAGAATATTACTGCTTTCTCTGACATTTATGCTTGTTCTTTCTCCCTCTGTCCTATTGCTTCTTCAGCAATTATGGAACTTCATTACCTTCTCTACTTGCATTTTGCAACTCAGCATCACTAACCTTTTTTGTTCTGAATTCTTCCATTCTTTACGTAATTATATCGAGTCATATAATGATTTCCATTTTTTATTATCTTAATAAAGTTTTAAAGTGTTGGTCCTTTATTGCCAAATCTTTTTTTTTTTGCATCAGGATAGTTTGTATCTTTGGTTCCGTTTCTTGGATAACTCCATAATGTCTTTTGAATCATCATATTTAGCCGTGTTCCAGTTCCAGCAAATATCTGGCAGCCTTTGTCTTTCTGATGCACTGTTTTTAATCATCATTATTACTGGTTTTAATTTGTGAGATGCTTGAAACTTCCATGGTTTTACTTCTGGCTCATTAGCCCTTATCCTGTATTCTGTTTTTCACACTTTTATATGGCTTCTTTTCTAATAACCTCCCTTTCTCAGATATTCAAACATAAAGGCTTTTTCTCACATCCAGTCCTTTTTAGCATCTTATTGATTAGCACCATAAATTTTGTCCCCTCGTCTGCCACCCACTATTGTTGTTTTAAAAGCTTTTTGCCAACAACACCCATTCTACCTTTTAGCTGTTCTTTTTACACTTCCTTTAACCTAGCTTTCTGTTTTGCTTAGGTTATAAGGTTACATTACTTTAGCTTACTACATCTAAAACAAATTTGGAAAGGTTTTAGATAAAATAAATATGAAGTAACATTACAGTTTAAAATTTAACAGGCAGCCACTACTTAGCCTTCCTTACCAATAATTTTAAGATTTATGTTCACCACTTGAGTAAAGTTTTCAGAATTCAAAACCACTTTTACCATCAGAGGTTAAGGGTTATCACTTATTTATTTTAAGACAGCTGCCTCATTACCTGCCCAGTCTATTTACACTTTTTATATATGTTACTGATATTCACATGAAATTTTATACAGAACGGAGTTATAACTGCACATTAGTAATCACTCCAACAACCTAAGAAATCCTAAGACAGCAGATGACACAAGGACACAGATGGCAGATTCTATAACAAAATACTTCACTCAAACTGCCAGCCAGCCCTCAGCAGGATGAGGACTAAGCCTGTTAAAACTATACTCTCCTCTTCACTGCAGCCCCACTACTGACAGTGATCATGATTAGCACAAAACTGAACTTCAGAAGTCACACTGTCTCCATTTTCGGTCTCTGGTTTACCTAACACGACTAAGCATGAAGTCAGGTCACGTTCAAACTTTTAAAAAGGAAAAAGAAGCATTCAGCTACTCTTTCGTACTCGGGTGTTCTCCAGTAACAACAAAGAAAAGAAGGCTTTGGCTCATGGCAACCGTGTGTGATGCAAAACCTACTTTCTATCTGCACAGCAGCAAGTTCTTTCTGTCTATTGACACCAACTCCTCTTCAGCTGACCAACCACCTTTGCATGCACCCTGTTAATGGAATCCATGTGTTCTCAGCACCCATGACAAGCCACATCTGACAAGCCTGACAGCCTTTCTAAGCAAGTCCTCCAAATGCTAGGTTGTATCTCATCCATTGAATCCCTTTGTCAGGAACATGACAGATACAACCACAGCAAGTTAAGACAAGGACCTAGGTGGAGCCTTCCAAGGTCAGGATCCCTGTCTGGGCAGAGTTCCCCCAGCTGCAGGAAGCAGAAGACTAACAACTACATTGGTGATACACCATCTTTCATACACTTCTTCCCTCTAGGGTATCTTTTACAATACCTGCCTTGTCTTCTGTTGGCAAACTTGGCTGGCTAACACATTTGGTCTCACAGGTGTTTTGGTCTTTCCAACACTAGCAACCACAGGCCATTAAGAAGTTCTCATGCTGCCAAAGAAAGCTGCACTCCGGACAAAAGCATATAATCATAATTAAACCTGTAACCTGATGCATATTTTATGACACTGGTAAAAGTGATCCTTCTGAATTAATATGTATTTTTATACGTTAAAGCAGAAAGTTATACACCAAATTAATCAGTGCTCCAAAAAATATCAAAGACTCCCTAAGTACCAGCATGTTGCTTCCTATCACATGTAATTATAATGTGCGTGGGTTAATTCTAACATCTCACTTTGTATTCAAGTACCACACAAGAAATTTGTCTGTTTCTCGAAGAAAAACCTTCCAGAAGACCATGTAATTTTAAAAAATGCAAAAAGGACTATTTGGGGGTGATCTAAAAGAGAACCCAGATTCATTCTGCCTCACTCTTCAAAGCTATTTTCCTCACCGTCACAAGTCAAACCAGCATCTCCCACCAAACATCCACATTAACGGACAGGCTATTAATATGTAAGTCCACAATAATGTTCTGAAAATAACAATCAATAATTCAAACTAATTCACAAAGAAAACATGAGTATGATGATCTGGGCAGCTGGCGTTCACTGTAAAACCACTTCATTACTGCGAGCTCTTTCCTATAACTGCAGGAGGCTGAAAACTCCACTATCATCACAGACCCTGTTTACCCTGTGTGTCATTTTTTGTTACAATATTGAACCAAAACCCACAGCAGGAGATAGGAATTATTATGCTTGGCACAGTACTAACAATGTCATATCATTAAGTTTTGATGACTGTCTCAAAGGAAAGTAGTTTTCAAGTCTGAACTTGGGGGACGGAAGGGGACTAAGCAACAGCTCATGGGGAGAAACTTTGATCAAGTCTCAGGTTGATCAAAGGGTCACCCAATACATTTTTAAAAGCCTCTCTGGGCATCCCGGAGACAAAGACAGAAAATACATGGGGAGACACTCTAAAAGCAGACAGTGTTATCAACTGCAAGGCAGGCCATAGTAAATGAAAACCGACTTCACAAGAGATGAGAAATAAGCTATGATCTGGAGAAAAGTTTGGAGCAAAAGCAGAGTACTGAATTCCCTACAGTACACAAATTTTGACACAAAGAACATTCAAGAAGGAATGGCTGGAAAAAGTGTGGTCATTATTATTTGGTATGTCTTGCTTTCTTAGAAGAGTCAAAAGGAACACTCGTTTTTTAAAGGTATCACAAAGACTCAAGAATCCTGTCTGTGCAAAATTTCTATTCATTTTCCGAACTCAGTAACACAAATCTCCTCTGGTAAAAAACCTGTCAGACACTACAAAAACAGGCAGATACATTTCCTTGCCCCCTGCCTGGCAGTCATCAGCTTCCGGATTCAGTAACAGAGCAATGCAATCCCAGTGGAATTTCATCCTCCAAGAGCCAGCAGTAAACTCTGTGTACTTTTGAACAGATAAGCAATGGCCAGCCAGAAACTGAGATTTGCATTATTTGGAAAAACAAAGTCTTGTGGAGTGCTGTCTCCCCGTGCCTCCATCTGATTTCCTTTCTGCCTTGCATATGGCACCAGCTTCTCTGATTGCCATATCAATGCAGCCAATGTAAATAGTACTGCAGGCAACGCTGACCCCGATGCCTGTAAAACCTCTTTGAATATAGACTTCAACAGGACTTTTCTGCACTATCCCTCCCACTGCTGGCACATAACACATGATACTTGCTGAGGACGATGCTTACCTTAAATAGGTATCACCATATAGGTGCAGCAGCATTTACTTATTAGGTAAAGTTTATATGCCTCATTTTGAAAGTACTGTAACAAGAAGATGCATGCAAATTGTCCTATTATCTGAGCTCTGCCTGAGAATAACAGAAATTCATCTGCTGAAAATACATGTTGTGGCTCTACTTCAGAAAATGAGTCTGCACAGTACAACTGATGCCAAATCAAGTACATTCAGAGTCTATTTACTAAGTTTACTTGCCTGTCAAGAGCAGTAAGAGGGAATTAAGGTTCATTGGAAAGAGATAATAATGGATACTTGCAGCCCTGAGGGACAGTGCTACTACAGAAAAATCACAATAATGCAGTTAAGATCTTCACTAAGGAAGAATTACTTTTACCCAACACCACTAACTTAACATACACAAGCCTGACTTAGCAATTCATAACTGAATCTAAATGTATAGAGAACAGATAAAAATCAAACAATCAAAATACTTTCTCTGCCAGCCATTTATATGCCTAGACAAATGACAGATGAAAATAAAAACTGTTCTCTCTTACTGTATTGCAATGTCTACCTCTGAAATCAAATGAAACGTAAAAATATATTCTCTTCCCTTAAAACCTCCAACTTTTACCTTCAAGGCTTTTTTTTTTTTTTTTTTAACTGGACTACAAATTAAACTGCAAACGTATCTTAAGTTTGGAAGAAAGAACAGCAAAGGACAGGATGACAAATTACAGACATTAGTTACTCAACAGAGCACCAATGTTATTCTAATCCAATTTTTCACTGTGTTTTACTGAAATTTAAACTGTATTACAGTTCTTGACTAGTACTTGACACTAATTCTACACTGAATAAATGTAAACATAGACTTTCTGACAATTCAAAAGTTCACAGTATATTTTGCTGGGATAAAGTTCCAGGCCAAAACATGCAGTCCCACTTCATAATAATCCCAGTATCACTACAAGACATTACAATCTTTTGAAAGTAACAGCTAAATCAAAATAATTTTAAATGGAAGAAAAAACACTGTCTGACTTTCAGAGGGGAGAACTGCTCCATTCACTGGATAACTAACACCTGTGGAGGAACAGTGTAAAACAAAACTTATAAAAATGCTACGAAGTCAGACATGGTACTCTGAAGATACCTCACTTTCGCTTCTGTGGCTCTGCCAGGCCAGCAGTGGCAGCACAGTTTTGTTGAGGAAATACCCTAATACCTAATACCCTTCTCATAGAATGAAAGGCACGTTTTGCTAAGGAGAAAAGGACATTTTTTGAGAAGCAGAAAGTAGAAAAAGGATTGGAGTATTCTGACCAAAGTGTCAAACAGTGACTGGGGCCATGCTCCAGGTGGGAATTCAGCTTCAGGCAGACCAGGAAATCCCATAATTACTGTCTATGCAAATTGCACCTTTGACTGCCACATGAAGTATAGAACAAATGCATGATTAGTCATGATGAAGATCAAAATTACACAGCTCAACAGAACTCAAGACTTTTACACTTTCAGATACCATATAAAAGGATAAATAACATGACAAAGGTTACACCAATATAGTGAGAAAAACTCACTTCCAAGTCCTATTTTACATTTACTCTCATGCTGGTACTGACAGTGTACAAACACCAACATGCAGCACAGTAGCTTTTTGCTTTTTATAAACAGTCCTTTGAAAAGCTAGAATAGACTCTCTTTTCAAGATATTGTTTCCAGTGCCTTAGTAAGAAAATAAAAAGCAAAGTAATGAATTTCATCACAATGAGACTACACATGTACAAAACCAAGTACATTAATTAAATTTTGATTTTTAGCTGAAAATTTCCAATACCCTACTCTCTGGATAAAGTAACTAAGAGAAAGAAAACTCTGTCAAGATAACGATACAACAATCAGCACGTGAGTGTGTGGGGCAAGGGTCAGGGAGAGATAGGGGTATTAATACACCTTCAAAGAAAAGGCAGTTCATACAGTTATTTTCTTGCTACTCACTGTATTGGGTACATATGGCAATCCATAAACCTTCTCCTGTGTCTCCTTTAATATTTCTGTCGTTGACTTCTTTAGAGGGTGTTTACCATGGTAGATTTGGTCCAAGACAGCATAAAACACCTGAAGAGATAAAATGCATATTTGTCTTTGGCATTTGAAAAAACAAAAAAAGACAAATAGAAAAGATCATGAGAGATGGACTAGAGACAGGGAAGCGTTTAAATTTATAAGGTTTTGTAAATCTTCTATTTTTAGTAAAACACACATGGAAAGAAACAGGTACACCAACCATCCTCATTATAATCTATATTAAATCCATGTTTGTGTCACTTACAACACCGGCAGTACAAAATTGTCTGCATTTTTAAATAAATTAGGACCTGATCCTAAAGCTGTCCAGCAATTTTCCTTTTCAAAAGGAGTACTTTAGATTTAATTTTTTTAAAACCTATTTTAAAGTTATTTGTTTTAAAGTTATTTGAGCTATTTTAAAGCTATTTGAGTGAACACAGAAAAGCAAAATATTTCAAGATGTGTGCAGACAGCCATGAGAACACTTCACACCTGCAGGGTCAAGTTACAGCTTGGGTAGTGAACATAAGAATTATTGAATAATAGAATCGTTGAGGTTGGAAAAGACCTCCAAGACCATCAAGTCCAACCTTTGACCTAAAAGCATCGTGTCCTCTACATGAAGCTGCTGATGGTACAGAGTTTCTGCTGGAGCCTTTGAGCATAGTACTAAGGCAGCTTCTTCCTTTATTTTAGCTCTCACCATCAGAGTAATAAACTGCTGGAGTGCAAGCTCAGCCTGAGATCACACTGCAGCAGGAGGGTATTTTGCCAGAAGGAAGAGCTGCTTCACAGGCAATTTTTATGTAGAAGCATGTGAATTACAACAGAACGCAAGTTCATGACTAAATTACTGAGGTGTCTGGAGATCAGGAAAGCAGCACCAATAAAAATACTTTTCAAGCAAATACAGTAAAGCAGAGTGCCTGGCACTTTAACAGCAAACATAAAACAGGCATGGACAGAAGACAGTGCCAAGGCTCTGTATGTGCCATCACTGAAAATAATTGCAGCGCCCTTTTTCATTTTAATATGAAGGTTTCCTATTCTGTGGAAGTGCAAGAAAGACAGAAAAAGAGGACACCAACTGCTGTGCAACACTAGATACTTTTGAGAAGTTTGATGGATCCAGATATTTAAGGGAAGAGTTCAGTTCAGGCCATCCTGTGGTAGGCACACTTCACAGGAAAATTGACAGTAGGGAGCCTCAAAAAGCTTTTGTGCAAGCAATGAAGCAAATAATTTGGCTAGAGACTCAGGCCCAGTCACAATCCCAGGGCCACTGCAGTGCAATCCCCAATGACATAAACACACTGTTCCAGGAATTATAACCATGAAATATTACAGAGAAAAAGCTGTTTGAATGTTTTCTGTGATCTGAGTAACACAAGCCCCTCAGTCTCTGAAAAGATTCTTTATTATGAAATTTGGGTACAAACCATTCTGAACTCTTTGATAATTTATCTGAATTCAGCATTTATTTTATTTGGTCTGGATACAAAACATGTTTCCACCAAAACTGTGACTGTTTCTAAAGGGCCATATTCCTCCAGTTTGAATAAGCTGTCTTCTAATATACAGAATCTTGATGAATCTTTTGACACTGTCTCTTGACAAATGACAAATGTGAACATTAATTATTTTTTTCAAAAAAACCTGAGGGTTATAAGGAGAAGGGTGAATAAGCCGTGACTTGCAGGAGCTACTCCTGGATTTCCTGCTTGCTACCTACACGGCTAATGAGGAGAGGTCAGTAAGACTAAACACCCATTAGTGGCATTGCAAGTTTTGTGTCCCAGATAGCAACACCGAACAAGACATGTAAGCACTTAACATCTCTCTCTACAAACCTAGAGTAGGCATTAAGTATCTGCTCAGAGGATAACTCCATGAAGATGCTACACCAAATGGCAAACAATAATAAGTACTTTATTTTCGAAACTAAAACTTTGCAGGAGTCTTTTTAAATTTTCCATAATTATATTAATAATACGAAAAATCTAAAGACAAACATACACTAGACTAAAAACTACAATATTTTCTACTCTTATACTAGAAGAGAAAGCAGCTTTACAATGCCTTTGCTAGTACTTTTCATTCTCAGCGCTGGTATTTACAATCCCATTCAGTTTTTTACATAGTTTAACAAAAGCTACAGCATTTAGGGTAGCAAGGATGACTGAGAATATAACTAACAGAAAGTATCATGAACAGACCTGAAAATCACCTGATGTGACAGTCCTAGAAAGCTCACTTTCTCCTGTCACTCTAGGCCTTTGTGACTCTGGAGGAGACATTTAACACCTACTTCTCTCTCCTATCTAAAAAACTCAAACTGAACACGAGGAACTTCAGCATCTGACAACAGATTTTAGCATCCAGCTTCAGAACAGCCTTAATTTTTCTCTCTCTCAACTCTGTTAGGAACAGTTCGCAGTTGCTTCTTGGTGCTCCTCTCAAGATGGAGTGGACTGTGCTGCAGTGGACCTTCTCTGAAGTGAAATTTGGGGTCAAGTAGTTTGCAATCAAAAAGGTGGAGCAAAACCTCGACTTACAGCTAGGAAGTGAGGAAATGTCAGCTGAAGGCCAGTGAAATGGACTGCTTAAAGAAAAATGTGGTGATAGGGAAATGACTCACTGCAGTCAGCTATAAGCTTTCCCTTGATCCTGGCACATGTAAAGTGTGGGAAGAAAGCTGTGAGCCAGACCACCTGGACAGCAGTGTTAAAAAAAAAAAATCCCTGAAAATAAACTTGGATGAACTTTATACCCATAAGCACTCCCATTTACAAACCACAGTTCTGTGTGTTTACACAGGTCTTTGAAATGGGAAAGGGAGACACATCCCAGGATCACAGGATTTTAGGTGATACTGCTGAGGAGCAAGCTAATACTTAATATTAAGCAGTAGCTAGAAGATGATTTCTAATTTCAGTAAAACACATTTCTCAAAAGACCTAAAAATATAAAAAGACCATCAAATAGTTACCTATCTTCAAACTCCCTCTCTATTTTGCACTTACATTGGTATTTATTAGTTTCACTTGACTTCAGTTCTTTCTAGTTCCTTGTCTGCTTAATAGCATTAATATGTAAACACTTATACATTTTCCAGTGAAGTTACTACTGACTGAAAGACTCTGGGACTCAATCTGTCTGGCAAAAGCCTGAGAAGATGCATGGACTGTCCTATCTTTCCTCGTAACTGATTAGATGACCTAAAAGAAAATTCAGAGGTATTATAGTTACGAAAAAGCAGCAACATTTCTTATTTTCACATGCCAATAGACTTATTTTCTGAACAGACCACGAAAGAACTTTCAGATGTTTTCTACGCTGCTAGAATATTTGTTAGCATTTTTCCTTCTTTTAAAGGTCAGATATGGCTCACACAGCATCTAGACATCCATATAGAATATAGTCTTTGCAAAGTCTGAAGGAAAGGTATTAGAATCATCATTCACAGTTTTTTCAGGTATATACACTAGTAGCACATAAATATTTTGGCAACTGCAGATTAAAATATTATATATCATATAATTGTTTAAATAAATATAAAATTATTTTATAAGTATATAAAATATTATACAATTATTATACTTCTAAATCTGTATGAGTAACAATATGCACTTCTACAAAGGAATGTATTAGCCTTATCTTTGCCATGCAATCAACTTCTCTGGCACATTTTTCCTGAATTATTACACAGAACAGCCCTGCCAGTCTGTCTCTTTGAAATGAGTGCGTACTCCTGCCAGTTGAACATTTGGAATCTCCAAAAACACAGTGCTGAAAGTAGGAAGTGAATAATGCTATTCAGTGCGGCATTGTGGTCACTTGGCATGGGTTGAAACGGCTTGAACATTAGTTACACAAGAGTAATTTGAGGGTAAGCAGCCTGCTTAATCCCTGCATCACTGCCAGCACCAGTCAATCATTAGGCACCCACAGGAATGGGAGCCCACCAGAAGTGGGTGTTCTCTCCCCAGTTCTTAAGCCATGGGCTCTGGAGTCACTCCAAGATAGACCCTACAGAGGCGCCAGGAGCAGCTGAGGGCCAACAGCAGGAGGGGGATTGCACAGCCCAATGCAAGCAGCTGATGTGATGATCTCTCCTTTTGGAATATGCTATCTCCTGCACCATGGGACAGGAGGGCCCATGCCACTAGTGAATACATCTGTGATTTACAGTGTTCTTGGTGTTCAACCCCATTTAGCCTCCACACTGTCAACTTGGTCTCAAACCTCGACAAGACTGCAGCAAATACATATTAAAAGTTGAAAGGAAATCTGTCACATCTATACATAGCTGTTGTGGACAGACACCAGGAAAGAATGAGTGCGTGGGAAAGGATCGGATCACCACTTGGGTGGTTACTAATCTGCACATGTGTTGTGCACTCATGGATACTGGTCCACGATTAAGCATTCACAGGATAAATTTTATTTCCATCCAGATTTTTTTTTTCCTCCCCAATAAAACCTCCTATATAAGTTATTTATATTCTTGTCCACATTCTTTCTGGATTATCAGATATCTCTATGAGAATTTTCAAAGCCAGGAGTGTGCATTTCAAAATCCAACCTGCAAAGAGGGTGCAGTTATACTTTCATGTCACAGAGGTACAGCCACAGATAGCACCCTCCTTGTTGTTGCCTGCCCAGCCAACACTGGCTGCTGACAGCCAGCACTGCACTGAAAACATAGTGCAAAAGTCCATTAAGTTTAACTGATGAAAAATACATGTATACACTGAAAACAGTGTTCAGTCTGGCTTTGATTAGCATAGCTGATGTGTACAATTTACAGGTCCACACTCCAGACTTCTGATACAATTTTAAAGCTCTACAAATAACTGCAGAGAGCAAACCGCCAATATTTAACTAAGTTTTTCTTTTAGATCAACTTCAGCTAACGA
This sequence comes from Scytalopus superciliaris, assembly GCA_013400415.1. Taxonomy (NCBI): domain Eukaryota; kingdom Metazoa; phylum Chordata; class Aves; order Passeriformes; family Rhinocryptidae; genus Scytalopus; species Scytalopus superciliaris. The sequence continues at coordinate 241,446 of VXBX01003750.1, read as the reverse complement.
GTGCAACTCATGTTTGTAGACAGGGTTGTGATCATTTGGGCACTTCTCAAAGTGAAAAATTACAAAGACCTGATCTTTAAATTTCTTTCTTTCCACATCTCAAAAATAGTAACTAACCTTTACTAATGTACTAGCAGAGTTATATCAACACCAAGTTAACTGTAAAAGGAAAACTTATATGCTTCTGGCTCAAGGCAAAACAAAGAAGAAAACAAAATCACAGAAATCACACAGCAGAAACTTGTCACTAAATGCAGCCAAACTCTTACTGTAAAAAATCTGTCTGGATGTTAATGTTACTGTACACATCTGAGAACTGCTGTTGCAGGATTGAAAAAGACCAAATAGCTGTTTTAGACAGAACTCTAGTTTCCTTTACTTTCTCTGAAGAACAGCAACACTGATTGTTTGTGAATGACTGATCAATCACCCCTACCCAGAGAAAAGAAAGATTTATTAATTTAGTTACTTCTAACACTACAAGAGTGAAGTCTTACATCCTTATTGCTCAACCAGCAATTTTGATGTGATAAAATGCCACTTTCATATTGGAGCTACAGAAGACAAGGAGCTCAAATCCCATTCTAGTAAATAAACATGCTGGTTTGATTTTACTAAGGTGGCCTGTATCTCTCAGTCCTGAGATCATTTTAATGATCCCAGGTACACAATAGTCCCTCTACTTCAGTTTTCCTTAAATGATTCCATTAATTCAAGAATTCAATCTGAAACCACATTTGTGAATTCTGATAATCCAGCCATTTTCAAAAGCTAGTTTTCATTACATTTTTCTACAGGTTTAGGCATTTAGCTTTAAGCAGACAGCACAGAACATGTTCAGAAAAACAAACAAGACAATTAAAAAATTATTTTCATCTACAGTAGATTAAAAATTTGGTAAAATTGTAAGTAGCAAAATGTGTTCTTTTAAGTTCTGAATAGAGAGTAGAAATTGGAATGCAAAGAACATACCTGGAGTTGCATATCAGCTGCCGCACACACCTTTTTGGACTCACATAGTCTTGACACCATGTTTTTTGGTAGTGGCTTGAATAAAATAAAAATTTTGGATCACAGTTAGAATTGTTACATATTTGTAGATAGGATGCTAATTACTAGAAGAGGCTAAAGATACAAAAAAACCTAGATGGTAATAAGAATATATTTAAAGTGCTTTGCATTGAGGAAGGAAATCTCATTTACAGAGCAAAGCACTAAACAGCCAATTAAGATATCAGCAGTAATTTACATCACAATAGAGAAATCACTGTCTCTGTTTTTCTATAAATCAATGCCATATTTCCCTATAAGCCTGTTGAAAGTATTATTACTCTTTAGAGATAAAGAACTGAGTGGGGCAGTTAAAGCCTTCCCAGATCACCCTGTCTGATTCTCAAAAGCAGGTATTACAACAAATTCTCCTGTTAGTCTTTGAGCAGAGCTCACTTAGATTTACACAGAGGCCCACATAACTCGTAACACCAAACTGGCCATAACTTCAGCTGAAACAGCATCAAATTCTACTTTAACCCACACAAAAATATTTAGTCATCCTGAACAGTAAATATCTACCCTCTGAAATTTTTAACGAAATTGAATTTATTCCACATTTATGACAATAAAATTATCCATGCCACCACACCCTGAAAGTCACAGACACTTTACAAGTCACTGAGCAAACTTTTTGACTTTTTGTGTAGATGTTTACAAGTATATTCAAAGACATTTGAATGTCAGATTTTTAGGAATATCTGCATATGAATGCTTGATCTTATACTTCTTCCACCATTTCCTGAAGCTTTTCAATAGTTTTCCTAGCAAGCATTTCCCTTTTTTTTTTTTTTTGGCTGGCAGCTTCCTTAACCAAACAAATTAAATATGGTTAGAATAACTGGATTCTTGCTAAAATACTAAGAAAGGTACTACAAATTGTACAATGTAATACAGATGCTTGGTATTAAACCAGACCCTAAAATTATACCTATGCTTTTACAGTGTGTTACAATGTTTAAGAAATAATACAAAAAAGTCTACAGTTATGGCACAGCCATATGTTTAGAGTCTGTGCAAATGATACAACTCCAAGACAAACAGTGTTCACAGAATAAAAAAATCCAGCTCTAGAGAAGTTACACATAAGTGAAGAAAATGTTATCAATTAACTCTGTGGAATCTGGAAGGTGAAAGCAGGTAAGAAAAACTCTGAAGTTGCACAGTTATTTTATGCAGCACTTACTCATGCTTTTAAACTCTTCTCCAAGTCAAAAGTTAGCAGGGTCAAGAATGGTATAGAACAATACTCACTATTTTGCCTGTCATATATGCACAGCTTTTAAATTTCAACACAAAAATGAGCCAACGACCATGAAGTCTGTCTTACAGTATATCCTTGTTGGGCCAGTATTACCCTTCACAAATACAGAAATTGCATTTTTGTATTTGTATTGTTTCAAATTACATATGATTTTCAACAATTAGAGTAAGAATAAAAAGGCAGCAATACACAGTAATAAAGATGTTAGTAGCTGACTATCTTGAGGTTTTATTGTTGTTCAAAATAGTACCGGATTCTGTAAAAAATGCGATAACGCAAGAAGAAAAGTAGAAATGAAATTATGAACAGTAAAAAGTATTTCTGTTAGACAGTTTTTCTATTTGTTCTATGACCACCTCTTGTCTCACCCTTACACAGACTGAGGCATGCCCTTCAATGCCTTTTCATTGTGGAACTGAAGTACATCTGGGTTTGCAATAACATGGTTTCAGCTGCCGTGCAAGAAACCCTGGTGTAAGGAAACCTATAGAATTTTGAACAGATTTTGTTAAGCACCGAACCTGTCACCAGTTTTTGGCAGCTTTTTGCATGGTTTCTTTTCCTAGTGAAGTAATGCAACATGGAACTACACAAAACTGGATTCTTTTAGGGACACCTGTATTTTGGATACAGCAAAGTATGAGAAAACTGGATGGGAATTCTTAAATTGTAATTTTTCAGTGTTAAAAAACCTGAACAACCAAAAGCTTGGCAACAGTAAATGTGTATATTTTTTATAAAGTTGTAATTTAAGAGTGCTAAAGCCAATAGCACTTCTACCAGTAAGGTCAAACCAACTCTTTCAACAAAATGGATTTTCAATTTTATATTTCATCTACATTAAATGATGGCAAGAGAAGGTTAAATGCACAGGCTTTCAACTGGTACACAAAATAAATACAATGAAAAGTGCAAAGACTTGTCTAATTGGCATTTTCATAAACCACAGTCCCACAGATCCCCAAATGAATTGGGAAATCGAAGTTTGCAGTTCACTGGGGCACAGAGCAGCAAGGTTCAGCGATGCAGCCAGACTTTGCACACTCCCTGGGAGAGCTGGTCACATCCAGCCCTGCACAAGAAACCACTGAAGCAGGTCTAATTCGCGGTTCAGAACTAACCATTTCTTAGACTCTTGACCCAAGAGAATCCTGTCTTTTGTCTGTACTGCAAACAACTGATCTGAAGCCACTGCTGAAAAGGCAGCCTCTGCATTCACTCATTTCTCTCCCATGCTCTGCTACAAGCATCTATCCTATTCTACACTGAAATCCTGAAGGGAAACACAGAGTGATCATTAATAATGTAACATCATTAATAATGTAGCAAAATCTCTTTGCACAGGAGATGTCTTAGCACCACCTTCTAGAGACCAAGTAAAATGGAAGTATTTTTACCAGGAGACTCTAAAAAAATGTTGTTGACTTTTTTCTGGTAGCCATATGAATGTCAAACAAACAATGTCAATCTACTGTGCCTTGAGGAGGAAGCTCTACTGTTTGAGCAGATTAAAATCAACTGGAAAGTACAAATCATTCTTATGACAACACCTATGGACAAAAAAGCACTGGAGAAAGACATAAAGCTTCCTTCTTTAAATCTATCAGTATTATTAACCTGGCTCACAGATTATATTGTGATCATAATTTACAAGCCAAGCTATATTTGGCACCAGAAAAACACTGCCAAAGATAGATTAAATTGAAAGAATGATAGAGTTCACTTATTTTTCCCAAACACCTTAATATTTAAGATTTCAGAGAAACAAAATTTGACTCCAGAGGGTTTTTCAAAGATCACCACTATTTCCCAAAGTATCTTTCCATGGACATACACACAGATATGCTGAGGTCTTGAACTCAGGAAGATATACTGTTTCAGATAACAGAAACTATTCCTCCCTGTACCATTACAATCTCACAGAGTCCCTTAATAAGCAGCTGAGTGAAGAAAAAGAAACATCAGCATGATTATTTTTATTTATCATGAAAGATGAGCCGTTGGATAAAACCTGAATGCAACTGTCATCCTCCTTCTAAAAGAAAGACAAACTTCACAGAGCTTTGGTTAAAACTGTATTAATTGAATAACCATTCCATTTTTTAAATTAAAAGACTACATGCTTTACTTTGGGTTCCACTTTTCCATCCCTCTCTATAAAGTAACTTTCAGATCTTGGAATGAATTTTTCAGTATGTTTTTCATGGTGGCTAAAAGAACAGAATTCCCTGTGCCCCAAAGCACGCTTAACTCCTTACTGTTGTGTAGTAACTGCAATATATTACAATTGTTTACTATCTGTGGGCTTATTCTTGTAATCATGCTAAGACAATACTGTCTTTGTAATTTCATCTCTGTGAAAAATGAACTCTGTTCAAATTTGAACAGCTGAAATACTGGCCTTTGTTCAAGACAGTCTCCAAAGACACACAAGCTTAAAATGATTTAGCTCAGACCTACCACATATCTGTGCACTTAACAAATGAAATTAAACAAACAAACACAGTGATACAGAATGGTACCCGTTCACCAGAATGTCTGCTTAAGCACTGTAATGACCTCATTTCAGTATGGCTTGATTTCATGGGCTTACCTGACTAATTCAACTTTAGTAACTCATTAACACAGTCCCCTCTACTCTTTTTTTTTATCTCAATGATTTTCTGTTTTGAGTTATCTTTCAGATGAAAGGAAAACTAGGCTTGCTACTTTCTTGAAACAAATATTTTTGTACTGACCAGTTTTTTTAAACTACATTCAAAAGACTTGCTCCTTGTGCCAAAGAGCTTGAAAGCTTTGTCACTCCTCAGTACTTAACATTACAAGCATTCAAAATGGACAGAAAGCAGAGACAAGCTTTCTATAAACTTGAAGGTATTATGGACCAGATCCTCATGCAAATGCATAATGCATTCTCATCTTTGAAAGTCTGCCCATCTTTTTTTTTTTTGCTGCAATGCTACTGAAATACAATTTTCAACAGTTCACATCTCAATTATCAAAACACCTCTTTCCTCTTTCCATAAGCCTAAGCATAAATCCTAAGTGCAGATTCTCAAGGATGAGTCCTTCTACAACTGGTTTTAATAGCAATGGCAATCATAAGCTCAGCCTACACTAACAAGTTTTTCTGATGTATTTATGTTCAGTAGGACTGTTAAAAATTACACCACCTGAAGTCTACATGAAAAAACTGTAGCGTAGATGCAGCAATGCCAAAAGGAGGACACTTTTTCAAACTATATGCATTGCCTCCACAACAAGTTGGGTTAGTAGCAAGCCTTTCTTCTGCCAACATCCAGCTGACCTATATTGGTGTAGTTGTTGCAGAAAAGATCCTTCCCATACACAAAAGCTCAGTCTCTTAATTCCTAAGAAGAAGCTTAGTGGAAGTTCTTATAGGAACAACACTTGGATTAAATGGTTTGACATATTTCACATTTTAACTTTTTCATCCACCTTCTGTACTTCCCCTTGAAAAGCGGGTAAAGGGGACTCATTTTCCTTTCAAACAACTAAAAAGCTGTTGAAAAAAAAAATTGTCAGGGAACAAGAAGAGAAAATAAGCCCCAAAAAGAGCTTTGTGAAATGAGATGGGATTTTCTACTCAAAGTACTTTGTAACATATACACAACAGATAAAAGTAATTGCTATAACAATCACTAAATTTCAGGAACAGACATTACTTCAAACTAGTTGTATTTAAATGACAGACAGAGAAACCTGATATTAGGTTCTTAAAATCAGCTTAGATGAACCAACATAAGCAAAAGCAGGTTTATGTATGTTGGAAAATGGCTTAAAAATCCATTCTAAAATTTTAAAAATGCAATTAAAAGGAAGCCATCTAAAGCCCTCAAAAGCCACAGAGCAATTTCAAGCGCTTCTTCTCATCTTCCAGCATAATCCATTCTTGCCCCCTTCAAGACTGAATTTCTACATCAAACTTGTCTCAATTGCTCTCTGAAAGAGGAAGATTTCACCACCAATAAACAGAAGAAGTTTATGAAAATGCCAAATGGGACACAGCGTCTGGTTCTTAGCTTTTGCAGTGAAACTAAACATGGTTTAGATTTCTTAAGTCATTTTGAAAATATAAACCCATAAATAATGTTCCACAAATCTCTTTCAGATGTTTTAGTGAAGCTCATTCTCTGAACTCATATGCAATCAGATTAACTCCACGCTGTTTAAACACTACATGAACTTTATAGAGAACACTAGAAAGCAATATTTCAGTATGTGGACTCAAACATATAAATGATGAACACTCCTGAACTGGGTACACTTAACTCCCAGGTTTCAACAAGATTAGTGCAATCAATTCTGCAGAAATGATTGCTCTATTGCAAAAAACAACAACAAATAAATATTGACATAGCAAATTTCTCACAGTATCTATTAAAATAGAAGGTAGGCAACATTTCTTCCTAACTTTTCAATGGAGGCTAACAAAACTCTATTTCCACAATACTGAAACACACTGAAAGCTTAGTATTGGATAAAAAGCTTCAATGAAGTATAACAATTTAAGAGGCAATTTTGAAATGTCTGTACAAATGTAAGTCATCTGCTGCTGACACGTCTTAAAGCCACCACCACCAGTCCCTCATTCCAAAGAGCACTGTTCTTTAAATACCCCACAGAAAGCAGATCCTTGCAGTTGACTGATACAGAATAGCTTCATGTAAAAAAGGCATCAGCATTCTAATGCAGAGATTCATGACTGATAGAATCTAACTAATCCTAATATAATCCTAAACAGAGCAGTATGGTTTTTATCACAAAATATTTCAATCACTACCCTACACTGTGTTAAAAATGGGAGTTCTTAAATACTGCAGATCATTTCCAATTTTGTCCATGATTTGGTACCTGAGCTTTATTTTAAGATAGACTTCGGAGAGCCCAGTGACAAATCTTACTTTTGTCGTAACTTAGCTGTAATTAAATTAAAATATTCCAAATAATTCACACAGAAGCTGTTCACCTACTACATCTGTAGGAAAAAAAAAAGCTGAAAGTTTTAAATACATAACTGGAACCTTGGATATAAGAATCTGGTATTCTTTTGCAGATTATATTTATCTTTTCTGCAGCAACAATACTAACACTTTTTCTGAATAACTGAAATCATAATATGAAAATATTTTCTATCCACTGTTTATTTATACTTTAAACATTATTAAAAAATAACACATGAAAATATTATTCTTTTCCTACATACATTTATTCTTATTTTCAGTATTTTACATACTATTTTTCCCTACCTGTCCCGTTTTATAATGCCTTGCAAACTGGTTAACAACTCGATAGTCATTTGCAAAGTACTCCATCAGAATTGAGGGAACTTCAGCAAAATCAGTAGGACATCTGGTTCCTAGAGGTAGAATAAGTGTACATATTAGCATTTGTTATTTCCATTAACACAAACAGTTAACTCTTCCCAAAAGGTTTTGCAACTTTCAGTTTGGACTTTTGGTGAACTTTAATGTTCTTTCATTTATTAAGTCAATATTTTATTTCCATTATTGTACATATTGCCAGAAAAGCTTCATTATAATCCTACACATTTTACTATAAATCACAAAGTAAAACAAAATATTTGAACAGCTGGGTGAGGCACCTTATAAAGATCTGGATCACACCCTTTTTAAACTAAACCAGACTGTAGCCAAACTGGCCCTACATGAAACACCAAAGCTATATAAGTGTCCTAAACCTAAATTAAACTACAATGTAAATAAAACTCTGCCTTAATCCCATTCACAGTTACAATTTTTAGCTTCCATCTGTTTGCTGAGGTTACTTATGCTTTATATTACCCTTACTTTATAATACCAAGTCTTTCATTCAGAACACTCTTGCAGGTTGAAGACATGTTCTATATAAGTACAGTGAGGTAATACCTTTGCTGTTAGTATTTTCAAAAAGCACTTACCCAAAAACCTTACTTACTCTAATCTTTATCAGCACCTGACACAATAGAAGTTATTTAAAAGTATAATATCATCAAATCAAAGCTGAAATTTTAATTTTTATCTTAAAGTTAGCAATATAAAAGTTGTTGCTTTAGTAGCGGACTCACTGGGCTTTTACCTTATCCCTGTCAACTAGAGACAATGTCAATATTCAAAATCAGTCTTAAATCTAAGTATGCTTTTACCATTCTTTCAAGACTATTTTTTAAAATCACTCCTTTGATCTTTACAAATCTTTCTCTAATTTTTAATTTTAATATATGCTTCTATTCAGATGTTTTCAGACCAATACCGCTCTTTAGTATAAACGGTATTTGTCACACTGGTTTTTGCTTCCTAAACTGAGGGAAACTGTATTCTCTAAGAGCCATCATTATGCAAAGGCAAGATAAAGTCTAAAAAATTATCCATTGTGGTTCTTCTCTGTACCTACTTCAGTCTGAACTCACCTTCAGACTACAGAGACAAAACTATGCCCAAGATTCACGACATTTCGCCATTGTCTTTACCATTCTAATACTCACTGCTGTTACAGACAGCTCTGATGTAATTTCAAATCACATTTGACTTTCACAGACACATTAGCTATACGAAGTTCTACATTAACACATAAAACTTTTCTTCTGGTTTGCCACCACTGCTGAAAAATCCAAGTATAAATTCTCTTTGTACTCTGCAAATGCATGATCTGCACTGTATAGTTCTGAACTACATTTTACTTCTAAGACTTCAGTATCCAGTGATTCAGTTCTTATACAATACTCCAATCCTTCTTTTGTGCCATCACATTTCATTAGCAGAGTCTTTTTTTGTTGTTGTTAGAAAATAATTTTTAAAAAGCCTAAAACAAGGCAGATCCTAAGACAAAAGCCTGCAGAACTACACTGGTCTAGGCATTTATGCTTTCTCAGTGCTCCTTAAAAAGTGCCATAATTCTTTTAGCCATTGAAAAGACTCATGAAAACTACGTTATCTGAAAATCAGAAAGGTAAAAGGTTAGACAGTTATCTGGGATAAGTTAGTTCTCCTGGAAAACAAATGCAGATATTCTATACCGCATGATAAACTAAAATGGAATACAAGGCTAAGGTTTGAAAACTCTTATATATACATACATACATATATATATATATATATATATATATATATGCACTAAGCAATCAAAAAATCCATACAGTTAAAAAAAAAAAAATATTAGCTTAAGACGAAGCACATCTTAAGTCAAAAACATAGTATTATCCATGTTTTGGGCCCATTAGCAGCAAAATGGGTTCCTGAATATTTGGGAACGTAATCAGAAAAGGAAGGTGTGAGAGAGCAGGAAAGATATCAAATAAGTTCATCTCAACTAGAATGTCAAATTTTTTGTTCTCACAATAGCCTGTAGTCATCTTGTTTCCATACTTTGCCACCTTAGTGCTTCATGAGAGCAGATGGCCCCTACCAGACAACCCTGGGACAAGCCCTTTGATTGTTACACGTTCCAAATTTTGGAAAAAAAAAAAAAAAAAAAAAAAGATTCTCTGCAGAGACAACACCACTGACTTCCAACCTCCAGTGCTGCTTTTGCAATGCTAGATCTGGAAATCCCCTGGGATGCAGGACTGCCTGGAGCTAAGGCAACACTGAAGTCATACACAGGGGTTCCTGGAAAGTCTGAGGCCTCAAAATAAGCCATTTCCTGCCCGTTTAAGACTTTGACATGCAGACATGTATGATTCAGCACAAGAGGAGAACAGTCACCAAAGCAGTTACTTTGGGCATGTAAGTACTCCCATAGGTCAAGGTGAGCAAGGCTATATAAATGAAAGGAGTGGGGGAGAGCCCTTAACTGTCCCAAGGACTACATAGAGCTTATACTGAAAGAGCGTATGCCATGTTCAACTGTTGTAGCAATGCCCAGTAGAGACATACTCACAAACAGCTCAGTATATTTTAATTTTAGGGAGAAGACTTTAAAAAGAATCTTGTGCCACTAGGTGCAAAGGTACGCATTGATAAAACATTACTGTACCATGGACACCCTGTTGTAGCACTAGCCTAATGTAAAAATGGTAAAACACTTTGAAAAAAAATTCTTCAGACAAGAGAGCTACAATTCCATCTGTTCAATTGTGAGTTTTTTTAATAAGTAAATGTCCACTGCACTTGGGATTTCCAGCACGCTATTATAGGGAAGAATATACCAAGCTGCCCACAGCCAAAAAAAGCAGCATGCCAAGCAAGCTCAGCCAGCACGTCTTTGGCGCATTTGCCACAACTGCAGGGGGCTACAGAAGCCAGTGACCTGTCAGCCAGTACAGTCACTGCCACTGCTGGAGAAGAGGGACTAAATTATAAAAGGCAAAATTCCTTTCCCGTGCATCCACTGAGCTGTGATTGCACATCCATTCATGTTCATTTATGTATGATTAAAAGGATCACCAGTTAGTCATGCCTGCAAACATAGTATGTTTTCAATGTATCATCTTTCCTTTAATCAGAATTGATTAGAAAAGTCCTGGCTTTACAGATTTTTCCATATTGCCAGTGTATACTCTTTGCAAGATCTAATTCACCAATTTTACTTCATTACACATTTCGTAAACCACTTCAACCCAGGATTCATTGTGCTTTTACACTAGATACAACTTTAGCTCAACCTATTTACAATCTTTCAGCTATCCCAATTATTACAAACTCCACAGAAGGAAAACTTGCAAGAATGGATAGCACCAATAGAACAAAGACCGACAGTATATAAAGAAGAGACATAAATGCCTAATTCTTATTAGAAGAAGAATATTCAAGTGTTGTTTGGTTGAGTTTTAGATAATATTTGAGGATTTTACACTGTATTTTCAATCTTCAAAGGTGTAGAACTATCAATGTGACTCAACCATGGTTCATACTTTTAATTTTCTTGTTTGGGGGGGTTTTATTTTTTATTTTTTTTAATTCACTCCTTTCTTCTGGAAATTAAACATTTAACTAAAACAAACAAAAAAAAACCACTATGACAACATTCTTACCAGTGACATGCTGGTACCGAGTTCTTCCCAGCATAGAATGCATAGCATGTCCCATTTCATGGAAGAGATTCTCCATCATACCAGGACTTAGTAGCGTTGGTGCACCCCTTGCTGACTGGGGAAGGCTAAGCATAAGAACAACTACAGGTAGCTGGTACTCTCCATTTTCCCTTAGCCTGCCTCCTCGAACTGTAAAGTGACAATCCTTTTCAAGACAAAAGCAAAAATATAGACAGCCAATGTCATTATATCAATGAAATTAAAACAATGACTCCATTATTAAACTTAAATTGTTAAATCAAATCTAACCATATACTCAGTTACCTAAGTAGAATTCAGTGATCACTAGCAATGTTGTTCAATAGCAGCACACCGTTTCTCCGCCTTTATTATTTCCTTCAAGTTCACATGGAAATTACTTTATTCCACATAACTAAGACCATGATGCTCTTAGAAAATAATTTTTTTAGAATTATCAAAACCTCTTGTTTTTTCTAAAAAGTATCACTAGCTCAAAGAAATTTACTGATGTGTCAAATCCATAATTAGATTAAGTTTTCACCTCACTCTTCAGCAGTAACTTCTTTATGAGATATACCACACAGCACTCCTAGTATATTGTGAAATATTATCAAAATAGAGTAATATATTAAGCTAATACAGATTTAAAGTTTGTCTACTCACCACCTCACTAAAGGTGGTAATTTGCAGGCACTGTGTGAAGTGTCTATTGTACTGTCTATAGTAAATACACTGGCACTGGGTAGTGAGCAAGACACAAGTTAGGACCAGCATTAAGTAAAATTTTGAATAAAAATTAGTTGTCATTATGAGCTTTCACCTTTAGAGAGTGTAAATTTCAGACTGTTACTACTTATAAACAGTAAGTTAGAAAATAGGTGTTTAAATAACTACCAGTTCTCTAAATGGAGTTCTGTAACATTTCATAGTGCCTGTTATTCTGTACCACAAAGAGTGTAAGTTCAGCCTATCAGGTGATGATTTTTAAATGAAAAGTTATTCACAAAAAATATTTTACATAAAAGGCACATTTGAAGTTACATACTTTCCCTGTTTCAACTTAATTTATTTTAAATCAAGATAACTTCTACTAAAAACTTACACTGAACATAAATGGCACTAATGCTACAGTCATTACTCAAACAAAAACCACACTGAAATCAGATCATCAGTGTTACCTGATGTGGTTTATCAGGTCGCTGAAAGAAGTCACAATAGATGTATCCCAGCAAACCTTCAGTTTCATGAACAACAGCCTGAAGAAAAAGAGTATTCCACAGTGAAAGCACCCATAAGATGTATAAATTGAAGACACAATATTCTAATGCAAATATTTATAATTAATAAATGCCAAATAAACTGGGAATAATGTAAAATCTGTTGGTAATTTTAACTGAAATATATATATAAAATTCACAGCTTGTGTCTCAAATTTCAGATATCTCTGCATTTCACTCAAAACTGTGTAGTCACAGATTAGTATTAAAAGTCGCCCTCAAATGTTAAACAGAAGCCAATTTAACATGGATATAAAAATAGAAGGAGTAAGGAGTAATTATAAATTGACCCACAGGATGTAAAGAAAAGCAGCTTTTGCTGGAGGGGGAAAAGCAGGGGAGAAGATCTGGCAGTGAATAAACGTAGGGAAGACAACAAAGGAACTTGGGAACTTGATGAGTAAGTTATTGCTCAAGTTTTTATTTCCACCCTCCCCTAAAAAGAGGGCAGAAAAATATAAGACGTAAAAATCAATCTCAAAGTAAAGATGACAAAAAATGAGACCCTTTGGTTTCAGATTCTGGGGACAAGAATACTTACCAACTTTCGAACATCTTCAGACCAAATCTCTCCTCTCTTTGTCTGTTCAGCATAAAGGGAGATTCCCAAGAGCCGACTGAACAAAGTGTTCAAACCTTCCATACATGCCCCAAGAGAGAAAAATGGACAGTACAAGCCAGGATCAATGTTGTACCTGCGGAAATACAAGAATCCCAGATCAGTCAGTTAGTAGAGTTACATAAACTACAGTCTTCACCTTTAAGCCATGGGATGTGACAAAATACACTAATTCAGCCCCAAAGCCATTACAGCATGCTTTATTTTTCAAATACTGAAACTAAGACAGAAGCTAGTTATGGCACAGTGCTTCACAGTAACTGAATTTTTCTTATATTCAAATTTGGATACCAAATTCAACAGATGTTGACTATAATTTTCAGAAATGTGGTGAACATGTAGCCCAAACAGACCATGGACAGTACAATGGGTGGCCAAGCTGTGGCTTTTGATCCACAAGAGACCACTGGCACTCAAGTGCCTTTCCCATGTCAAGGCTGCACTGTGTGACTGATCAGAAAAATGAGCTGGCTTTGGCTGTGATGTAAGCCAAATCCTCAGCTAGGGCAGGAAACCAACTGGTAAGCACTGCTGACTCTGCAGTCTTGTCTTTCACTGCAGCAACAGAAACACCAAGGAGACACAATCACCTCCCACGCACAAATCACACCCTGAGCTCTCGGGACTCTCTAGAACCATGTAGTAAGTATCTTACAGCTTTGAGCCACATGAAGATTTTAGTATGTGACATGAATTTCAAACATGACCAAGCTTCCTGAGCCTAACCTCAATCAGCTATGTTCAAGACACTGTAGCACAGCAGACACTGGCTCATAGGCAGGAAGACAACATACATCTGCATACACACATATAAACTGAGAATCAACAAAAAGTTCAAAAAGTAGTTCAGAGACGTATGCAGCCTGTAAGTGGGCTCAAACTTCCTGAGACTCTGACCCTAAAAAGTAAACACACTACAAGTATATCAAGCAGATAAATGCTTGGCAAACTTACACCTTTCACAAGCTGCTCAGGGTCACACAACTCTTAGGTGGCAATAGCAAAATCAGAACTGGAATCTGCTTGTAGTTGTGCATGCACCCCAAATGGCAAAAATGTTTTTGCCTTCTCATTTCACATACAAAGTCCAAGTGTTAAAGTTATTTACACCACTTTCCAGGGTCTCAAAGTAAAGACTGTTTAACTCTAGAGAATCAGAGTCCCCCCCTTCTATCTTCTTTCATGCTCTTGTGCAAAAACTTCTTAATGAAATGGGAAGTAGTCACTGAAATTTAAATATGCATCAGCTTAGACTACAATAGCTGGACACTAAAGATGAGAACCATGTTATTTTAAGGCTATGATCAAAAGGTTTAGTTATAGACCAGCTGTGAAAGAGCCAGCTAGTCCCTATTCACTCACTTACCCTTCCTTCCTTCCCACTCCTACACAGAGAAGACCTAAAAATGAAACCCACTAAGGATACTGCATTTGCCAGCATGCTGCTTACAACTGCAGCTACAATTCACTCCCAGCTTCACTGCACTGTGAGGCACAGCAGGGTGGGGTTACTCCTCTAAGTCACAGACATGCTAAGGTACAAGATTTTGCTCTTTTTCACAATATAAATGCAAGAAGCTAAAGCCAGTATATTCCACTCTATTTTTAACTACACGAGAACATTGTTCAAGATGCCTAGCAATGCTTAAATTCACATTCTACATGCTTCCATACGTGTTTTCCTTCTTACTCAGAAAGTCATTACACCAAAAGAATGGAAACATGCACGATATAAATCACTTTAGATCAAGTTAGATAAAAAAACTGGAAGCAAGTCTCTAAAAGAAAGCAGAAGAGATGAGTTCACTTTCATATAAGCCACAGACATTTGGACTACAAAGCCCAGTAATTTATACAGAGTCCCCCAAGAAGTACAGAATTACAGGGTATGTGTTGAATATTTGGAGAATTTTTAAGTCAGCAAGTCCTAAGAATTGCAGCTCCTTCACAAGTTTCACTTTTTGGAAAGCTTTAGCAGGTAAATCTCAGATGTCTCCAGACTTTTACAGAATCACCCTCTGATTGCCTTCTCCCCAGATTATTACCATGAAAACTTAAACCCAGCACTAAATGCCTTCAGCCCTCCTGATTTTGCTCTGAAGCTCTCCTTGCAGACAGACTACAAGACCTGTTAAAATTACCTTCTTTTAGCAGCATAACAGCCTCCATACTAGTTCAGGACTGGTTTCAGCCATATCACTTTCAAATCTGATGTCACCATCCTACATAGCACTATTGGTGATCAGTGGCACAAAGACTGGTTGGAGGCCAGTGACCAGCAGTGTACAGCAGGGGCCAATACCGGGTTCAGTCCTATCCAGTTGTCAGCAGATGACACCAAACTGGATGTCATCCAAACTGTCCATCAAATTGGCTGATATATCAGAGGGTCATGCTGACATCCAGTGGGACCTTGACAAGTTGGATAAATGGGCTGACAGGAACCTCCCGAAGTTCAAAAAAGAGAAGTACAAAATCCTGCACCTGGGGAGGAACAAGCTCAGGCACCAGATTATGCTGAGGGATACCCAGCAAGAAAGAAGCTTTGCAGAAAAGGATCTGGGGATCTTGGTGGACACCAAGCCGAATATGAGCCAGAAACAAGCCCTTGCCACACAGAAGGTGAATGCCCCCCTGGGTGCATTAGGAAGAGCATTGCCAGCAGGCTGAGAGAGGTGATCCTTCCACTCAGCACTGGTGAGGCCGTGACTGGAGTGCTGTGTCCAGTGTTGGGCTCCTCAGTACAAGAGACATGGTCATACAGGAGAGAATGCAACAAAGGCTCACTGACATGACTGAGGGTCTGGCATGTCTCTCCTATGAGGAAAGGCTGCAAGAGCTGTGACTGTTCAGTCTGGGAGATGAGAAGACTCAGACGGATTTTATTAAGGAGTATGAATTCCTGAAGGGAGGATACAAAGACTACAGAGTCAGGCTCTTCTCAGTAGCACCCAGTGACAGGGCCAGAGACAATAGGCACAAACTGAAATATGAGGTTTCATCTTAACATCAGGAAACAATTTTTTCCCAGTGGGGGTGACCAAACAGTGGTCCAGGTTACCCCTAGAGACAGTGGAGATACTGAAAAGCTGCCTGGACATGATCCTGGACCCCAGCTCTAGGAGACTCTGCTTTAGCTAGGGGTTGGGATAGACAACCTCCAGAGCTACCTTTAAACCTCAACTATTCTGTGATGTCATATGGAGCGTAGGACTAAGAACACACAGCTACAGTATGAGGTAGTTTCCAGCTTTATCAGAGGAGGACAGTATTTCATGCTGACTACAAAGGATTAACGCGTTCAGTTGAAATACTGGATTAACGTGTTTGCTGGAGGGATGAAGGAAAAAAACTCTGAAAGTACTTTTCACTTCATTTTTGTCAGAAACACAGATACATACTAGCAGGAGAAAGCAATGATATTTCTTCATGGATAGAAGAATTGACAGTAATATAGTACAGGGAAAAGATCAGTACCTGCTTCTTCCTCACTCTTAGCACTCCATGAACTTGTGCACTGACCCCATGAACCTACCTTACGATGACGAGGATGGGAAGAAGGCTTTCTGATGGGTATTTTGTAATACACTGGTGCTCTCCAAGTGGGGGGAGGGGAAATCAGTCTCTAACTTTTGAAAAAAGCATGATACTTATCCACCCACACATAAGAACAGCACTAACAGACTATAATGCCTTAAGGCAGACTCCCCAGAGGAACTAGTCCCCTATTCTGGCTAATGTATGAAGATGCCACAATCTTGACATTTTGAGTACAATGAGGTCCTGACTAAACAACTACTTTAGCAGAAACTGCACAAAGTTAAAGAAAGTCCCTTCTGGTAGAAGAGTCAGGATCAAACCTCTCCCACATTTAATGAAATATGTGTGTTAATGTTCCTCTTGCCAATGGAAAAAGGAAAAAAAAGTTTTGAAAAACAACTTCTTTTTATACAGAATGCCAAAATAAAATGTTTCTAGTTCTGATCTCACTTAATTGTCCATTTCTCCCTTGCTTACTATATCAATGTGCAAACAAAGATCAAAGCTTAAGATACTGAAAAATCCTCAAATACCACCAGTGTCTTATGCGACAAAACTGATATTTAAATTATTTTTGGACACACCTGACAGCAGTCAGCAGTAATTATTACACTAATTATCTGGCATCCATTTTTTGTTTGTTTGCTAGCCAGTGCAATGTTACAGAGGTTATGGAGAAAGTGGTTAAAAATAATACCATAAAGCAACTATCACAATCAGATGATAATAATAATACTACAAAATGAATATTGAGTATGAAGAAAAAAAAAGCAAGCAGGAAGTGTGTAATGCATCTCCAAAACCCTTTGTCTAATATCAGTCTACATTCACTAAGAAGTGACCATTCCAGACACCAAAACACAGATTCTATTCTCAAGTTTTGAACTTGGTCCTACCTCATACATACATCAACTCTATTTTCACAAATCAAGTAAGACCAACTATAATTGAAGAAAGCCTATAACCCCAAGTTTGCACTGATTCCAGGAAAACTTTCTCTTTTTGGGCTTACTTAGGAATAGCAGTTAGCCAAAACCTCAGCTATCTGAAGCTGATATCCTATAACCAAAAACTCAGTTCCCGGAATTATTATTAATAGATGATCTTGCCTTTCAGTGGCAAGAGCAAGCATATGACTGACTTTTTTTGAGCCACCACCTTTGAGATTTAATGCTACTCACTGCAAAACGAAAGCTGTAACACTAGATAAAATTAGAGGACAATGGGGAAAAGGGAAGAAATTAATTTAAAATACTTGAATCTTTCACAAAAAAAAAGAATACTCATGAACAAAACAGGAAATCCTGCACTCTCTACTAGATCTGCGAAACTTAGGTCTGGCACATAGGTGTGGGTGGAAAAGTATTTGGAAGAGTTTACACACTAGATATTCCCTTATTGAAGATTATTGGTGGATTCCAAGCACTCAAACAGTAGCAGCCATTAGCTACTTCATTGTTTCCAGATGACAAGAAAAAAGCATCTGGTAGCTAGCAACTGATTACCGGGTCTCCATTACTCACAACTTCACCCTCTTAGTGAAACTGCAGGAACACAACATTCCACAGGCACAGTATTTCAGTGTTCAAATTCATACCAACCTAAAAACATGGTAGCACAACTTCTTGGCAGCAATGGGGACTGCAATTGTGACAGCAATCCAAATTTCTCTTCCCTCAGCCCTCTGAATGAAATTTCTCATGCTGTTATAGGGTCTTGGGTTGTATCTTCAAGATACGCTCTGACCTAGACCACATTATCTAAAAGACCACATAAAACTCCAAGATGAAGACTTCTATCAATACACTCCTTTAGCAGTTTAAATTGCCCTGTAACAAAGATAGAGCTTGTCTGTGTAGGATGCAAAACCTTTTTGAGGGTTGATTCAAGACTGTAAAATTAATTTCTCCTGAAGCTATAGGGAAAACTTAAAGTTCACAATCTTCTATCCCAGGTGTATGGCGTTCCTTTGATCATTGTTTTTTCCAGTGTAAAACCAAGAGTATTTGTAAATGCAGACAAAAGCCTCCCAACAACACCCTACCAAAATCAAGGCATTCCTGCCTTGGCAGGAAGGCTGGACTAGATGATCTCCAGAGGTCTCTTTCAACCCTAACAATTGCACTTGAAGTTACTTCTCTGCTGATAGAATGAAAGGACACAAACTTTAGTCCACTAATTAACTGATAGTGACTGACCTTACATAAAAAGAAGAATTTCCAAACTCCTACAGCTTAGTCAGCCCTTAAAATCTCACTAGTCAGAGCAAAGCAATCTTCATAATCTACATGTTAATACTGTTGATGACCCTACCACACATATAATTACTTTTATTATACTACATTTTAAAGCAGCAACCATTCTAAGAATCACTTTATGCATAATTTTCAAGCCGTTATCAATTGTGGGCTTGAATAGTTGTACAGCTTTGTACCTTCTATTTAAAACAAACAGTAGAAACTTGAAATAAAACTGTAGGCAGCTGCTTTAATACGAGCACACTCTTTGGCAAGCAGCCTCCACATTTATTCAAGCAAGTTACAATTTTATCTCCAACAGGAAATGCATTCAAGTATTTTTGGGAAAAGAAATCAGAAAGGAAATTATCACGACCCATACTAAACTATGCTAACAGGCACTCTCCTACCAGGAAAATTTCTGCTAAGAGTTACTGATATTAGCGAGGAAGGTTAATATTTTGGAGACAGTTAAAACCTGCATTGGAAACCAACTGGGGCTCCATTTACTGATGACTACTGCAAAGAAGTGCTGGAAGACAGATTTTTTTTTTCTCTTATATGCTGTAATTTGCAGCTTGCTTGCTGCTCCAGAACAGCAGACAGACAGAATTCAGTGGGGAGGATGATGCACATGGCATAATAGTGTCACTAGCAAAACATTATACTACTGTCTCCAAAGCCAGAAAGCAGAAGGAAATATGGTTACAGCACTTCCAAAGGAAGAAAAAGGATTCAGGACAGCTAATCCAGGGCAAGAATCAAACATCCTGTCTGGATGCCCTTTCACTTAAAACGCAAGTTCTGGGCCCCAGCAAAGGGATTCAGAGTCCTTCAAATAGAAATCCTTCACCTTAGGATGCCCATGCCACCAGAGAAAGGTAGACACAAATAGCACAACACTCAGGTTTAATAAGGTATCAGCTAGAGGTAACTAGCAGAAGTTTTGAACTCAGTTATATGAGCTCTTGCTTCTCTCTGGAACTTAATTTTCCCTGACCGGACTGCATGTTGTATAGCTGAATCCCAAGAGGATGAGCAGCACAGCATTTTCTACAGGAATACACCTTTGAAAACGCAGACGAAAGAGATGGAAGAATGGTGGTCTGATTAATCACAACAGAACTTTGCAGAGAACTATGTACTCCAGTCAAAAACATTTCTTACCACAGAACATTTCTTCCAGTGTATCTGAGGTTAAAAAAAAACAACCAGGAATGGATTGATTTTTGGTATCTGCAATTTGCAGTGCTACAAAAAAGTTTTCTCAACTACCCTTGAACTTGAGCATGTACATTTTCTTAAGCCTTTACTTGAAACTTAAAGGATCTGAATGCAGTTCTGGATGAGCAGGAAACAGAAATATCAACACTTCTATCTGTTACAGACATAGACACCAGAAAACACAACTATGAATCTAAAAGATGACTTCCTAAAATCAAAAAGACTTTTTCAAATGAGTAGATAGTAGTAATTTTTTTAAATATTACTTTTAGTTTCAAAGTAGGAAATATCATATAACATTTATTTTTTTAAAAAATGCACATCAGTACACACTCACTCTGCACAAATCAGAAATAGCATCAACATATACACAAACTCATCAACAGTGGAAAAGAATACTTTCCTCTGTGCCAAATTGTCAGCTAGCTACTTTGCCTCAAAAAAAATACAGATAAAAATCAAGATGTAAATAGTCCCTTTAACTGTTATAATGAACCTCAAATTATTTTTGTTTCTCCTGTAGAATTGCTTAACCCTCATGCTTAAAATGTCCAAAACTGTGAAAAATTGAGACACACAAAAATGAAGAAGTTTGTTCAGCATTCATTTTGTCTTAAAACATATTCCTGTAACTTAATTCACTCTGAGCATCTGATTTCAAACACCAAAGCATTTCTATTTAAAACAAAGCCCAGGAAAGAAGGAACATTTTCTTATATACTTTATGTCAGAATGTGAGCTTAGAAACTTTACAAAGAGAAATCTCAGTACCCTCACAAAGAAAGAAGAAATATCAAAGAAAACAGTAGTTTTCTTTGATGGGAAAAAAAAAAATCCTGCTTTACATTAAAGGATTAACTACATTTAAAAACCCCAGACACCTTACTTTTACAGTATACAGCCCAGCACCATTTTTAAGAGAAGTAATATAGCCAAACCAATTTAAAAAACAATTCTAAAAAGAATTTAACTGACACAATGAGGTTTGGTTATTCTTCAAGAACAGCAGGCTTCAAACAAAAAGGCTGTGTCCCTGTGAAGAACAAAGATGTAGTATGTGATTATAAATAATTATTTCTAAGCTTGTATGACTTCACTGAGTCTAAATAAAATGCAGACTTCTAAAATCACTTTCATTTCAGCTGTATGTTTGGAAGGAAGCTAAGACCATTTTGTGTGGCATGACTTTCATCTGCTCTATTAAGAATGCTTTTTATAAACTTGGACATTAGGGATATTTGAGTCAGGATCACTGTTCTTCAGAACATGAGCATTCAGACTCTTAACAATTGCAAATCAGTTGCTTGGCAAGAATTCCTATCAGTGGCTATTAAATGTAGTCCCTGATACATCCTGACTTTTTTTTTTTTTTTTTGAGAAAAATGATTATCCTATTCATATCCATGAAAACACAGAACACTAAGTTAACTATCTCTAATAAAACAGATCCTGTCAAAACTTTCAAAGAAACTTGAAAAAAATCTTGTTAATGGAAGATAAAAGTGAGATGAACCCCTCAGGTTAACTTAAAGAGATCAAGACAAGGAAAATCCCTTCCAATTTTCATTACATGCCAGACTATGAAATTTAATTCTTTACCTGAAGGGAGACTCTCAACCATGATTTATAGAGGACTCTGGATTTCTTAAAAATAATAACAATAATAATAATAGAAAGCCTTTGTACTCTCATCAGCCATAAACTAGCACCTGTATTTTACATTCTTTTTTCTTTCTGTTAATTGCAGTTCATAGAATATTTTTCAGGAGGTCAAGGGGTAATTTGGAATGTTGATATTGACACTGTACACATTTCTTAGATTTGACTTAGCTTTCAAATCAACAACAATTTCTCTGTCATTTCACAATGTTTTGAGTAAAGAAATAATTCTTGAAACTTGAATTCTCCATCACAGCAATCCTCAGTAACTTTCGGGTTTTCCTCCAAAAAGCTTAGACCACTAGCTTTAGTGACTGGTAAGTTAAATGGACTGTCTGTAGCTACATTAGGTGATTTAATAAAGGGTATGTCTTCCTTTCTTATAAACATATGGTTATAGAAAGTCTTTGTTCTTTTTGAGAACTTTGATTGGAAGATTTCCTAGTTAATTTTGTATTTATATTCCACTTCACCTTTCAAACTGAACAGAGTGACAGTTCACTCACATATTCCACAAAGACTATTTTTTCATGTGGTGTTCCCAACAGAGAACATTTTTTAATAGAACTAAAAATAATTTAACAAAAATGATCCATGAACAAGTTTCTTTACTAGTAAATTGCAAACCTCAACATTAGCTGCAGCTTTTAGGAACTTGAAAAACATCCGTTGCTGTTTTCTTACCTTGGTATTAAACCTATCCCTCTGAAAAAAATGAAAGTGGTGCCCACCCTCCCCTGAAGCCTATGTAAAGTCCCAACAAGAAAGGAGGTTAGCTATTCCTAATTTCTGTTTAGCTGTCACTCCAAGATCCAAAATGCCCACAAGTTGCCATGGTGGCTTCTCTTTCCTACACATCAGGAAACTGGCTTATTTTGAAATTGATCTCTCATCCTTAAGGCCTGTCTTAATTCTTCCTGCAGTCTCAAAGAAACGGACTAGCACAGAGTCCAATATCCTGCAACCACATCCCAACTGCAAGTTGAATAAAATCTGGGACATTTCGGCAAAAATCCTAACAGTGAATTATAGCCAGTGAAGTCAACCCAGCCTGATAAGGACCACAGGTTAGGGAAACCAGAGTCAATATCAAATACACTAAGCTCACCACCGACAGTTGGCAAGAACAGTTCTGTACCTCCATCAGAAGTGGCTTAAGCACAGTCAATTACATCTTCAAGGCAAATAGTTGACCTCAGAAAGTCTCTTCCAGAATTTTGGGGTGATTTTCACTTATGTTTTTTCCTCTGACCTCGAAGAAGTCAGCAGGACTACTACATCTTTGCAAGATCAGGGCCTGAAGAATTACTTATAACTGCAACTGCACTTACTGAGAAGTAATGTGATTTAATTAATACTTTGGTACTTGTCTGCACTAAAATGCAACATTATTATTTTTATAATATACATATTAGACATCTTCTTACTTGTTAGACGCTGAAGCATGTTCTAGCATTCACTGTTTTATTACCCTTAGCCTGCCAAAATTCTTGAGGTTCTCTAATTACTGTATCTTCTTTTAAGATACTACTACCATGAATTTAAGACTTTTGTCTTCTGTTTCTCTTAAATGTACATTTATACTGACATGCATTTGCCCTGCCATTTAAACTATAGCTACATTAAGCCCACACTTATGAGAATGTAAAGCCAGAGAGCCNAAAAAAAAAAAAAGGAGTAAAATATCCTGTTACCATCAATGGGAGGCTTACACTTTTGAAGTAGGATCAAGTTTCCAGGGAAAAGTCTTGATAAAAGCTCACAGAAACAAAATAGTTGTGGCCAAGTTTACAGCCAGCCAAACCGAACTCTGTGACTTGAGCTTGGAGCGCCTCCTGCTGTTCAAGGGCGGCACAGCAGGGCTGGCCGGTAACCCTGGGGCAGCAGAGGGACAATAAAGGCAACCCGGGTGTGACTGCAAAGGGCGTTAAAACTCAGCTGGTCCGAACGCACGGCCGCATCCCGCGTTCCTCAGAAGTAAATACCCAGCTCTTAAAACTAGTTATCAGAAACCTAATGAAGGATTTGTTTCCTTAATCCCGTTCCAATAAAGAATAAATGCATATTTAAAAGATAAAATATATAAATATCTTCAAAATATAAAATATGCAAATATAGAACATACACATTAAAAATAAGTGTGAAACTTGACTTTCAGTGTCATTTGAGATGTAGCTGGTCAAAATCTCATTAATTAAAAATGAAGTAAAAGATCTCATCAGGGACCACATTGTCTAATGTTGTTCCCAACATTTCTGTTTGCAAATATGGTTGTATAGACCAAACTAAGAAACAGTAAACCTTTTACAGCAGATACAGACACTGTCACATCTGACATCTCTTGCACCCCTTAGTGCTACATGTATGACACACTAGGAATCGCTGAGCTACAACAGCAGTACAAAACAAACACCCCAAAACATACATTTGCTTCTCTTTCAGTAAGAACATTTTACTAAGCAGAAGAGAAAATCCTAATACAGAAATCCATCACACAAACTACTACTGAGCCTCAAAACACAACAAACAAAAACATAAGCCATGCTCTGCACACAGCACTATTACACACACAACCATTGCATTTCTGTAAAAGACAAAGCTAGAAGTAAATTTCTTCCAAAACAGGGAAATCCTTGAAGAACAAAAAAAATTAATCTACTGAACAAAGAATCGTAAGAATGGGAGAAGTGCATGACAAGTAAATATACCTTGTTTGAAAATACATTTTGTTATTGCATGGTGCAAACATGCAAAATAAAATAGGATACAAGAAGTAAAAAATAAATTATTTATTGATCTTATAAATAAATAAAATGAAACATAATACATTTTTCTTTTTAAATCATTAAATCATTTTCCCATGGAAAAAACAAACAAGGAAAACAACATCACTTTTTCTTAGATACATAAGTTACTAATAGAAGATAATTGGCTTAGTTAGAAAGAAAGTCACAACAAACAGCCAAAAGTCAGATTTCCAGCCAGTATGAAGCTTTGTGTGACAGATACAGTTCTCACCTTCCAGTTACAGAAGTGCTGCACTGAACATACCATAGCATCCAAGGGGGATTCAAGAAAGGATGCAGTCAAACAGGGGTAAGTACAAATACAAGATAAAAAATAGTGGATTCACATTTGCATAGTTAATAATTGGAAAACAGAACACATATAGGGCACAGACAAGAGATATTCCTGTCCTCTGGTTGTTATATGAATACTCTGACTTCTGCCTAGTTTCAATCAGGGAGCACAGCCCCGATACTATGCAGTGAAGAAGTGAGTTCTGCTTTTCAGGGCTGATTAGCCAGAATTCAGTACCCCTGTTAAATACCTACAATATTGGCAGAATGAATGTAAAGCATTGTTCAGTCAGATCAAAAATGTTTCCCAAAGAGAGATCACTATCCAGAAAACAGAAGAGTGAAAGACCTAAGCTCTTGTTTTTTAGCGAAACAGTTCTGCATACCATGGAGAAGAAAAACACTTTTCCTTCCCTGTCTTGTAGATGCTTGTATACCTGGCACAAAAACATTCTCCTGCTCAACCTGGAGGGAGAGAAACATTGGGCCCCAATTCTGCATTGTAATCAGGGAGGCCCTACATAGGTTCAGGAGACTCTTCATACTGATCCAGCTTCCAGACTTGGTGCCTGAATAAATAAAAAATAGCAGAGACACATTGCCAATGTCTGTGTCGGTTTTACCTGCAGCTCTCCCTTCAGAAAGCTACAGTGCAATTCTTAAAGTAACTTAATTGGGTCTCTTACGAAGCCCCACAAGGAAAGGAAATCTTTTTCTTCATAACGCCAAAATGTGCAGAATAATGTATTTGGGATCATCAGCAACTCAATTATGAGATGGTCAGCTTTATGAGATGATCTAAGGAGGACAGTAAGACCAATAAGACTGAGAAGGACAATAAGCCTCAGAAGCCACTACTCCAGGAGGAGAAAGAAACAAATACAGAGCCTTCTACACCTACAACTCTAACGTTCATGGCACACACCAGTTCTGAAAACAGGGAAAGTAGACACTACATGAAAAGCAGGAAATATTATACACAGCCAATAAATCTCATGAACATTTGACAGCAATGTTTAGCATTATGAATCAGAATGTAATTTTTGCTGTTTTGAAAACACTATACAGGCAACGTAGACTGTTAGCTACAAAATAGTATCTTGAGTGAGTATGGCAGTGCTCTCCCACTGACTGCTCTGACCACTGCTAAGCACATTCTGTGGAGCACTGTGTGCTCTGGCACTGGCTGCTGGAAGCAGATACAGCACATAGATATTCCTCTACCACTCCTGCCTGGCAACTTCTGCTCACCCAGGACATGAATGTTGCTGCGCACATGCAGCTCTGTTCTCATCTTAGCATGCAGTAGCTTAAGTCAAGTCCAATATTAGAGCTGCTGCTCATAAAACTACTGGCCTCAGTAACAAAGTACAAAAAAAGTAGCAGAACAGCCAAGCCAACTCCTGGCAATCTTTCCTTGTCATATCTATACTACCATAGCTTTCTGATCCACAGTAAACTACAATTTTAATCAGATACATCCAGTCTATGTTTGTTTAAAAAACAAATACCTGCAAATCTGCAGTGAAGGAAGATTTTTTTTCCTCCCCCTCTTGTGAGAGAAGCACAACTTTCAATTATCTTTTCCAACCTAAAAGGTCAGTGCTGCTGATCAAATAGAGGCAACATGCAGGGCTCAAGTCTTTCAGAGCTGGCATCTCATTATAGGCAATGGTCTTGTGCACTATTTAAGTCTGTGTAAAGGATTTATTTCCCGTCTTTACATGAGAAATAAGAATGAATTCTATTCATAAACAGTGAAGATCTACTCAAGAAGTTGCTATTTCAAATCTGGAGAAGAGGATGAAGTTGTTTGTTCAGTAAATTAAAATATGAAGAGAACTTGGATTGTATTCAGTGATCAAAATTTTTAAACATTACTACAGCTCAGCTAAAAACTAGAAGCAAAACAAGAATAAAGATTTTCTATCTGTTCTGAAACTGCTTCACGTTCTTTTATCTTCAAAGAGGGCCAATACTTCCCTGCAAAACAACAGAGGAGCCAAAACCTTGTACAGGCATTCCAGAAGTAAGCAAGAAATGTTACAAACAACTGTCCCACCAGATACTATTTATTTTTTCATATTGAAGTACATCTTCAAAGAAAGAAATCCTGTTTATATTGAGGACTTGCTTTATTCTTATTGCAAGGACACTCATTTACACTACAATAAGGAACATAAGGAGCTTACCTCTCAGCACGAAGGACGCCACTGTAGTAAGGGTGATCCCATGGCATCAGCATCTGAAAGAGAATTTCAGCTTATACTTACAACAATGGACAACAAGTGAACCCAAAGTAAAAGTTTTCTTTCCTTTGAATATTTTTGCAGTTTCAACAAGACACAGAACTTTAAAACATAATGGGAAACAATCAGTGCTAAAACTGTTACTGGTAATAGCATCATATATCATAACCCAAAACCTTTATTTTTTAAACATTTCTTGATGATTATTCTTCCTACTCAGCTATATACTAGGACTTTATACCAGATTTCAAGAAGTAGACTCAGTTTAAATAAAAAGATAAACCTAGATATACACAGAATTAAAATGCTTACAATGTAGCATACAAACTGGACGTGCATCTACCCTAAAGTACAGCATTTATTTTCCAAATTAGTCAATTAATTCAAAACAAAGTGATACTCCCTTTCACCACTTTATGTTTTGGTTATCTCAGTATCATTTTGTATAAACCAACAGCTCTCTCACACTCAGCATTTGATTTTGATACAGCAGCTAAGGAATCAAAAAGCATTTGAAGCCAGAAGCCAGAATATTTCTCCTTCTAATTCTACTATGTCATATACACAAGAACAGAATTAATTGTAGGACATGGTAAGCTTATACTATACTTTTCAAAAGAAACAAAACAGACCACCACATATAGAAATGTAACTTACTGAATTGTGGGGATTGAGCTTCATTTTCATCTTCGTCATCATTTCAAAGTCTTTTTGAGTTCTGAAAAATATTTTTATTATGAACGTGTTAATGCAAGATTTTTGAGCAATGTAATATAGTACACAATAATACTCTATCCTAAGAAAATGTCCATCATACGATATTTACAGTACTACATAAAATGACAGGCTCACATATCATGGTAAAAGAGCTTTTCAATTCTGCTCCTGTCTTTCAGGTACCTTCAAATTAAGTCCCTCTTACTCTGGTTGAACATCCCCAAAGCATTTTCTTGCTTATGATATATCCCACTTATACCAAGTGATGAAACTGTTCTGTGCTGTGTCAAACTAAGGGAAGCAAGATGGGCAAACCAGGGCATTTGTTTACAGATGTAAAATACATGGAGCTGTGCATATGACAAGAAGACCAGAAGAGGTGTCCTCTACACTTAAACTTGGTCTTCTTGTTTGCTGTTAACTGCATTTCTTGGCACATCATTTGTTACATTTAGTCCTGGGTGTTCTTTGATCACAGACACAGAACGTATTGTAAGCAAATAGCTCCTCTCAAAACTCTGGGAAAATCTCCTTTTTGCTTCATCAGAGCATGTCATAAGCAGCGCTTGTTAGTACTCAAGTCCCTCTATTCTTGAAATAGAGTATGCTTTAAAAAAAATAACAATTAAAAATATATACCTTTTAGATAACTGGTCAGAAAGCTTCTCCAAAAATTGTCTTACTGTTTCTAGAAGGGGAGGGGGGAAAAATATGAAAATTATTTTTTCCCTTAAAGGATGTTAATTTTACATCAAAATATTCCAAACAAAAATTTAAAAAACAAACAAACAAAAACCCTTAGATTTTTTTAATCAACTACTCCACTGACATCATTTTGAGAGAATTTAGCACTACATTTACTTTGTTATGTGCCAAGATAATACCTTCATCATCTAAGGAGTGAGCATCAATTCTGAACAAAAACACCAGCTTCTAATCAGGGAGTACTGTCATTTACAGAGAGCATGAGTATGGCATACAGCAAAATGTAACTGCAATAAAACACTTCAGGTATTTACAAATATGTGGAAACTCAGCTAAAGAAATTAACAAACTTTGACCTCATACTTAACACAGTACATTTGCTTTCTGAACATGTTCTTCCACACATGCCTTATACCTGGATTTTTGGCCATTGTACCCTGAAGAGCCCTGTGGGCAAAGGTGTCATACCCAACCAGCTGTGCCAGACTGTTTCGGCTAGCAAGCAATTCCTCCAATCGCCTCAGCTGCTGAGCATTTGAGTGAAGAAAAATCTTATAAGCAGCTTCTCGCACCTAATACAAAAAAGATTAAAAGACCACATTACTACAGTGCAATTTTTAAGGGAAACAAGTGATACAACTGAGGATTTGGTGTAACAGCTGTATTTCACTAGTACTGTCGGGAAAAGGCCTAAAGCCTTTTAATAACAGTTATTACAATTACAGCTCTCTTACCCATCAAAGGTGGAATGAGGAAATGCAATGAGACAATCTAACAGATCAAGACTGCCAAAAAGGCTCCTGTTCTCTACTCCTGTCAAGAGTCCCCTCTCTGCTCATCGTCTCCCTCTTTCTGCCAACATCTGTGTTTCTCAGACCACTCTGTGCGCTGTCTTAACTCACTACAACTTCTGAAAATAAACACAAATTGTTCTCTGCATGTCAGTTAAGCTGGTTTGTGGAAAGATCTGATAAGAAACAGAGACAGGGTCAGGAGAAAGAAAAGAGAGGAAGAGAAAAGCCTTATTTCTTTTGTAGTAGGAAGCTATTATTCTGCCCATCTGCCAATAAACTCTCTCATTTTCTCCAATTTCTAGTTTGATTCGATTTTCTCATAACTCTGAAAAAAAAAAGGTACTTGAAGACTCAGAAAATTTGATAAAATGTTTCTATGTTTCACAAACCAATTGAAGATAATCTTTATGTTGTAAATATGGAATAACCTCAAGAAATCCAGCAACAATCTGAAATAAGATTCTCTCTTGGGTAATACATTGAACAAGAATGCAGGTCCTGAGTTTAGAAAAAATATGAATATAAAAATTTACAAGTAATTTTGTACCTGCTCTGTTCCACCAGGCTTCCATTTTGAAAAAAGCATATGAAGTAAGAGAGATGACTGTCCTTCCTCAAACATGGTTCAGCAGTGTGTCTTTGCAGCAAAGGCCAACAGCATACTGAGCTCTACTACAAAGTGCACACCCATCTGGTCCACGGATGTGATTGCTTTACTTGGCACTGTCCAGACAACATTCGAACTACAATGTCCAGATTTGGGTTCCACAGGACAGTAACAGCACTGACGTATTAGAGTGGATCCAGCACAGGGCCACCAAGTTGAAGGGAGAACTTCATCTTTATCTACTTAGCAGTCAGGCATAGAGAACATGCAGCCAGACTCTTTTTGGTGGCACAGAGGGAGAGGAGGAAACGTAATGAAGACAAGCTAGAAGACAAAAAATTCCTATTTGATATCAGGAAGAAATGAGTGTGATCAGACAGGCTGCCCAGAGAATCAGTGGAATCTGCATCCTCTGAAAGTGTTCAAAACTCAACTGGATGTGTCACTGAGAAACCTGATCCACTTGATCCTGCTCTGAACAGGATCAGACTAAAACTGACAAGCTCCAAAATTCCCTTCCAACCTAAATTAAATGATTTTCAAAGAGCCTTTCTGAAGATCTGACTCAGAAAACTGCATTCTTTAATTGATATATTACTCACAGCTTCAGGAGTAATTCTGCAGATCACACTATTTTCAGAATAAGACTTCATAGATGACATACAGTGAATATTATTCCTTTATTTACATCCTACCAGTGTCATAATTTAATTAATTTTTAATTGCTCACAGAAAATAAGCATTACAGCTTGGATTCTACCTGTTAGTTTTTCTCATTTTTTCTGAAATACAAGATTTCAAAGCCACCTTGATTACTTAACTATGATTATTTAACTGTATCATATAAATGAAGACAGAACATGAGAGTTTTAAAATGCTCCTGATTCTAGAGTTGTATCTGAGAGTATAATGAACCACTGTCACATTTCAATGGTCTAAATTAATTTTCAATTTATAACCCTAAATTAATTATTTTTATTAAAGTAACATTAACAATAAATAAAGGAAGAGTATTCGGGATAATTCAGGTTGGATGGGACCTCATGAGGTCTCTAATCAAACCTCCTGCACAAAGCAGAGACAGTTATGAGCCAACATCAAGTCACACAAAACTTTTTCCAGTGTGGTCCTGAAACCCCCCAGAGATGGGAGAGACAGCATGACCTCAGTCTCACTGCTTGGGTATCATCACCAGGAAAAACTTCTCAAATTGGCATTTCTCATCAAAATTTGTCACTTGCCACTTGTCCTCTGCCATGACTGAAAAGCCTGGCTCTATTTTCTCCATGATACCCTCATAAGTACTGGCAGGCTGCTGTCAAGATCCCCTCCAAAGTACCTCTGCTACAGGGCAAACAAGCCCAGATCCCTCAGCCTCTCCTCACAGTGCAAGCACTCCAATTACTGGCCACCCTGCTGACCTCTGTTGAAGTCACTCCTTCAGTGACTTCAGTGAGTGGGGCTGTAATCTTTTCCACAGTCTCTGGCTCTGCCCCTGTTCATGCAGTCCAGTATGCTGCTGGCCACTTTTGTTGCCAGGGTCATTGCTGGCTCATGCTCAGCTTGCTGCTCACCAACACTGTGAGCCTTTTCCACAGACCATACCCAGCCAGGCAGTCCCAGCCCTTCCTATTAACCAGGAATTCTCCCTTTCCACATGTAGGATTTTGCACTTGTCCTTTTTGAATTACATAAAGTTGTCACCAGGCCACTGTGTCAGCTTCTAGGCCACTCTGAATGTCAGCCTTGCCCTTCCAGTGTATCAATTCTTCCTCCCAATTTGCTATCACCTGCAAATCTGGTAGGCAAGCACTCTGTCACTTCCTCTGCATCACTGATAAAGATGTTAAACAAGAGATCCAGGACAGACCCCTGCATTTCACTACCAGTCTTCCTGTAG
This sequence comes from Scytalopus superciliaris, assembly GCA_013400415.1. NCBI lineage: Eukaryota > Metazoa > Chordata > Aves > Passeriformes > Rhinocryptidae > Scytalopus > Scytalopus superciliaris. Next base: position 209,511 of record VXBX01003750.1, on the reverse strand, counting down.
GGTACATTTCAACCACTACTCTCTGAGTCTGATCACAAAATTAGGTTTTTTACCTATCTGTTCATCAATCCAGACTGTAAACTACTAACTTGGACTGAATATGGACTGAACTTGGACTGATGAACACCAAGGCAAATGAAAGTGATGAGCATCTCAGCCTTACTTGTGCCTGCTGCCACTAAGTCACCCACCTTACTCTGCACTGAGTCCATGTTTTCCTTGTTCAGGCTTTTAGCACTAATGCAGCAGTAGTTGTTGCCTTTGATGTCCCTTTCAAGTCACAAGTGCAGTTGAGCTTTGCCCTTGCTGACACCATTTCTACACATAGAGGCAATATTTCTAAATTCCTCCCTTGGATCTTGTACCTACTTCCACTTTACATGTGCTGCCTTTTGGAGATGAAGCTTTGTTATGAGTTCCCTGCTTGTCAAGCCTCATTCCTGGTACATCTACTTGGCTGTCTAAGGATCAGGATGCGCTAATACTGAGTATCTTAATACCCTCATGTGCTTGGAGGATGATACTTTTAGAGAACTATCTGATTTCTCAAGCTCCTTTATCTTGCAGAGCTGCATTCCATGAGATCCCACTTTACTAAATTAACTGAAGTCTGCTTGGCTAAAATCCAGAGTCTGTATTTTGCCCCCTTTCTTCCTCCAATCATTCAAGATCTGCACAGCCATAATTTCATAGCTGTCCCAGTCAAGTCTAACATTGATTATTATGTTCTAAACCAGTTTTTCCTTGTTAGTAATAACATCAAAATCATAAACCATATGCATTTGCCTCATTAAAAAGTAAAATAACTAATATACACTTCTATTATAGAGCATGCCAAAGCAAACTCAGGGAATACAAACCAGATCATTAGGACAATCAGCATGCAGACCAGCAACCAGTAAGTAATTGCCTTCAGCTGTAAAATTATACCGAATGTGTTCTGGCAAAACATGTTTGTCAATCTTGTTGGGAAGATGAGTTCCTATCAGAAATTCATTACACAAATCCAATATTCTGACGTTGAGGTCAACTGCCTTTTTACGCTGTAAGAAAAATAAAGTACAAAACAGTATCTTCAGACGCAGTACAGACAGAACTCAAAGCTTCTAAAACTTTAGAGGACTTTTCAATGAAGCAGCAAATACAATATTTAGTATTAGACCTACAGCATCAACTAAACTGTAATGCAGGGCTGAAGTCAACATGATCGGATGCTTACACAGATCTATAATTTCATACAGCATTGAAACTGGAAAGAAAACACCTATGTTTCTGCAGTAAGAAAAGGTACGTTGGAGTTTAAGTAGAATTCACATACGCTTTGCTAGCTGCCTGGAAAGCATTCATAAAATTATGTCTAATTGCTAAGAAAAACACAGAAGGAAAAAAATTATCACTGAGACAGGTATCCTGAAATAGTTACAGAACTACCATTCCCTTGTTACTGTTTGTATTGCACTGTTTTCTGGAAAGTGTAAAGTACTTATGGTATTTCAACCTTTCTCTGAAGAGTGTGATTTAGTTTTATCACCATCATTACAGTATTTCACACATTTAATCTTATTGTAAGACTTGCTCACATTAGTAGAGTATGGTCTCTATTACCCATAGGTTCATAGCTCAAAAAAACAAAGGCTGAGGGTACAGATACAAAATACTTCTAGACCAAAGAATGACCTAACGTACAGATTTGTCTTCCCATTCCACCCTAGCTCTTCAAAATCTATCTTTGAGTTTTATTTTAAAAAGTAGAAATTGATTGTAGCAGAAGTAAATTTCAGCTTATAACAGGGAAGGATTTCTAAAGTCTGAAATAAGAATTGAAAAAAACCGTGGAATAGGCGAGGAGGAAGAGGAAAACATGCAAAAATAAGTGAAATTGTAATTGACAGGAGATGAAGCACCATAGAACCAATAGTCAAATCAGACATAAAACTCAGAGTTCAAGGTTCAGGTTGTTCTTTGTAGAAACCAGTTGCAAGAATATATTTTAGAAGCATTTTCTAGGTCACAAAACACCATTGCTACCATGATCTTCAGAATAACTACCATATAAACGTAGTAAAAGAGCCTTTGCACAGATCTTTTTAGAGGGAGTTACTCAAACAAATTATTAACTTTATAGAGGGACATGAGCTGTGAACAGATAGAGCATCCATAGCACAAAACATGGTTTAAGCTACTGGTTTTGGCAAATCCATCACTAACTACTGTAAAAGTCTGTAAAATCTCCAAGACAGGTAATCAGATTGTGCCCAGACATTCAATTTTGAACAAGATTTACAACTTCTGGTTAGGTGAGCACCAAAGGAGAGCCTGGAAAGCCACCTGATCTCTTCTAAAACACTCTACTTGATTAACCTGTCATCACAGTGCATGGCGTGTTGCTTTTCCCCCTCTGTAAATATGTTGTTCAAACAGCTAAGTAGCTATTTTAAATATCTGATGCAGACACTAAACAAAGAAAACAGGATCCCAGGTCTTGCTTATAACTTCTCAGAACAGAAAGGAATGATGAGGGCCAAACTGGGAAAAACAGCCAATTAGGTAAAAAAACATTAAAAAATACCCTTTAGAAGTGATTTAAAATAGACAAATTTAATCACTGCTGAAAAGACAATATTCCACAGAGGAGAATGAGAATCTTGGAGGACAAACTGACCCAGAATCACATGATTTCATGTCCCACATGTTTCATTATCTGATCTTTGGTAAACAGGCAAATTTCTGTTCATATATTGTAGCCAAAAATTACCTTTTCTTCATCCAAATGAATGCCACTGATCTCAAAATCAAACATAAAAAGCTCTGCCACTCGCCTAAAAATACAGTAAATCCCTGTTAAAATAGCCTCAATTGATAGTAACCATAATTTCTTAACAGATTTTGCCTTTAGTAGTTATTTAGGTTTCATGTCTTTCACAGAGATTAATACCACAATTATACAAATATTGTTATTATGGACAAAGACTTCTTATATTTTAGGTCCTTAACAGTTTACTCAGTGAAAAAGGATTTTTCCTTTGTTCTTAGTCATCTGCATTAAACATATCCTTCAAAACAATTCCATTACATTAATCTAAATGTTTAACAAATTTGTGCAAATTACCATTTTAATTTCATTTCACACTTCATTTATTATGGCACCAGAAAAAATCTGTTTAATTCTAATGTCCTTGATCGTAGGGAAAGAAGGAAGAAGGAAGTAACTTAAACATTGAGCTTGTCTAACCATTTCAGCAAATAAATAATTCAAAACTGTAACTGAATAAACAACTAATAAAACCCATTACAGCAATCATAAAGTAAGTTTTAAATAAATACACCACTAGTCTGATTTTGAAAGATACAAATAAGCTTCTATAAAATGAAATCAAGTTGTACAGCCTGTTGCCTAATTTTACTGCTAAAAACACTTACATATACACCACACTACAGTATATGATTTTAATTAAAAGAGTGTAACTGAAGAAAATCTTCATTTCTCATTTCTTTGTTTTTGCAGATCTCCGTTACTCAGTGAAAATATATCTTGTGCTCTACAGTCACATTCTCCAAGACTACACAACTAAAAACATCCTAACTCCTGTGCAGGTAATTTAGTGGTCACTGATAAACTAATAACGGAGATATGGTTTGTTTTCCAGTTGTATTTATTAATTTAACAAAACACAAAATATAAGTACAGTAAGGAATAATATATACTATATAAAAATCTAAATATATAAGATACTATCTATAATGATCTATCAGTATTAATAAATACCTGGTTTCTGGATCGAGGGAACTCATAACCATTTCATCAGTTAGCAGACGTCTTAAACTCTGACAGAGTTCAGTATCTGTGTTTAATCTGAAAAGATACAGCGTAGAAGAATCAGGCATCAGCAACAGACCCTAATATTTCAGTTTCTTGGTACCACTCATTCAAAGGCAGATCTTACTATTTACTGATACAACATAAAAAGCCAAGGGCTGTATTTTCAAAATGCTTTCTGGTTCACAATCAGACTTAAAAACTAGAAAATTTGTATACAATGCACGTGTGGACAAACTGGCAGGGAAACAGTTCTTGTGCATCCAACAGGAAAATACTTTTGAATGGTACCTTGTGGCAAATATGAGCAAGTCTAAGACTGACTGCTTATGATTTATGAACAAAGATGATTTTGTTGAGAGCATAAAGTTGGGATAACTGTTTTCTAATCCTTATTTTGAAAGGACTCCGTTAAAGGAAAATCTGTGCTCAAGTTTGCCATCAGATCAATGTGCTGCTGGCTGCGACTGAAGTAGACCTAGAGCTTACTAACCCCAGGACATTTCCAGGTGCTAATCACTGTCCCTGAACAGAGCATACTATGTCCATCGGATTTGCTGGCATGTTATGTACAAGCATGTATGTCAACCTGCATTACTGGGTGGGAATTGTGGTGGGGAATGAAACATACACACACAATAGTTTATAAGCCTCTCAGGATAATTTGTGAATACTTTCTTGTTTCTACAAATTTTTTCTCTAAAGTGGACTGAGAGGCCTGAGGGAAGCAGCAAATTCTGGGTGACCTTCACAATACTGCTTGGTAAAGCATTCACGTAAGAAAGCTACTCCTGAATCCAACAGGAAGGGAAGATAGTGAAAGGACACAGTATTTGGGGACTAAAGATCACCTCTTTCCATCTTCTCAGCAGCAAGAGCAGAAAATAAGCAAATAAATCCACTGTAGTCAAGAACAACAGACATAACTTTCAGAATTTCAGCTATATTAAGAAAAAAGGCAACCCCAAGAAAATCCAAACTTCAGAACCAGAAGTGTTTAAGAACATGCTCTATGAAATGGGGGTTTTAAATAAAGCACAAGCACACCAAGGTATGTTAGATATATATCACAGCTCTAGACAGACACATCTTCAAATACTCATTTTAACAGCAAACTAGCCTTTCCTCTTTCACATATCCCACTCAACTGTCTGGAATTCAAAGGGTCAGCAAACAGAAGAAAAAGTGCTTTGAAATGTAACAGCTTAAATCTTAAAAACAAATTAGCATTTTGTACATACTCTTTACAACCACTAGTGAATTGTCACAAGTCCTAGAAAAATGTAGCTTTGAGCCTTTGATGGGGGTTTCAGTGACATGGAGTCAGAAACTGAAACTAAAATAGAATAACCTTTCATGAGATATTGTAACAAATCTAAACCCTCAAATATCTGTAAGGGAAGACTGACACTTTGTTCTCATGTGCAAATGTTTTCATAGATGATCATACAGTAATTTTTAAAGATGCATATGGAAATAGCAAAAAAAAAAGGAAAAGAAAACATACTTCTCTACCACAGTACCAATGTTCCTGCAAGCTTCTTCAGCAGCCTCTCTGAATGCAAAGTCAGGGTGGGCGACTTTCACAAAATCAGCCTGACACAGCAGAAGAAAACAGTGAGTAAAAAAAAACCTTGACTTATAAACAAAGTTGCATTCAAGCAGTTCCACTTATATTAACATTTATTTCTGCAGTTCTGTGAAATCTTTTTGCAAACCATGCCATTTTTCTCCTAAAACATAAAGCTGAAAGGAAAACCTTTGTTGACAATTATTAAACCAGACAGTGCGTGTCTTTCCAAAAAATATCATTAATCCGTACACTTCTTAGAAACATTTTAAGTACAGTGCGTATTTTACACAGAGTTACTCTAATGTATTTAAATGTTATTACAAAAGACTTTTAAAACTAAATTTTCTAGTTAAGAAGAAAGCACACCACCAAATGTGCATAAGGGGTTTTCAAACCCTTTTTATTCTTGCGTATAGACCACCAAATTATATTTTGACATAATTTCCTAGTAGGAAGAAATGTGTTTAAAGAGAAAATAATAGCAGTACTTTTGGATTCAGAATAAAGTTTTTATTTGACTTAGTGATTTTTAGTAAGTCTCTAAATACTTAAAGGGGCCCATAAGGCTAGAAGGATGCTAAAAGGGGGCCGAGGTGCTAGGGGTTTCCATGACTGCCTACCTGAAATCAGGGAGGTTCTGGCATTGAACTGATAAAGAATTAACGATTAGGAATATATTTAATTAAAGTCTAGGAATACATTGCAGACATTCAGCATGATTTTACAGGAAGTACATGCAACAAGCTCAACAGTCTAACAATATAATTGCAGTTTGATTGAAAGGGCAGCCTTACAAATGCTACACATTTAAGATTTTCAATGCTTCGAATCCTTGTTTAAAATTCTGTATAATATTGACAGAATAGGTGCTGAACGACACATGTCAAAATTCCTGCCAACAGGTAACTATCACCAAATTGCTTCTATACAGAGCTCTTCAAGCTGTGTTTCTTTGAACATGTAAACCTGAAAACAGTACACAGCATGCATTTTTAACTCAGGAAACTGATACAAAACTATGGTCATTGAATTCTGACATTAGTGTTTTACTTAGATATTGATTGATTAAGCAGAATTAGGCATTGTCTATGCAAAACATAAGAACCAGTGACTTGACAGAACATGTAACAAAATATGTCTTAAATCTAGAAAAGAATAAGAAACATTCAAATTGAAAATCCAAGTCAAAAAACTCACTGATCTATTTACTAAGAGCTGATTTCGGTATGAAGTTTGGGTCTGCTTCCTTTAACTGAAGTGCTATGCTTTGGTAAATGATCTGCTTCAGGCAAACAGCTTCCAGAAAGCAGTTTGAAATGCTCTGTTAAACTTAACATTTTGTGATATATCAGACCAAATACGCCAAATCTGTTGACCATAGAAACTGCATTTTGGGAAATACTTGCATTTTTCTTCTGTCAATAAAAAAGCAATACTGTTGAGTTTCATCTGCTGCTTTTAATTTGCCAGTTTTCTATGGACTATAAATTTCATAACTTAAAAACACATGCATTGCAACTCCAACTTTAACTTTGAAATCAATCCCCTCTTTTCCCCAACGTAACTGACACTGGAAAGCTTATGTATTAATATTACAGGAGAAATAAAATTCTGATGCCACCATCGTTTTTCTTGTTGTTTCTTCTATACTATTTTAACATTTGTCTTCAAAATAACTGCAGCTTGACAGGATTTGTAGTTACTTATCAGTTGGTAAAAACATGTAATTAACTTTCAATCAATTTAATTTTATATCAACACAAAATTTCATGGCACTATCTGCTATTTACTGCAGAAAATCATAAAATGGAGCATGGCGTAAGCGCAGTCAGTTTAAAATAATTTACTTTATGTAATAATAAAAAAAGTCACTTACCAAGTCTGCTACTCTGCACAAGCTATCTGAAAGCTGATCAAAGATCATTACAGTCTCTGGCCCAGGTGGTGTTGAACATGCCTTCTGGACTAGCTGTTCTGATTCCTGCAATGCTTTGTCCTGTGCTTCTTGAAATCCTTCTGGACAGCTTAGTTCCGGAACACCAAAAAGACCCTGCAGTAGAGAACACAAGGAAAACACATCTCTATTACCCTCCTTGATTTCTGCAACTTCGTTTCAAGACTGAATTGTCACTACACAATTTATTAAAAGTACCCTAATATATTGAGCTACCATACTGTAACACTTCACTGTAACATTCCTACACGGGTGTCTTTGTAAACAGAATAGTCACAAAACAGTCACAGACACTGGTACACACGAAAACACATTCATTTCCCAAAGCAAAACTTCACTGAAGTTTTTTTAGCTAGGATTGTTCTCAGCAAATATTAAGAGTTTGACATCAAATCTTCACAAACTCTTCTCTTCCACACCATAAACTCCTATACCATCCTTTTCTCAAAGCATTTATCTTGCTTCCAGAGCATGGACACCAAACAAATCATGGGAAGTCCACTTACACTTGGAAATGAGGGAAAATCATTCCTTTGAAGCAAAAGAGACTTATCAAAGCACATGGCAAATAAGCAGGAGTGTCAGTGAATGAGCTGGCCAACAGCACTAGATATCAATGCGTTGCAGGCAATAGGACAGTTGTTTTGGGCTCATTAAACAAGCCCCAAATACCAGACCTTTTTCCTATTTTCTTTCTGTCATTGCTGTTAAAACTGCCTTTCTTTTTCTAAAGACAGAAACCCTTTCCTCACACTTCACATGTTTTCATTTATTATTTGGAACAGGCGCTGGACTGAAATGAACACCAAAACAAGATATTTATACACACATGTACACAAACATACTTGTATCACAGCACCCTTCAATAACACGTGTTGTACAAGAGACTCAAGACTGCCCCTTCACTCAGATCCCCAGCCAGAGGACACAGTATCCTGCCAAATCCCAGAGAGGCCCTGGCCTTCCTGCTGCCCTACATCATTGCCTTCTGGAGTGAACTCTTCCTGCACATGCAGTCCTCTGTGAACAGGAGGTATCTCCTCTTAGAAATAAGTTAGCCATGGAGCTCCTCTTCCATATGATATCAAGTTTGACAGAAAAATTTAAAAATTACAAAAAAATGTAGCCTGGTGCAGTTCTCTCTGCATTCTTTAATGGCATTGGCTACAGAGCTGCATCATTATTACCTTGGCTTGGCCTCAGCATTTACATTCTACCTGTCACAGCCTCTCTGTGAGCCCGAAATACGCATCTCTATTCCCAAAGAACAGTGGGCCAAATGAACCCTCCAGAACTCAAGCCAAATGGACAGTATTTAACTGGATTATTTCCTGAAGTAAGACATACACTAGCGTGCTCGCAGAGACACAACCAGCAGAAAAGTTTCCGAAACAAACGCTGGATTATAAACAAAGGTCAGATTTGTCCTCACTGTATATCCCAGAGTTCAACCGCTTCACCAGCCTGGGCACCGTGGCAGGAATAGCTGAGTCAGCGGGCAAACACCTCGATTTCACAGCTCTAACTATTCTGCATGTGCTGTGCCATCTTACTCTGTCGGGAGCCAGCCTGTTGATTCCCAGGGCACTCAGTAACAAACGCGCCCTAAAAAGAACGATATCAGAAACCCCAGGTGTCACCAACCCAGAGAACAAACGCTTTTCTTTTTGCCACAACAAAAAGGGTCAAGAATAATGTCCAGGCGAGGGGCTGTCAGCAGTGACAGGCCCTGCAGCACTGCCAGGGCGCAGGGGCCGCGGAGGCGCAGCCAGGCGAGAGCCGGGGGCGGGAGGGGCAATGCGGGGCAGCACCTCCGTGTGTGTGTGCGGGCGCTACTGAGGCTCAGGGCAAGGCTTTCCATGCACAAGGCCGGGATACTCTTCCAGAAGCAGAACGTTCTGGTTCATTAGAACCGAAATAATTGAATCAAATATAGATTGTATAAAACAAACAAAAAAAAGCCTTAACAAAGTTCCAACCGGCAGAGCGAAGCAGGAGCTGCCGGCAGCCAGGCGGCCCGCCACAGGCCCGGCCCTCCCCGTCCCCCCNCTCCGCCGCGCTCCCGGCCCCACCGGGCCCTCTGTCCCGGTCCCCCCTTTCCCCGCCTGACCCGCTTCCCGGCTCCGCCGAGGCCTCTGCCTCGATCACACAATCCCAGAATGGGCCGAGCTGGAAGGGACCCACACGGATCGAGTCCAGCCCTTGGCCCTGCACAGGACCATCCATCCCCAAGAGTCACGCCGTGTGCCCGAGAGTATCATCAAAACGCTTCTTGAACTCTGATACCCGTCCTGCACGTTCTCCAGTTAAACTTGAATACATTTTAAAGCGATTTTTGGACTCGATATTTCTGTGACACAAAGTTACGATGGGAAAAAACTTCCTGTGGGTGAAAGATTCACTTAACCCTTTCCTCTGCCTCAGTGCCCCGGTACCTCCCTGGCAGTCATTCAGCTGACGTGAGAAGTGCAGCTCTTCCTCCTGAAGAAACCCACTGCACTGTGTTTGTTCTTTGGGGTCTCTGATACACACTTGGGGTTCAGCAACTGTGAGGACGTGCCCGCATTCCCCTGCCTCCCCGGCAAAATGGCAGGGACCCACACATCATAATTCCAGAATTCTTGTCTTTTATTTCATCCCACTTTGTTTTAAAACATTTGTCCTTCATAGCCTGTGTGTGCACCCCGCGCATTCCAACAGTATGTCCCCAAACCAGTTGTGTTAAGCCCAGCACTGTAGATTCTGGAGAGGTGCCTTCTCTTGTGCAGAAGCTGTGCTGAAACCAACTATTTGTTTTCTGTTGAATCCAACAGAAATTGTCCAGCAGATAACGACATTATCAGGGAGCACTGAAGGACACAGACATACAGCATTCATGGATAACGTGGTGTTACATGGAGGGCGATGGCAGTGGCTCCAGCAAGTTGGAGGTGCTGAACAGGAGGAACCCAGAGAAGGTGGTATCATCATCGGCGTCTGCGAACAGCCCATTGAAAGTCTCCCCTTGGTGAGCCTGCAGCCACACCTCATCTCCTCCCTGCAGCTCGAGGATGGTGGCTCCCGAAGCCTGGTCCTCCCCACTCTGGTACCTGTCCACTGTGTGCAGCATCTTGATGCCATTTTTAACTAGAGCTACTCGCACGTTCCTTGAGTAGACAGTGATGTGGTAGGTGAAATAGTAAACACCAGGGTGTTTGCAGGTGAATTTGCCAGTGACCGAGTTGTAGTCATTCAGACCATTATACAGCACCTTGTCAAACTTGATTGGGCGGTTCGGAGGGGGAAATTTGGTGTTGACTGTAAGGCCAACACTGAAAGCACTCCTTGGCAGAACTCCTGGAGCACCAATGTTCCCTTTATCTCCTCTGTCTCCTTTCAAGCCTCTTTCCCCCTGAACTCCTGGATTACCCTGTGGCCCTATATCTCCAGTATTACCTTTAGGACCTGGATTACCAGTTGGGCCAATCGGCCCTGGGAAACCAACTCTTCCAGGATGGCCAATATCCCCCTTTGACCCTTTTGGACCTATGGGTCCAATGTCTCCTTTTAACCCCTTTTGTCCTTGCAGTCCCAGCTCTCCCTTCTGACCTTTGTAACCCACCGACCCTATAACTCCTTTTGGCCCCAGTTTCCCAGGTCGTCCTCTTTCTCCTTTATCTCCTTTGTTCCCCTTTTCTTCAACAGTCCCATTGGCTCCTAAAGAAAAGAAAAAAAGAAAAGAAAAAAAAAAAGACACTTCTCATGACCTTCCACTGGATTAATAGGGAACAAATTGAGTTTCAGCATGAGGAAATAGATGTGCAGCTGTGTGTCATCGTTGTATGTACTGTGCTCACTGTACACACAATTTCTAATACATTTAAGTGCAGGATAAATACAATATCTGCAGAACGTGTTATTGTGTTAGAAAACAGGTGCTCTTGCTGACAGCAGCAAGAATAAGCTCAAAGAAAGGAAGTTTGTCTACAGGCTGATGGTAGCACTGACAGCTCACATCACCTCAGGCACAAGGAGCATCTGTCCAGACACTGGTTTTCAGCCTTTGGTATACAAAATGGGTGAGATGGTTCACAATTTAATCAGGCAAAGGGGTTTTTTTACAACACCCAGAACTTGTTTGTTACATGTTTCTGTAATTTCTATGTGATGGAACTTTGTTTGGGTTACCTAGATTGCTACTGCAAAACAACTAAAGGCTTTTTGTCCTAGTTACTTGCCACCATATACTTATCATTTATGCATTCTTAGTCTGAAGATCAAAGGCTTTGAATATCCCCTGGTTGCTGCATGAGGGTTTGAAGGTGAAGATCTCATGATGTGAAGGGCATGTTAGCAGTTGATAGGCAAAAGACACCAGAAAGTACACACGCTCAATTAATCAGAAAAAGAACGTGCAAAAGGGCCTCTGGCTTCTCATGTTAAGAATGAAGTTGTTTGTACAGTTTACTGTTCTCAATTTGCAAGGCTGAGTATTTAACAGCAACAACGAACTGAAAACAGATGACATTGTATGGTGAGTCTCTGGGAAAAGCAGCATTAGCACATCAGGAAAATTACATGAGAAGAAGGTAACTTTGTAATTTTAAACAACATTTCTGGCCTCATGTCTTACCCTTCTTCAAGGGTTGTCTCTAAGAGACTGGAGAAAAGTCTGAGGGATGTAGGGTAGCTTGTAATTACTTCCATGCAACCCTATGTTATTTCTCAGTGTCACCTTCAGGATTTTGAAGAATCTGAACACTGTCTTTGGTAGACTTCCATCCTGTTGGATATATATATTATCTGTGCACAATTACTCTAAGGATAACTAGTCCTGCATCTTGGAGTTACTGAATTTGAGCCAGAATGATGTCACTTGCACAATGGCTGACTCGCTGCTTCTACACACCAGTCATTCTTCACATGTACACCCATCTGCATATGCATAGGTTGGCTAAACAGGTGAAGATCTATGGTATTTTTAGGTGTATAACTCGTGTCTTCTACAATTTGTTTTAAAAGTCCCTTTCCCTGAAGTTGCATAAGTAGCTACAGGATTGTCACTTTCCTGAGGCAGCTGCAGCTGCAATGTCTTGCTCAGCAGCTGACAAAAGGATCAGAGATGGGAAAGGTAGGATAACAGGCTGAAAGAACAAGTTGTAGGGCATCAGAGGCAGTGGGATAATTTGAGATGGCATATTCCTCTTGTATTGTCAGCATATGTGTGTGGCCTCTACTACAGGAAAAAGACTTTTTAACCTTTATGGTAGTTTTGATACAGCTAGAATGTATAGCATGTCCAAATGTTCACAAACACCAGCGCAGCAGTTGATAGACAAATAATAAATTGAAATACTTCTTCTCTGACCTTGTTCGCCTTTCTCTCCATTGGCACCATCTTTTCCTGGACTGCCAGGAACTCCTGGTTCACCTAGGACAGAATTAAAAAGCAGGTTTTCATTAAACAAATTACCAGAAAATTTGAGATGAGTCCTTCTTTAATCTTTCCTCTCCAAGTCTGGCCAAATAGTAGTGTAAAGTTTACTCTTATTCCTGACTTCCAGTGGGTGCCACTGCTGGTACTTTTATCTTATGAAGAGATTGACAGAGGGCACAGAAACTCTGCTTTAGTTTGCATAATAGAGTGAGTTATTGAGATATGTAGAGGTGCTATATCCTGGTGAGAACCACCAGTGTCAAAACTTCTTGTCCTGTTGTTGCCTTCATCCATGGAAATGGAATGGGAAGCCACATTCAGCAAGAAGAATTGCAGGGACTGGAAGCCTTGTAGTGAAACAAGGATATGGTTTATTGGTGGACCTGGTGGTGCTGGGTTAATGGTTGGACTCAATAATCTTAGAGGTCTTTTCCAACTGTAATGATTCTATGAATGGCAAACTCCTGCCTCGAGAAGAGACATGCAGGAGGAGTTTGACTGATGGCAACGAAACATTACAGCGGAATTGCCTGTAGATCTGAGGCATTCACATTCTTGATCCCTCTACCTAGCATGACACGGACTTTTTCCAGCTCTAAAGAGGGCAATTATAGAAGTTATTTTTGTAGTAACATCAAAGATGACCAGGAGGTGATCAAATAATTGGATTTGCATCCAGAGTGCAATAACAGAAGAAAAAAGAGTTGGCGATTTGAATGTAACCGCATTCCAAGAGTAGCTCTCCCACCATACTAACCTGAGAACAGTTCTTTAGCAGTTTTCTGCACAATGGGTGCAGCCCAGCAGTGCTGAATTTTCTTTGACTTGGTAAGGAACAAAATTAAGTCTCATGCATTTAACAGCACTGTAAAGGTGTGTGTACATACAATATAAAGAATGATACAGTCACCCCAATTTCTTCAAACAGAGAATAGTCAGTATAGTCATCAAAACAGATTACTTTAGGAAAAAAATGTTGGGAACTTTATCAGAAATCAGTGGTACCATGTAATAACTCACTGGAGTAAAGGGAGGACCTTTATAAGATACATGAAAATAAGTAAGGTTTGTATTTTCCATTTTCAGACCTTCCTGGAACCATGCGTATAGAAAAAGAGGGCAGTTAAATGTATGTGCTTATTAAGATGCTAATGGATTTTTGTTTGTTTCTAGATTTTAAAAAGTTTTGGGTTTAGCCAAGCTAGGGCATGGAAAGAGGAAGGAACATGTTGCTTGACAGAGAATTCTAAATCATTTTATAAACAAGAGAGTTCAAAGTCACTCCTTAGCAATCACTGGGATAAATACGTAAGGAGTTAGACTTGTCTTCTGGTGGTCCAGGGAAGGCCATAAGCAGTGAAAACTCTTCATTGCCCATATTACAAGTGCTGGTTATTTTTCAGCTATTCTAGTTAATTGTATAGACATACAAACAGTTGTGGTGTATAAGAGAGACTCAGGTGGTAGGAAAAGGTAGATCTTGCCTATACCAGCATAGCCATGAAAGAACTGCATATCAAATTATATCTTCAATACTGATGCTGCAACACACACTGTCTGATGATGCATATACTTTTCTGGTGGAGGAAGTGATTCATTAGCTTGGCAACCCAGTCTGTTAAATACAGACATTTCCACTAGCTTGAAAGACATAGTAAGACACTCTGGGACTTTTAAAGTTAATTTATCTGAGACTGTTGACCTCAGTTTGGTTTACATACAAGATTATATATTCCACTGAAAAAGAGCTGTAATTCACAATCCTTAAGATCAGGTCTTGGTAGAAGGGCCTATCTGATAAGTTTAATCTGGGTTGATCTGTGCAACCAGGCCAAAATAACAGTATCTGTGACAGGTTTATGCCTTAAGCCATAATGCCACCTGCATGATGGCATAGCTGACCTAACATAAAGTTTGTTGGGGAAGAGTTCTCCCCCAGAATTCTGGGAGCAGGTTTGAAGCAGCAGACTTGCACTGTTCTGTGCTTTGCACTCTGAAATTGTGACACTTGAGATCAAGTGTTTTATGTCCACATGCCCACAGATTTATCACCTTATGTAACCCTGGCCTTGATATTCCAGCATGGATGCAAGGGCCGTCATTAACCAAAGGCTTAAAGTATTATGGGGGTGATTAGCTTTAGGATGCTGAGATTATCTCTGTCTTCAGTATCACACACAAATCTCTATTATCGCCTGTTAGAGCAGACATGAATCCTACATTGTTTTTCAGTAGTCTCTATTCCCGGACATACTCAGTTGAGTTACAACAAGTAGACACACTCCGAAGCAAGTCCTACAAATGTAAAATTTCAGTAAGAAAAAGAAATCTCCTTACCACCGCATCCTTCCTACTACACCAAACAAGGTATCAGTTGTTGGTTTTTTGTTTACGGGGCTTGAAGGTTTTTACAGAAATATAGTTGCTATCTTAGAGGAGTAGGGGAAGGTACACAGGCTTTAAAGTTTTCAAATAGACTTGAAATTTTTCCCATAATATAAGGTAAAGCCTTTTTTTTTTTTGTTTTTATTCCATGGACCTGACATCTCCATAGCATTAGCTGTCTTGCTTTCATAGTTAAGCCTTTCTTTTTATTTCCTTCTTCAAATAAGTAAATGACAAATGTCTGAAATGTTTTCTGAAGGCTAGGCAGAATAATCCCATTCATACAGAGTGACTACAGACAAATTTGAGGATGAATGGCATTTCATTTGATACATTAAATCATTTATTCTAAATGTAGTACCTGTATCTCCTTTATCCCCTTTTGAACCGTCACGTCCATCACGACCAGGTGTGCCATTGTGCCCAGGGTTGCCAGGGATGCCAGGATACCCTTGGGTACAGACGTCCTGTTTTTCTGTTTCTGTTGTGCTGACTACAATAGCCAGCAGTACAATCCAGCTTTTCATTCTTTAGATAGGTTATATGATTTTGGCTGAAAGATTTAAGAAATCAAAAGTACATCAGCCTAAGTCTGCCCTGGAAGGGGTTGCAGGGCGGTGGAGGAAGGAAAATAAGGAAATGGGTTTTCATCATGTCTATTCTTTTATTTTGTTTTGTTTTGGTTTATTTATAGGTCTCTATATAGCATTAATTACAGTCCTGGAGACTACTGAGTGCTATTTTAAATATTAATTTAATGGAAATACCAGCTATAGCATCATTGTACACTTAAAACATTTACACCACTTAAAGCATTCCTTAATTCCTTGTAATTTGAAGCATCAGATTATGTTTTGTATTTTCTTGTGCAGCATGACTTGTGGAAATAAGTGGCTCTGCAAAGGGAAATTTTGATGTGGGTAGATGGTGAGCAGCTGAAGGTCACAAAGCTCCGGGGAGGTTTAGAGCTACCCTTGATGCCCTCATAATCTATCCAGCAAACAAGAAAACAACAGCTCAGTGCATCTCATAAAGATTTACATTGTTCTGTTTAAACCGTAAGTGCATTGACAGTGCCTGGATTTCATGGATTTGGCTGAACTTAACTCAGATTTCAAGGTCACAATAAAAAGACAATTCAGGCAAAACTCTTCATATTTTCTTTTTTTTTTTTTTTTCCCCACCAATTGCAGCAAGGAATATACATTTGCAGCAGCTATAGACCAAAGAACTTCTAGTGACTGCTCTTACTCAAACCAAACGCATGAAATCTCAACATTTGGCAAGTCTGCAAGGTTTATGTACTAGATAATACTACAATAATAATGTTATTGCTGTCCTAAGCCTCAAAAGTTCAAGTCTTGTGGGATGATTCAGGTAGGACTTGTGATTCCATATTCACGCACAATGTCCTGTAGTTTTGCTTACTTAACATATGCACATTCCTCTTGTAGAGAAATCACTTTGTAAACTCCACTAGCCAGAACAGTGCCTGCCCAAAGAGGAGCTATTTCATGGCCATTGTTGCCTCTCAGAGCCATTCAGAAGACTGCCTGCATCCTCCAGCTTCCTATTTCCTACTTCAAAGACTTCTTACCAAATTGTACCCTATGCATTTGGAGTCTGTAAGGAAAGCTGATCTCCAGCCTTTCATCAGTATTGGCCATTAATAACCCCTTACCTATTTAACAGCTTTTTAAGGGAAAAATAATGGAGGGGGGAGTGTTGGGATTTTTTTATTCATTGGAGTTAGTTGTCCACTGGTTTAAGAAGCTGAATGACCTCAGAGTGGGGTCAGAACTGGAGCAGAGTGAGATGAGGGCAAAGATATGAGGGATCAAGTAAGAGAGTTTTTTTGCAAAAACAAGTCTTTAGCCTTGTTCTCCCAATTCATGTAACTGTGCTACTTAAAAGTCCAGCTTATATTTTTCCTTTCATTAGTGACTCCCTCATTTTAATATGGGCCCACTGAAATACATTAAGATTTAATTCTGGACACAACTGGTTTAAGTGAGTGTAATTATTCCAAATTAATGGAAAGAGATTAGACTGAGGAACAAAAATCAAATCACAACAAAATTAGTGCACATTTGATTTGGAATTGATATTCATAAATGTCTAATGCACAGAAGCTTGAGCTATATAGGCTAAGTACTTAGATGGGTAAAAGTGATAGAATGAATAACTTTTATGTAATTGGCTTTTGAATTGGTTCTTTCATTAATGAGAACTAAAATCAGTATTCCTTTTGAAATATTAACTACCATTCACTAAAAAAAATTTGTCTTCTTTTTTATCTCTTCACCACCACTTCTCAGTCTCATGAAACAATGCAAACAAGTACCACATAGAGAGATACCAGTATGTTCTCAATAATTACACACTGCTAGCAAAAGTCAATCTAAATATTCTTCTAAAGACATTTCTAGAGGAAGACCTTAATTTTGGGATATGGTTCTTAATCTTTTTATTCTGTGTTCTGAAAAGTTCCGTGTTGTGCAACAATTACTGAAAATGTGATTTATGGTGTCTTTGGCAATGGTCTACAGAGAGATATTTGATCACCAATCAGCAAAATCCTCCTTTGTCTGCTGCTGCTGGTTGTGCACTAAAGAAAGTTGAAAATAGATAAAACATTTGCTACTTCTGAGCTATATAAACATTTGCTGCCTTAGTCAAAGGACTCCAGAAGAGTGCAAAAGGAAGAAGTGCTCTGTATGATGCTATTAGGATGCAATGCACCCCATGGAGAAGTCTGACAGTCCTTGTCCACTTACAGAAAATCCCATTCCCAGTTGTCTAAGGGAGCATTTCTTGCCTAGAGAATAGACAGTTCGTTCCCCATACATGCACTCCACTCCACAAGCTGACATCAATATCATCATCACATATGTAGGATCCTTATTCTTACCTCATTCACTTGGTACTTGCAGTGTTCTTGGGCATCTTTTACCAGAGTGGAAAACTTCACGTAAAGGAATGCACGCTTAGATATGTGTCTTGAGGACAAGCACTTGTTTGAGGACAAGGACTTGTTTGGTCACTAAATTTTCAAAGGTCAGTGGTTTAATTTTGAGAGCTGTTCAATAATTAAAACACAGTTTTAAACTGGAATCTGCCTATTTATTCCAATACTAAGCTGAAATGCTCTGTACTTTGGCTTTTACCACTGTTATGTGAAAGAAAATTGATAAAATGGATTAATAAGGCTTTGATTTGCCTGTTCCATTGTACAAATACATCACACAAATGTTAACTTTTGACTGGTTGGTTGGTTTGTAGGAGGGACGACATGTCTCGCACCATTATTGTGCTACAAAACATAATAAAGTTAGTTTCTGTATCAAGTAATTTACAATCAAATTAGGGGGAAAGACTATAGAATATTAAACTAAGAATGCTGAGAACATAGCATTACAAATATTAGCTGCTTGTGGAAAAGAAGTAACAAGGCTGAATTAAAGTAAATAAAGTGAATTACAAAGAGAGCTTTTAAAGTGTAATTAGCAGGCTCCCCATTTAGTCATTCAAGCAACAGTCAAAGCTACTGCTCTACTCAATTATATGTTATTGCTAACTAAATTTTTAAAAGCCATAACCCAATACTTAACTGTGTCTTCTTGAAACTACTGCAAGTACTCCTGCTGTCTAAGGACCAGTGGAAGTAAAGCAACTGAGCTTATCATCAACTCCTGAAATGCTGGTCACGAACACTGAAGGATAAAACCAAAAGTCACAGGAGTTAATGTGTTATAGGAAGTGGCCTTAATTCACCCTTGTTGGTGCAAGTGACTGAAAACTCTGTGTCTGAGGGTGTTCCCACGCTGCAAAGATACGATACGGGAGGTCTGCACGTCCCAAAGAACGTAACCCCAGGGCCCCTGGGCATCGGAGTTTTGGGCAAGGTCTTCACCACCCCCCTGTGGCAAAACGAAAATATTGCAAGCCTTATGGTGCCCTGGTTTGTGTCTGGGACATCGTGTCTACCGTGCTCTGCGGAGGAAAAGGAAAAGACCCTCGGCAGCAATTAGCTGTTCTACTTGAATGAACTTCCGTAGCCAAATTAAACTCGCTGCTGCTCTAATTGAGGAGAGGGAACGAGAGCCACAACAAACAATCCTTTTCTTTTTACCCATTAAGCACCATCTGAAATTTTTTCAGGCTGCTTAATCTCAGCCTCCTCTCTCAGTTAAAAGTTTGAGTAATTAAAAAATATCCAACCCTGCCAGCTTAGTGTTGTGCCCTCAGCAGTCTGTCCTGCCTTGAAGGAAACCTGGATTCATTGATGAACCCTTCTGGCTGCAGGGCGTGGGGAGAGCCAGTGGCTCTGGTGGGACAGCACTGGGGGCTCCCGGGGACACGGCACCAGCAGTAGCAGGGCCTCCCAGGGCTGCACACTCCTTACAGTGACCCAAACGCAGCTGTGAACTTTACAGTGACAAACAGTCACAGTCTGTCTCAACTCCAATCCTGAGTTGAGGACATCATTCATTAGTTACCTCTACCTCGATGGACTCTGCAATTAGTCTGGTTTGATAAATTTTTAGCAGACAACCAAGAAAACTGCTGTAGGAATGGCCTTAAAGGCAAATGTTACCCCCAGCTGCTTTCTAGTGTGTCTTATCACAGAATAATGCCTTGAAAATAATTACACAATAGCAAAAGTTGATCATTTGCCCTTAAAAAGTATTGCATCTGAATGACAGGAGATGCAGGGGGTCTTTTAGATTGATTGCTGTGCTTCATTGTCTTCTTTAGGAGATGAATATGGCAGTAATGAGCATGAGATGTATGGTTAGTAAAGATATACCTGACCTTATTAGCAGAGCACCTTCTAGACACTTTTTCAATGAGCTAGTATCTCTGAATTCTGGGGTATGCTTACAGGAAGTGGTCATAGTTAACTGTGCCTCGTGAATCTGCCTACTGGCAGGTCATTTCAGTGCATATATTGGGCCTTCCGCCTTATTTCCTATGTGTCAGAAATAAGGAGGAATTTGGCATGTGCCTGCTTCGACCAGCAAAGTGCCTCAGGTGCACCTGGGGCTCCTCCTTTCCTCTTAAGCTTTACAGCTTTACAAAAATCACTGGGAGAAACAGTCAGTAAACCCTACATCATCTTGTGTTTCTCTTCTGAGAGAAACTGAGCCCTTGAAGGGCAGGGGTACTCCTTCTCTGCTGACCTCTGCCTTCTCAGGTTTGCCTTTCTGAACTTCACTGCCACCAGACTCCAGTGATTTTGATGGATACTTTCCAACCTTCACTTGCCTGCAGAGTGGTTTGTCTGTCACTGCAGGTGACCCACTCTGAATGCTTAAAACATTAAAATGACTGAGGTAAAACCTTGCCCAGGTGTCATTCAGTAACCAGCCTCCCCCTCTGATGCACAACAGAAATGTAACATAAAGAGAGGGAAGGTCCATGTGGGGATGACATGTGGAGACTACAAAGGGGGTGTGGGTGTAAATACGTATGTATACAAACGCATACACTCACACGTCTGTTTTTTAAAACCAGAGCCTAAATACCTAGTAGTGGCAGGATGTGA
This sequence comes from Scytalopus superciliaris, assembly GCA_013400415.1. Lineage (NCBI taxonomy): Eukaryota > Metazoa > Chordata > Aves > Passeriformes > Rhinocryptidae > Scytalopus > Scytalopus superciliaris. Next base: position 188,818 of record VXBX01003750.1, on the reverse strand, counting down.
GTTCTCAGCCCTACGCAGTCATCTGATCAACCAGAAGTCAGTTCTGACTGCAGTGAACTAAACCTAACAGACTTAAGATTAACAAAACACGTTGTGCTGACAGCTTATGCAGTTTTGACATATTCTCACAATTACATGTCCTCTAGATAATTAGAGTAACTGAATTTTGAAAAGTACTTAGAAACACACTTATCTGTGTAAGGAGTATTTGTGTGCTTTCCTTACAAGCTACATGGTGTGTAGTTTTGCATTGCTGACTTTTTCATTTCTCCTGTGGTACTTGAACATAAAAAGGCTCAAGTCCTTGCCTCTTGCTATGAAGCACAGATCACCATGTAGCCTTTAAAAAAAAAAAAAAAATTCACGACAAGCAGTACTATTTCTGTGCAAACTAAAAGCTCTACCTGATAGATCAGCTTTCCAAGAACTTAAAAGTAACTGATAGTATAGAACGATCTACAAGATTTACCCTGACTGCCAAAGCACGAAATAAAATGCACAAATGAGCTCAACCATGGCCAGATGAACCACAGGGTCCTTACAAAGCCTATTGATTGCAACATCCTACTTGAGTGTTTGCTCAAGGTACGTTTTTCATTTTTCGGTCATCCGATCTACCTCACTAAGTGCTCAGACTGTGCCTTTCACTTTGATGTTGGAGCAACAGCAGCACTTGGGAGGCCTGAGAAATTCTCACCTTTCAGGCGGACCAAGAAATGTAACAGCCTGGACATTGCAAAGAGGAATAATGAACTAGCAAACACAACTATTCCACCAGCATTTGAACTTGCTGAAACATTTCTGATGAAAAGATTTCAGTAAAGTTTGCTATTTTGTTCAAGTTAACATGTCTCAGCAAAACAAAATTTTTGATGCGGCCTGAAGCAGTAAGGACACAGGCACACCTTTCAGATGTGGTCTTTCACCCTGTCAGAATAATGAGAAACCAAAAACTTCCCCAAATCAGAGAAATAAGCTGACTGCCCAGCAGTGTTGCCCAATAAGGAGGCAGGTAAGCCTGTTCACACACATTTACAGAACACACCTTTTGGGCGAACCTTTTCAAACAGTTCTGTTTTCGTTCCAAAGAAAACAAAATTTAATCCTCCTTACCTGCACTGCAATACTTAAGTCACCATCCTCTGTTAGCCGGAGCTTTATTAATGCAGAAGCTGCATTTGCATTTATTCTAAGGGGAACTGAGGGAGTCCTCTGCCAGGACAACGTAAAGAAAAGTGATCGCAGATGTATATGGCTGAGACAACAAGAAGGATCGGCTTTGCTTGAACAATGAAGAACTTCCATCCCAGAATCAGGCTTAGTCATTGTTAAACTTCACCTTTGCTGGGAAATACTGTAGATGCTACTGGGGAACTGAGAGGGGGCTGTGACTTTTTTCCTTTAAAATACTAAAAGAAATATGACAGTTGATGTATTCTTGCATCACAGAGAAAATTTTGTAGACAATAAAAACCCCACAATTTTAAAACTGCACAATAAAGTTTTATAAGACAGTGATGAGGAACTTCAGCTTTGTACATTATTTAATTCAAACATGTACAGCAAGAGAAAAATAACAGGAATGTAAGTTTGTACTTATTTCCAGAAAATAGATTCATTTGACAAACAACGTTCAAAGAGTAAATAAATCTTGTAATGCAATTTCTTTAGAACAAATGCATATGAAGCTACTGCAGTCCTATACATTGTACTTCAGCCATCAACAGGCAATTCCTCTGCTCTGCAGCCACAGCATGTGTAACAGCACACAGATGGTTAAGATGCACAAAGCAATGTACGGAAGGTAAAATGTTACAAAACACTTATCAAAATAAAATATATATGCAAGTTATCTGTAGTATTTACAACAAATAGTTTTAAATTAGAGATCATTCAGAAGGCATCTCCTACATACAAATGCCACACATATAGAAAAAAAGCAGAAAGGCAGTCAGAGAGAAGTACTGTGTTAGTTATGGCTAAAGACCTTTGGCTCCAAAACTGTGATATAATTATTTTCAAAAGACAACTAAAATGTGGAACATTTGAGAAGTCTGTCTTTGAACTCAGTTATTACACTGACCACTAAAATTCAATGTGAAATTTAGCATGGCAAGAGCCACTTGTAAAACAGTATTATTTTATACATCAAATGTTCTGAGTTAGATGCAATTATGGTTTGGCATTTTCCTAACTCAGTGGGAACACATTTGAGGACAATTATATTTTACTGCATCTCATGCAAAAAGTCTGAGGTTATCTGCTCAGCAGGCCATCGGGAAGGCTCTGGCTGTGCTTTATCTAAACGAGGCACAAATGTGCTTAGTGGTTGCCCTACATTTTTTATAGTACCTTAAGCATGCAAAAGCAAGTGGAAAAGAACAGATGTTGCTGTCACACCTTTCTGATCATATGTAAGTTTTGTCATCAGGAGGAGAATCAGGGCAGGAGTTGCTGGAATTCAAACTTCTACATTTTAGTTGCAACTCTTTTTTCCACAGACTAAAGTGAGGCTGACTCGTGAGATAATATGTATCTGAATTGTTGAAAATGTAATAGTGTGTTTTCATTTCACTATAATTTGTTTAAAATACAATGGTGTGGTATAAATTTGGCCTGTCTTACTATACTTTATCTTAAATCTGTTGCAAGATCATACTGCAAATAAAGACACAGAGACTATTACAAAACAACCATGTCTATACGGAGGGTACTATATGTAAAACTGTCCTGAGTAATCTGCACCAGTAAGTATTTTCTTTTTATCTCTTTGAAATTCATTTCTTGAGAAAAAAACTGCTACATCCAAAACCATATGCAAACATTTCTGTTCATTTTTAGGGCTAAGGCACCAGCACTAATTCATGGGAAGAGCCTCCATGGGCACTGACACATCAGAAGATAGACCAAAAAACTTTTTTTTTCCCAGCACTCCAAAGAACCTATCCCTGAAAGGAAGTAGCTCTCAGCAAAGACACATATGTAAGTCTTAAAGTCTAGCTGTGAAAGTTTCTGGGTGAGCACTGCAATTGAACTTCAGTCTTTTTTGTGCATCTAGAACAAGTCTTTCAAATGTTATTATGAAAAACATGATCTCCACTTCCACCATATGTGCATCATGTTGGTTTGCAGGCCTGAATGTGGCAAGTACCCATAAAAATGGGTATGTAAGAAACACAAAAGGGTTACTCATTTGAGGGGAAGGCCATACATCCATGCCTGCATTTGGAAGTCAGCGCCTTGTGTTTAAATTGAGCACTTGGAATTATCTTTTTTTAAAAATCTGAATAGCAATGGCTTGTTTTAAACATCAAAAGAAAAATAAAACCAGCTTTTTTCACTGACTATCCCATGCATTTTCTTTAAGCTGGATCATTAAAAATGTCAGTACATATTTCCAGTTCTTAACTGGTCTAGGTCATCTTCCATTGCTATGGGAAAGCACAAGCAACTAAGTACACTATGCGGGGGAACAATTTGGCTGAGCATCATCAGACTGCCTTTTGCTGAGCTATATACACAAGGCATTTGAAATGTACAGTTGTCAAAAGATGTAATTTAAAATCAAAACCACAAACCCCGGCTTAGCAGAAGTTGCCACAATGTTACCAAATATCACAGGATCTAGTGACTAGTGGGCTTCACAACACTGACGATAAATAAAAATATAGAGGTAACAATAGTAGTAGGAACAAACACATCTTTAAAATAAGGCTTTTTTACATTGTTGTTAAGATGCCTGGCCTCTAGCCCCTTGCTTGTTTTTCATAACAGATCCATGACAAAGCTAATTGTGTCCATTGTCAGAGAATACTCCTGGATCTATCCTTATCATCAGGTAATGCCCCTAATCAGCAGCATAGGATAAAGTAGTATAAAGACATTCATAGAGTATCAGTTCTGAAACATATGGAGTCTTTATTTCCTTCCATATTCCCCACAGACTTTTCATTCTTGATGAGAGCTATCAAGCAGAAATCATCAGTGCTACAAATATCAAGATCCTCTTTCTTCCTGGTGGCTTTTTAAAAGCTGTTCTCACAAATCAACTTCATGTCATAGGCAAACTGTAGCAATGCAAATTATTGATTGCATATGCTGGCCAGAGCTGACCTTAATCTTAAGTCAGGTTCTTCCCCTTCCAATAGAGACTGATGACTCTAAGATAAAAATCCATCTCTGGTCCACACAATTTCTCTGTCCCTTCCAGTAAGGATTTTTGTTTCTTTTAATGAAGTAATTGTCAAAACCCATTGTCAGTTGACTGTGTATAAGAAGCATGGATCCAGACCATTTCAATATATTTACATTACTATTTATCCATTTTCTAAGTAAAATTACATGAATAAAAAAATGTGAGACCTATGTAATATAGCCAGCAGTCACCATGCACTGTCTCAACGCTGACTTGGTACATTCACATTATCTCTGTTAGAAAATAAACAAGTATTTTTACCCAGAGAAATAAGCGTATTGGAAATATAAAGAAGAGTATCCCAGGCAAAGAAGTGCGCAGAAAAGGATATAAAAGCTCTACACGGAAGAGCATAAATGCGTGCAGTATATTGCTCTGACTGAAATTAATCAATCTGAGATGTCCTGGGCTACTCTTGTTTCCACTTGTGTGCAATAAATGCACATATCTTTACAGTCCATTTCACACTCTGCTCTTGTTTCTATATGACAGAATAAAATTTCCCTGTTCCAATCTGGAATATGGTAAGGCCTTATGGGACGTTCTCCTGCCATTTGGCAATATAATAGAAAAAGACAGGAAGGATTAGGGTCCACTAAATTCTGCAGTAGCTCATTAATCACATGGGATGTCTCCACCTGATTTTAATGGGACGTCTCTGCTCAATGCTCCTGAAGGAAGGAGAAAAATCTCCTAAGATTCCTTGCTGATACATCCCTAAGGAAAAATACCTTCCTATCCTAAATTTGGCCATCAATATAGGGTTAATAAAAATGAAATGTTACAATGACCTGCATGATTCCATCACTACTTCAACAAAACTAAGAAACAGATATCAAATACTGCTGCTTCTGAGTAACAGCAAGCTGTCTTTGTCAGAAGAGAGACTGCTCTTCATCAGCAATGCTGACACTTGGCAACATGGCCTTCAGAGCCGTCTGGAGAAACTTCATTCTTATCCTAGACCAAGGCTGCATTTCTGGCTCAAGGGAAGCCAGAATTTTGCCTCCAAAACAGGAGATTCACTGAGCTCAAGTAAGCTTAACTGGGTCTCCAAGGTCCTCCTCTGGAGTAAGCCTCCCTCCATGCTGATATCCTTCCAGGTCCTTGTCCTCTCACTTTTTAAAGGGAGTGAGTTTGTTGAAGGTATGCCAGAAGAGAGATGGCTTCCGCTTGGGCTCTGCCAGGGCAAAGACCTGCTGCTGCGGGACGCTGGTAGGCACAGTGATGTGTCGCTGGTGGATGGGATGCAGGGTTTGGTGTGGAGGAGGCACAGGACACCCGTTATAGCTTACACCTGCACAAGGAATGGTTTAAGAAAGCATGTGAGTCAGCTAGAGAAAGTTTAAGCACAGGGCCAGGGCACAGTATGAACTTCACCATTATCTTGAATGGAAGAACTACTGAAAGTTACCTTTTCTGATGTTAAGACTTTTTAATTGCTGCAATGATTTGGCTTAAGAGAATAGTACCAGTAAAAATAACATTAAGAATTACCAAAATAAGCAGCAGTTTCACATAGCATGACAATACTGTTTGCGTAAGTAAATCCTGGTATTTCAAAAGAATGACTTTACATGGCAGATACTTGTATTTTAGACCACTCTCAGAATAAGGCTGGGTGAAATACTGCTACCAACAAAAATGCTATTTCTTCCATTTGGAATACATATTTCTGGGTTAATGTCCTCAGACTTTGACCTTTGTGCGTTCTGAACAGAATGTCTTAGTCACAAACTTTAGTCACTACCCTGCAAATCCAGACAGTATTGGTATCTAGTTACTGAAAAAAAGAAAATGCTTTAATAATACTAATACCAGGGATCAGAGGACAACTTTACATCAACTCTTTCACTCCTAAATTTGACTTAAATCTTGTCCCACTTTCTCAATTTATTGTCTCAACACACTAGAGATTTGTCCAAGTTTGACTTTAAGATGGAAAAGGACAAAATCACAACACATTTTTTAGAGAGAAAACTAATAAGAAAGCTGTTTCCTGCTAAATAAGTTTCTAAGTCCATCCTTCCTTCTAGTCTAGGACAGAATGAAGCCATTGTGACTGTGTTATAGTAAATACTGGAACACATGGCTTGCAAAAAGAACTTTAGGATATTTTAAACAAAGCACAGAAATGGTAAAAAAGAATAAGCTGTTTGGGTAAAAGCAAAAGAGGGAATCATTAACACTGTACTTTAATCTCTGCATGCACTTTCTCACATCCTTAAATAAACCTCAAGTACCACTTGCCTTACCTCCTGAGTTTATCTGATACAGAGAAAACTGGATTGCCTGTCTGAAGAAGCCCTGGGAGCTGATTTAGTACACAGTTTACAGAGGCATTAAAATTTGATATTAAAATACAGGCTATCAGCAAATATTTGACTCCATGTAAACCATGACATTTTTTTAAAAGACTGGAGAACTCAGCCATAGCCAGACTGTGCTATGTCCTAACACAAAGATCACTGGAACACAGCAAGAACGGAAACCAGTTCTGAACACCCACCTTTAATTTTTCCTTGCCTTGACTTACGGGCATTCTGCATGGCTTGTTTCTTCTGGTTTTCTGAGATTTCCATACCTATGTCAAAGTGCAAATTAGGGCACTATTACAAAATTACTGTATCTAATACTTGATTACATTAAATTAAAACAAGTAAGTGAACTGCATTTTAAACAATTATTAGTAAAACTTAACAGCAATACACCTAAAGTTTTTAGAAGTATGTTTTACTGTGTCATATGAACTGAAAGATAGTTTTTCACCGCAATAATGATAGAACAACTTTGATTTGCCTTTAGATTACCAGGGAAAGCTGCTTTCCAGTTTCTGCAAATGGTAATCACTGGGAAACTAACCACACAAAAAGTTCTTCTCATAGACAAGTCTGCTTAAAAAGAGATTAAAAAGAAGAAAAAAAATTTTAAAAAACCCCAGCAAATTAACATTTCTGAAAGCCACAAGACACCAACTAACATGTCATGAATTCAGAATTCTTTTTGGTTTTCACTCACTCTGAGCTAACCTAGGGTAACCAATTGAAGTCAATAGTATTGCAGTAGTACAAATCTGGGTATCTTTCCCTCCACTCAGAGGAAAGTATCACAAAATTTGCCTGACAATGAAACAGGCTGTGATGTGGTTATGGCTGCAGCAGACTGGGGCTGGATCCCTCACTCGGGTTTCTCATGTACCTGTTCACATACTTGTACAACCCACTTGGTGATACAGTATGTGGTCAACCCTTATGGTATTTACTACTGTGTGACAGGTGTATGACTGATCTGTGATAAGTACAGAGATGCCAGACATCCTCTAGAAAAGGTGACACCCCAGAACAGGCACTCCTGTTTCCTCTCCCCATGTACAACACAGCTGAGAAAAAGGGGCATGTCACATTCGCACAAGGAGACAATAGGGTGCACATGCTATTTCATTTCATGCTGTGCATAGGGCTTACACTCATTTCACTCCTATGCATATAAAGAGCACAGAAGTTGTAATTCAAAGCCAGAATGAAGTGTCTGGTCTGATTCCATTTTGCATCTTCTCTCACTTCTCTATACTTTTAAAACTCCCTTTAATTTTTTATCCTGAACTTATGAAGTTATTACAAATCAGCCCATAAACTTAGAACAGCCACAATTTTGGGGTAGCAGAAGTTTTATTTTATTCTGCAGGTTTTTCCTTTATAGAAACAAGGAAACAGATTTTTAAAAATGAAAGCAATTTCATCAACAGACATCAGACCACTTTCTTAGGGTGACTGTTAGTGGTTTGGACAAGGATTTTCTGGCTGTGGCCTTTCCTTCTTATATATTCATAAAAGCTAAGAAAAACTAGATATGGTTTGGGAGACAGTGACTCACACCAAAATGTCTTTGAAAATAGAAGTAAAATGCCATTTGCAGTTCTGAATTGTAAGAGTATGTATTTGTCTCTGGTTAGATTAGAGGCTTTGTGAGAAGTCCAGCAAGATAGCTTACAAAATCAACATGATAAATTTAAACCTGAGGTTGAGAATACTGGCACCTTTCCACTGGTTTTGGCTAGAGGAAATGTTGAATTACACAAAAAAAAAAAAAAAAAAAGGAAGACATTTTAGAAAAGAAACAGTCTTCCGTTTAATGGAGAAAACATCCAAGTCACTGTGGTGGCTCACAAGGCCACTCAAAAGGCCAGATGGACATTAGATATTACAATTCAACTACCTTCCTCTGCTTCATGATACCTGTCCCAAAACAGGCACGTAACAGGAATAATGAGTTGCAACATTTGAAAAGCAAGTTTCCAAACTGCTGTGTATTACATGGCCAGAAAAGACTGCCTGTGTCTATGTACCACAGTTTCTCTTTTTACTGATAATTTTTTCACTACATTGCACTGTGCCTGAAGAGCAGCAAGCACAATGGACCCTCCTGTGCAATCCTTGCACTCACCACCATGGGAGCTTATAATCCAGCCCTACATATGGTTTAGTGCTATAGCAACAAATTGCTGCCAGTGCCACCACTGTTGAATGGTTACCCTTTTCAATATCGTATGTTGATTTTCATGAGGTCCCAGTAGAATAAATAATGACATTTAGGGATGTAGCTGCTACACCTCTGCAGTTTCCTCATGCTTGGGGATTTCTGCAGCAGTGTCACTTAGAAGGAATGGCAACACCAAGACAGACCTGCTGCTGCATAGCGAAAGCACTAGTGTGAGACTCAGAAACATCTTGACATACAGCATTGAGCTTGCTCAACATACTCTCCCAGTGCTCCATAAAGTAACCATCCAGGAGGAGGTGTAGACCTCAAGAATGCTTATCAGAAAAAACGGGAATGGAAAATGTTCACTTTTTATCTTCTTTTGCCCAATCCTGCTCCTCAAAGTGCAGGAGCTGTGATTTACTCTGTAGCATCCTTCCATGTGACTGTCCTACTGTTTTCATTGAATGCTAAAGTGAAGGCTTTCTGTACCTTTGTTCTGAGGGGGATTATGTGGACACTTATCATCAGATCCTCAGCACTGCTCTATTGCCTTCTGATCACCTTCACCCTTTTGCAATATCCGCTATTTTAGAGTTCCGTTTAGGTGAATGAGAGAATGCAGCCACCTCCCATGAGCACACGGTGACAGAGCAAGCTCTAAACAGAGCAACTCGTGAAACCCCCAGTGTTGTGGCCAACAGGATCATAATGCCACACCGTGACATTCAGGACAGGAGAAGAGTCAGGTTTGGAAAGTTTGAGCAGAGTTTAGCTATGGCTTCTTCATTGTTTACTCCAGACTGGAGATGACCATGGTTAATTGCAACAGTCAGTGCAATGTGAAGGAGTTGAAACTGATTTTAGAGTATGAATAGGTAAACTTGTATTTTCTACAACTCATGGATTATCTAAAATACATACGGAGGATGCCTTATTTTTGTCATACTTACAAAAGTATCAAACAAGAGAAAGCCGCTAAGATCAAACGGTTTACATTTGTAATCTAAGGGTTATTTCTGTCTTCCTAGTCTTATGACCATGTGTTTTAAGTGAATGTGGAATATAAGATTTGGCATCTTGTTTAAATTTTAATGACTTCTGAATTATATCATCCACTTCACTGCACTTCCAGTGTTATGAAAAGCAGAAGTTCTCACGCAGTCAACACACACAGATGCACTAACATTACTTCTTTAGAAATACTGGAAAGAGTTTTATTTTTCTCATTAGTATTGCTGTTTCTATGTGTATGTTTTGCCAGTGAAATTTTGCTGGAGCTTTTGGCACTGATCTTAAAGCAAACATGAAACCATAAAAAACCAAACAAAAGCAAGCAAACAAATAAGCAAACAAAAAGAAAAAAACACAATAATCCCATTCTAAAATATACATTCACATAGAAGACACTGTCCTTAGAGTGTCCCACGTGCTGCAGGTCTAAAACTGGTCCTAGGATTTGCTACCTTTTTCCCGGCTCGCTCAAGGTGAGTGACAGCACACTGCCCAGTGGTGCTTTTGTTGGGTCTGTAACTAATGATGCCATGCAACTGCACGTCTCCAGGACACAGGAGGTGCCATTATATGACATGGACAGTATAAACCTACAATTATTGCTGCTTGGCTTTGTCATAAAGTGTCCTTTACAAACAGGTATTTTTGGCCAATAATTTATAAAAAAGTGTCAGGATTTTAGATGGATTTTTATTATTGATTGGTCTTTGTGAATTGCATCTTGTCATATCTCATTTCTCATTCTGCTCCATAATGCACCAGAATCATATGGGTGACAGTAACTGCTCTGGACCCTTGGCCCACAGTGACAGGGTGAACAACCTAAACAGGCTTCACTCACATAGCTAAACTGTTGGGTAAGAAAGGAGCACCAGTTCCAGATGACAGAGTGTATATAATGAACTGCAAAAGCAAGAACATTTCCCTTTGTTTTAACCACTCTTCAGAGAGAAAGTTTTTCCACTCACCCATTTCCTTGTCTTCCTGAACTCTTCTCCTTTCACTCTCGCATGCCTCCATCCATCTCTTTTTATCCTCCTGTTTTTTTGCACAGAACAAATGAATCTCTTCTGTTGTTCTGTTTATTACCTTAAAAGCATTCTTGACATTAATGTTAAAGTCTTTGTCTCTGCCATCTTCAGTGTCCACAATTTCCATCTCATCCATGTCAATACGATCCTTGTAATACAATATGTCCCTTCTCAGCAAGTCCTTCTTACAAAATACAAGCTGATGGTCAAACAGGAAGAAAGTCCTTTGCTGGCTTTTGCCTTGTTTTGATATTTTGGTCAGTTCTCCTGAGTGGATCAGTTCTGAGCTTCTGGCTAACACATCTGGTCCCTAGGAAGATATATAAATATATATATATGTAGTCAGTAAATAATATTTTAAGATCTTAATGTGTGCCTAACCAGTCTCACTATATAATCAAGTCTTGCATTCACTCACTTTTCATGTTATTTTTATTATTAGATAGGAAAATGTAACACAATGTAAATAATGTCAGAGGTAAATTCAGTGAATGTGGTTCTGCTCTACTTTGTATCTGCATAAATACGAGGAAAATCATTAAAGCCAGGGAAACAGGTTCCAGCTCTCACAGAACTACCAAAATTCTAAAAGAAGATTCAATAGGTCTAGCATTAAAAAAAAAAAAGAAAAAAACCCAAAACCATTTTGTCATCTCAGCTCAAGGACAATGTCCACATTAATACAGGCTGCTCTTCCTGAACTATAAACGCGGTGAATCAGTAACAGAATCATTGCAAATGAAGCAACTGGACTTTTAACTGAGCAATGATCACCTGAAGCAGACACCATAAACAACCACTTATGCAAAAAGGCATGTGCTGTAGGGAACATCAAGTATTGTACACAGTACCTTTGCTCAGGAAAGGGACACTCACCTCCCAGTCTACAATAGAGACTTGCCAACGTGCAATCTTGTCTATGCTTTCCAGTCTCCGCTTTCGCTCATTGATCAGGCACGCAACATTCTTCATAGCTTCATATGCAGCTTTTATGTTGTTATAATCGCTGTGAAATGTAGGCAGTTTCAACAATCACTCACACAATGGACATGATGCAATCACAAACCCTGACAAGATCTAGCCCGCATTACTCACTTGTCCCTCTACTCCAGGTACTTAAAAAAAAGAAACCTAATTCTCAGTGATCCCAAACCTCACACAGCAGCCTGTACAATTCAGTGCTGCTGTACAGCTAGACTTGTCCTGGAGCAAATTACTAAACTGCTGGAAGGAGGCAGAGGAGATAGATCAATGAACTGCAATACTGTCTGTACTGAAAACAATGGTAGAATTCCCACTGACCTCTGTGATAGCTACATTTCATCAAAGGACTGTGTTTTTAAGCAAGATTTTAGCAGGATTATATTGGGAAGGGCATTCCTTTTGTTGTGTTTACCAACTGTATTTTCTCCTTGTTTCCAATGGCTGGGTCAATGAACATGAACAGAGAATGCTTCGTGGGCAGAAAAAAATACCAAAAGCAACCCCAAACAGGGTGAGTGAAGAACTCAAGAACATGGACACCGGAGAGAGGAATTAAAGGAGACAAGTACTAAGAAAGCAGCCTGTTTCCACAGGACAAGTTTGTAAGAGCCAAGATAGTCACCTTCCCCTGCCTGCTTCAGTACAAATGCAATCAACTGTCATCCTTCCAAGGCTCTGCTCCCCTCCTTTCCCTGAGCTCCCAACAATGCCTATGAATATCCCCAGCATCCAGGCAGGATTTTTTTTCCCTCTGAATAGCATCCATCACTCCTTCGGCTTCCTCAAATGGACCCTCTGAGAAGATGGAAGGAAAGAGATGCATTTCTTGCCTTAGGATTCCCAGTGGAGCAGCTGCTTTCTCTGTTTTATCAGAACGCTTCTTGCAGAAAAGGGAGCCAGAAATAAATCCTGCAAAGGAGTTAGTCTTGCTGTCCTTTTTATCTGCTTCTGTCTCAGTTCCAATTTTCTGCTGCTGATGGATGCACTTCCCTTCTAAATCTATGCAATCTCTCCTGCCTCTATTTATACCTGTGGAAACCCTATTCTGCCATACTGTACAGAAAAAGTGAGATTAACAATAAGAGGATCCTACAAACGTCAGGGTGACCACACAATATCCATACTGCTGTTCTTGCCCTTTCTTATCCTGGTTCCTTCTTTCTCTCTTGGTGAGAATGCTTTCCACACCTGCTTCATAACCTGTGCCCTCCATGGCAGGCTGTGCACATCAGCACTCCAAACTTCTTATGAAAACAAAATGCTACCAAAAACACCAGCTGGCTGGAGCTTTACTCCATGTGGGTGTAGGTCTGCCTGTCTCTGAGCAACTCTGTACAGTGGGGGCCTGTCTGTTCTTGTAGGCATCTCTGGATGCTATGCAACAGAAAAGGAAAATAAGCACTGTGGGTTGAAGGTGGCAAGACCTTGCTGTCACTGTATCTGCAGGTTTAACAGGTCACAGAATAACTTTTCTAAAATTAGTAACAGCGAAAGAGAAACTCATGTTAGTAACTGTTATTGCAGCACTTCTCAGGTAGCCACAGAAGGGAATGGAGGCATTTCACACCTGAATGTCAGTACTTCAGGGACCTTATATTTTGCCCCGGCAAAAATCCAGTGGTCTCAAAGGGTAGTTTTCTCAAGGTTAAAAAAACATGGACTATGGCCAAAGAAGCACTGCCTCAGGCTGCATTTGAACTTGGAGCACAGAGGTCACAATGGAACATTTTTCTTAGTTTTACAAGTTAAACAGACAGACACTTATAGATTAAATCTTAATTTAGTCAAAGATTTAATCAGCTCAGGGGTATACCAAGAAAGGCTAATAACCTGCAACTGCAATTTTCATTTATCCCAGCTGAAAATCTAGTATTTGGACTTTATTGCAAACAAAGGCAATATTTATTAAGTTTCTAAAAACCATGAGCTCAAAACATGCTCAGATTGCATTTTTTCTTTCTAAGATATTCTTTACTTTTTTTTTACATCCACAACTTTTATGCATCTTCCCCCTTTCTTCTTTGGCTTTCCTTCTCCTTCATGTCTTTGACATATTGGCCTTCTTTTCACTCTGAATTACACATCCCTTCCTGCATCCTATTTCAGCATCAACTTCTGTTCCTTGTCCCTCTTTGATTTTTTCCTCATTCTGTCTAGCACCCTCCCAGTCCACTGTACTGCATTTTCAGATACTGTTTTTGTTAGTACCTGTGATAGTTCCAAGATGCCCCATGTACAGAGGCCCATGGCACTTTTGTTCCTGATCTCAAAAGCCTCAGTTGTGTCACCTAGAAAATTTCAGTAATGAGGTGTTACTTCTCTTATGGAATTTCTTCTTTTAGTTCTCTCACCTGTGCTCCTGAGTGGTGTATTTGAGCAATTCTGCAAGCTGCAGAGGGTATTTGCAGATTTTCTGAACAGGCGTGAGAAGAAAACCATCAATGGCAATGTCAATCATCTGCTGAAGCAAGCGACAGGCCTCGAAGAAGTGGCGGTATTTGCCCTGTTTCATTAGTTTGGAAAGTTCAATGCAGGCACTGGGATGATTGTTACAATACTCTGAATAAATAGCAAAGCCTTCTTGCTATTAAAAAAAAGAAAAGTTACAGTTTTAATGAAGTATTTGTCTATAGAGAACAAAAGCTACTTTTGTAACTTCTATTATATATAATTAGATTCATTAATTCATTTTCTATATTGTTTCCATTCTGATGGGTTATGAAACTGTGCAAAAATCTACTTCTAACTGTCAAAACTCTGCACCTTCTTTTTCCAAATGAAGAAATAAAGGTCTCTGTTGAGTCAGGATAATCTAACCCACTTTAAGAAGTACTTTTCCTTGGGGAAGACAGCTATAGGCTTAGCAAGTGTCTATCACGAACCCACAGCCTCTTTCCCCACCACCTTTCTTCCTTAAGTTCTTTATGAAGTTTTTGCATGCCAAATGTGAGACTCCTGCAAATAGTCCAGTTCATCTGTGATCATCACAGTTTCGAAAAGGAAATTTAAAATTGTTTACAAAGTTACATGTTCACTAAAGACGAGGAGAAATCTAAAACATTTAAGTAGTTAATTAATTGTAAATTACTTTAAATTCTAAAATGCTGCTAATTTAGTATTTGAGAAGCATTTGTTACTAGAATCCCCTCCTAACATGGTAACTTAGCTTTTTATTACCATATTTTATTAATTTAATAAATAAAATTAACTTTTGCAACCTACATGTTGAAGAAAACATGACCCTATTTCACTTAGATGAGGTTCCTCTTTATTGTACTGTTTCTCAAGATCCTTCAGAAACTTCCTTTGGAACTTGTAAATATCTTCAATATTTCCAAAGATGGTGCTTAGCTGAGCTGCGGTGAACATTCCTGTATGTTTGCGACACTGCCGAATATAACCCTGGAAATGAAATAAAGAACACTTATTAGTCTGAAGATGTCAAACAGGTTCTACCCTGAACAAGCCCATCCGAGCTGGCCAAACCCCTGTGACCTACTGGCAGGGGAGTGGTTTCCCAGCCACACGCAAACAGATGTGCAAGTTCAGATCTGCATCTGAAACGTTTACTGAATTGATTACTGCAGTCCAACTCCTGCCTCACAGTACCAGAAATCAATCAGGGAACCAGAAACCTGCAGAGTGTGCAAAGCCCATTCACACCTCCTTATGAGGAGGTCAGCCCCATACATGCTGCCACTTTCACTTTTTCAGAGCAATTTCTCTGTGTCATAACAATTCTTCTTTATGCAGATTAGAACAAACCCTAAAATAATTAACAGAAAGACAATGTCTGCTAGAGCTAAAGTAGTGGTATGCACAGCTGGCACATCTTCCTGTACCTGTTACACAAAGCTGAGTGTGCTGAGTAGGATACAATGCAGGGACTGAATATTCAGGAATAGCTACTGTGCTCATACTCTCCTATCTGTTAAGGTGCTGGCATTCAGAGGAGTGCAAAGGTTAACTTGTAGGATAGGGGTTATCTGCCTCTGTTTGGCTGCTGTCAGTCAGGTCTCCTCCAAATTGCTCTGGGAGCAGACAGCTGAAATGGTCTCACAGTTGCTCTGTTGAGGTTGACCAGGAAGCAATACTGAATATTCCTGGCACTGTTATGAATACTCCTGTCTCCTCCATAGCCATCTGCTTTGAGAGCTATGCAGTGGCTACACTGCAAGCCAGCTACCACATTTCCTACTGCACCAACAAGGAAATGTAATTCCTGTGCATCTCCTGTAATACAGACTGCAGACACTTCTTGAATGTAAAATGTGTTTTCTGGGTATACTCCAGCTTCGTGATCCTGACTGCACCAGCCCTAGTGATTCATTCTATTGCCAAGCTTGCAAATTTGGATTACTATCTGCCACAGCTTTTCTGGCTTAGTTTTACTTGAGTATATTTTCAGCCTTATGTTCTGCTTGCACCACCCTACAGATTCATTCATGAGGGCAGCTACCCACAAGTACAATATGGTGGAAAGTGTAAGTTTGCTATCTTATACTAAACTCAGAGGCATGTCAGATTTTAAAAAGAGGTATGGTATTAGAGAAAATAAATTAACTAATATCAGTCTAAGAATTAACAGGTGAATAAAACATGAAAGTCATTCTAGAACTCAGCTAATCATGGCAGCAACATGCACACAATCAAGCTTACCAGCTTATGAAAATAATTAATATAAATGACAAAATTAATGTTTAAATTTTTTTAATTAGCCAGTTAATAATGAACTTCTGTCTTTTTCTTCAAGATGCATAAAAAAGGCCTGAACTAAAAATTAAAAAAAAACCCCACCCACTGCTGTCTTGTCTACTTTGTTGTGCATAAAATAATCTAAGTGGTAGACTAAAGGATGGTAGTGTGGCAAATACAAGGACAGACTTAGCAAACTAAGTATACAGAGTATTTTGGTAGGTTGCTTAGCACCATTCCAGACACTAACCACAAAGACAAGTCAAACATGGCTCAAATGCATCACAGTCCACCTCAGAAGAGGCAAACTTCAGTGAAAAGTATTAAAAGAAGCTTCTTGTCCAAGTGTGGGCCTCCAAAAAAATTTGAGCAAAGCAGAACCCCCCCCCCCATTTTATGTTTCAAACAAGCAAGGCAGATCTAAAACATCTTTAGATCCCTTCAAAGCTTCTAAGCATCCAGCAAAAGTCCCTTTGTATGAGAAAACAAAACAAATAAAGCCCTCACCCCACAAATATTCTTTCCAAGTTAATTTCAGTAAGTTTTGACCCTGAACTGCAATATTACAGTTACTCAAAGTTTTCTATATAAAACCAGGTAGTAAGAAGTTCTAAATAAACTGGACTTTATTCTCTCATTATTATAGAAATAGCAGTCAGATAAGCAAAACATTTTTCCCTGTCAGAAATGGAATTCTTTTTTTTTAAAAAAAGAAGCTATGCCTTGTGGCAGTCAGCAGAGAGGAAAGCTGTAAAAGGACACACGAAGGGTCTGACTAACAGCCTCAGAAGCTCAATTTGGAATATTCTGATGTGAGAAACGACTCTGGTTCTCAACTTATGTGAGATGTTTTGTTGACATTAGGTCAGCAGAATGTCCTGAGGTTAAAGCCTGTACCTCACAGATGTCCTTGAGATGCTTGATATAGACTTGTTCTGTATTCATAATTTCCTGTATAACATTGGTTCTCATCTGATCCTTGTTTTCAGCTATTTTCTGGCGATGCTTGCTAATATCTGCATCTTGTTCTTCATCCTGGATACTATTACAATTTTCTGGCACTTCTTCCTGATTAACTCGCAGCTGCAGCCAGAACAAACAAAGGAATTAGAGTTAAGCAGAAACTTTTACAAAATATGGTAAAACTGTTATGAACTTCTTATAATTAGGAGAAGACTTGCTACAGAAATGTTCCCATTCTTACCTTAAAGAGGGGGGTTCCACAGTAGGATTTGTCTCACTGTGCCCACTGCATATTCAAATAAAGTGTTGAGATTTCTGTCGGGTTCAATACATGACCTTCTACTCACAGATTCTGAGAGATACCCTGTTGTGTTGACTGTGTGATCCTTTCTGATCCTTACTGAAAGTTTCTGTGTTGTTTTGGTCAAGCTAGCATATGGGTAAAATTACAAAAGTAGACCACTCAACCACTTTTAAACAGTTTCCCTCTGCACCAGCTCCCTCCATCCATACAGTGTGGATAACAGCACCTCCTTTTTTGACTCTTGTCTGAGTGCCCATGTTGCCTGGAGATATAGGAAGGGCAAACTCAGGAACAACCTCAAGCCCTTTCTGTAGTACTTCATGCAGTGTGGCCCAAGCTTCACCAGAGGCTCTCAAAAAGTAGTTCAAGTTGCTTTCTAAAACACACTTCAATTTTATATGATCTTGAGAGTTATACTGTCACTAATCTGGGTAAGTTTTGACTGGGGAGTTCAGACTGTGAACCAGATTTCTACACAATATAGTGATAATAAATTAAGTCCTATTTTACCAAGAAATCTCTGCAGCATAGCTTTCGCCACACCCTTATGAAAACTGTTGTGTCCTCTTTGTATAGAGTGATGGCTCCTGGTTGAGCTTTCTGCTCCTGTAATCTCTGCTTGAGAAACCCCTTTGGTTACAAAAGGACCACACAAAGGGAGAAAATAGTAGAAGGTGTCAGAGGAGCTAGGGGACCTGGGGGTGTGAGTCTCTATTGGTTTTTTCCTTGTTAATTCATTAGGAGTTACACTACTGACAGTCAGCTACAAACATGCTGCTGAACAGGCCCTTCCCTGAAATGTAATGCCATGACAATTGTCACACTCTGCTAAGAATCTCACAATGATGCAAAAGAGAGTTACCCACCCTGACAAAGCTAGCTGGAAACCAGGCTTCTTTGTCCTCATTTCTTCCCCACCACCAGTCTTTATTGGAAGCTTCCAGAACTCTAATGACATCTCCAGCTTTGAAGCCCAGCTCTTGATCATCCATAGTCACATGGTCCCAGAGAGCCTCTGCATAGACAACAGTGCCATCGCTTATCAGCTGAGATAGGAAGAAAATGAGATTGTGAAGGACAAAAGATAAACTACAAACTCTTTATAAATTACAAAAAGATCAAAGTACCTCACTAGAGCACCTACAATTACTCCTATTACAGGATAAAACTAAAATTCCAGATTTTCAGAAATTTATGCATGTATTTATTAGCGAGAACAATTAGAATCCTGATTCAGATTAGTTACATAGGCTAACAAGTTACAATCCCAGTGAAGTTCAAATCACTGTACTGTTCCCTTGGCATCTGCCTGTGGATCCCACCAGAGACAGGTCACCATGGCTGCTGGATTCTTTGCTATGCTGGCTACTGCCATTGCACTTTTTATGAACAGAAAACCTCAGACCTGTGGAAAACATCTCTCTGCATCCCTCACCCCTGTCCCTGCCCCACCCATGCCCCTCTGTTTCAGCAGTGCAAAGAACTGGATCTTACCTCATTAATTGCCAGCTGTTCGCCTCCAGGCTGCAGGTACCTGGGAGCAGCTTGGCAGAGCTCCTCATAGCTGTAATCTTCCTCACTGCCATTGTCATCCACTAAGGCTGAAGATTCAGTCCCACCATCTGTAGCAACTAAAACAAAGGTGCAACAGCTGTTTGCTTCATCATTTTTATGATTCAAAGAGAAATAACAATGCAAGAGGAATCACCGATAAATTGCCTTTGTTGTCACGAATACAACAATAACAGAAGTGGAGGGCAGCAGAGCTCTCAGGAAAACCACTTTTCCATCATTAAATACTTCTTACTCTTTTCCAGAGTTTTCTCATTTAGGAGATGATAAAACTGAGAAATTTTTGTAGGCAAAAAATAAGAGCTACAGCTATTCTTCCTCTACTTTTTTACCCAAAGGAAACCTCAAATGACCTCTATCAGAAAGGAGGCCCCAGTGCGGTTTTCCACATGGCAGATGAGAGAGCCCAGCAGCCCCCAGCAGTCAGCTGGGACACTTATTCCCAGGCTGAGTGCCCTCACACTGTCACATGCCCTGCAGGGACACAAGGGCATGCACCTCCATGCAGCCCATGCACAGCCCCTGCTCTGCCACCTCTCCCAGCCACTGGATGAGGTTCTGGCAGCACCAGCGTCTGAGGGGACAGGGAATCCAGACTGAGTACAGTGTAAGTGCCCAACAAAACACGTTCTAATTGCCGCAAATGACAAAAAATTATTGGTTTGACAACTGCACATTTTCTAACCAAAGAGGCAGCTTTGTTTATAAATAGAGACCAGGACTAAGATGGGCTTCATTCTATTACACAGACACATAAACCAGGACACTCACCATTTAAGTGGCTGTGACTATGCGTATGTTACAGTGTAAAACCCATTTGGGGTACACCACTGGGTGGCAGATCATTCCAACGATGATCTCCATACTGGCAGATGAAGAGGACTGGGGACTGATCTCAGGAACAAGTCATACTGACTGACTGATGCCCACCTGGCTCAGTGCTGGACGTTGTCAGAGTGGGTTTGCCTTTGAAAGCTGGCTATAATGTTGAAATCCATCAGGATGGGCTGGCAATCAAGAAGCATTCATGACTATGTGCCTGGGCGCATGCTCTGGTCCTTGTTAATTTATCCCTAATGCTTTATTCCTATGACAGGTTCAAGCTGTGAATCACTAGAGCCTAAAGACCATACAGTGCTCAAAAAATGCATTAAAAATAAAAAGTAAAAAAATAAAGTAAAATTCAGAATGGGCTGCTAGCACTGAACTCTTTTGCTAAAGGTTGGTGTGTCCTAGGTAAGTTGCCACACAGACTGCAGATCATCCTGATCTTTAAGCTGAATTAATTGATACTGCCAATTCCACCAAGCAGCAAGGCAGAGCAGCAGGGTCCTGACACTGACTCTCCTCTACCTTGCTTCCAGCCTGGGTACTGTACTGCCTGCCTGCTGAGCTCTGGCCTCCAGATGGATGAGAGTCACAAAGTGATGACTCCTGGCTTTACTCCACACACATACTACCAATAGGTATGCTGCTGCCATCTCCTATTGATGTTAAAGGGAGAAACACTGCAACGCCCTCCTTATGGGCACTCACACCACCAATAGCAGCTTTGGTCATCTGAGTATTAGTCTGTAAGGGAAATCAAAGCAGACTACCACACAGATTCACTAAAAAACTTGGAATATTTTTCTTTCCATTGAAAGTGAAAAAATGTGGCATAGTCTTGATATAACAGAACATGGCTATTTGACCATTCTGATCCACTCCCCAGCATTTTAAATATAGATTCACATTAATGGTATAATCTGGGAGGATGCAGAATCCCTGTTTAAATAAACAAGATTTTTTTCTCCTACAGATTCATAAATCCAAACACTGATAAACTTTTAAAACATATCTTGCAAAACTTACTGAAACTGCTTCATTGAAAAATCTGCAAATAACTATTTCATTATATCAATTTGTATCTTATAAAGCAACACCAAAAACATGAATCCTAGTGATCCTTTATAGACTTCACTGTACTATCAGTACTGCCTGTTCATTTGTTCCAGGAACAACAGCACATCAAAATAACCTAATTCATTTGGCTCCACATGAAAAATTGCTACAATTTTGGTATCGACAGCTGTTCGTTCTTCTGTACCAGATCAACAAGCTTACACTGACTTTGTAGTTAGACTCAAGTGAAATCAGATGCTTGCATTCTGCATCTATTCCTCTATTGTTTACAGACAGAAATACCAGAGGGAGGGGTGTGCTTTCCTGGTTGCACCAACGGGACACAAAAAACTTAAAAGACAGCATGGGACTGATTCAGATCTCCTAGCAGCTTTGGCAGCAGTGTAAGGCTGCAGGTTCCCATGGGTGACAGTGAGTAAGCGTGACCAGAATCAGGACCCCTGACTACCGCTGTTTATCAGTTCAGTCAAAAAACACTGTTAACAATAGCAAGAGAGAGCATGTTGTACTCACACGTACCCATCTGAAGGCTCTCCAGACTCCAAAATCGCGCCATTGCCCCCCTGGCTACCATGCTGCTGTCAGACTGGACCCCAAGGCAAAGGTTTGACCTCTAACAGGTGATGCTCAGTCCTAAAGGGCTGGTGGAGGATGACAAGAGGCTCTGAGCTACCCACAGCTCAGAGAAACAGTCAGTTCACTGCCTGCAGCTCCTGGCAGTGCCTCGGAGGCTGAGCCTGACTGGAACTGCCAGCGGCGCACTCAGCCGCTCAGCCTGGCTGCTGAGAGCTCCCGGCTCTCTGACATCATGGGGTGCCCTTAGGGAGGAAGTTCCAGAAAAGAAACAAAAACCTGGCTGCCTGGCCCTGGCCATGCTGTGCCTGCAGCCGCCCAGACTGCTCCCACAGTGCCTGCACATCGTGCGCACAGCAAGCCAAGGAGTGCATTTGTTTTTCATTAAAGCAGCTAAATGCGATTTCAATCTATATTCAAATGACTGCAATTCAAAGGGAGAGACGATCTGGATGGGAGCTGGAAGTTCCTTGTATTACAACACTGTTCGGAGTATCGGTCTAGCCTTGTCATAATATACCAGTTAAAATTCCAGTAGAAGTAAACAATTAAGGTATTTTTTGCACAGCTATTAAAACTTCTTTTGCTTCACAGGCAAATGCTGTATCATTATTTAGGGCACAAGAACCCAAGTGTAAAGGCAGCAGCAGACTGCTCTCAAGAAAACAGGCGAAGCCAGAGACATTTTTGCACTGAAACTAAAAACTTAATTGAGCTAGTCCATAAAATAGGGAATGAAGCAGGAAAGCATCCAAACCATCCCGCTTTCTCTGGGTCTGACCTAGCCAAAGCATAACCTCACATTCATTCACCATGGGCCAGCATTCACTAGCCTTACATTCGTGTCATCCTGAAGTCAAGCTGGATCAGACCATGCACTGGAAGCAAAAGCAAGAGCTGCTCCCATCAGCAGAGTGCAAAGCCTGATGCAACCTATGCTTGTACACAGCACTGTGCTTACAGTCTGGAAAGCTCCATAATCCTTATGGTTTCTTTTTTGCCTGCAAACCGTTGCTCAGCTGAGCCTGTCCTGTGACTGGGGACTGCCTCTTCCAGGGGTGTGTTCACAAAACCCTGGAGGCATTTCTCACACAGCGACTTCTCAACACCCACTGAAATCACATGGTTTGCCCCAGTGCTGCCTCAGACAGAGAAAGAAAAGCCAAACACTGCCCTGCAATATTAATGCCATCTTCCTGCAAAAATCCTGTTTGTGCTGCACTGCACAGGAGACTGGCAGGAATTCTCTTCCACGTCTCCCAAATTTGCCTATTATTCCTTGCTGCAAGGACTCTTGTTGGACAATACATTAAAAATAAGCTGCTGCATATTGTAAGATATTCATAGACAGCCCTGTGCATTTTCTTGGCACAAAAATTAAAACAAAGCAACCCAGCAAACAGAAGTGACACTGGTGACACTGAAGTGCTGATGACCCTGGGACCTGCAAGTGAAGGCTTCACGCTTTTCATCAGCCAGAGCAGGAGGTCTCTGCCATGTCAAACTCCTATCCATTGGGGAAAAGCAGTTGAACTGCCAAAAGAAAACCAGATCAAACCCCATACAGGTATTTTAGACGATACATTAAAAACAACCTCTGAAAAACAGTCTTTTGGTTTGATTTTTGCAGAACAGAATGGACTGTGCACTCTTTTCCATGGACTAACTTAAAGCATCCTTGGGATGGTGCTGGGATGGAGCAGGGTCTGCTCTCCCTCCTTTGCACAGGCACATCTAGCAACTGTGCAGCCACAAACTGAACCACCACAGAAGTGCTCATTTGGGGTGAGGTGCTGGCAGGTTTGTCTACTCATTGGCTCAGCCAGAGACAAGAGGAGGTGCAGGCAGTCCTTTGCAGTGGCAGTCCACAGTAATCTTGTCCAAATACATGGTGAGCTGGCTTACCCACTGTGCAGGGCACTCTGAAAGGGCTGTGGGTAGCACATACTAAAATACTAAATGTAAAAGTTTACCCTCCTCAAGAAAATCCAGTTCTAAATAATGCCCTCTGGTATCATAGAACCCACCACCCTGGGGCAGACCACAGGTCACCTCCAACCACTGCTCTGACAGCAGCCAGTAGCCAGATGCCCAGGGAAAAACATAAAAATAGATGGATCATGTAATGGCATTTTTCTGATGTACTTTTCTAAATTCCAGCTATCTACACATCAGAGTCAGATCCCTCCTGGGACCTTTGTGTTTAATGAACTGAGTTTATGAAACCACTTTCTGAATTTTTGCAAACTGTTGGGATGTGAAATATTATGTGTAGCAATCAGTTTCATAGCTTCATTTTATAGACTGTGAAAACTGTATTTCATTTTGAACTTCTCTCTGGTGAATTCATTTGGTGGCCTTCCATTCTTACATTACTTGAAAAACAGTAACTATTATCTGTTCATTTTTTCTATGTGAATCAGACTTTTATTTTTCTATTGTTCTTTTTTCCATGTTGAAGAGCCCTAGCTGTGTTAAACATTTCTCCCAGAGACAATGACTTGGTTTTCTTGTCCTTTTGCCTTTCTCTGTATTGTCCCCTGTAAAAAATGCCTTTTGGGATGGAAAGGAACAGGGAGATGGCCCCCACACAAACACCAGTAGCACAATTGGGCTTTCTGTTTTGTTCTCTATTTCCTTCCTACAAAATCCTGCCCTTTTATTTACTGTTTTGACTGTTACTATGCACTGCACTGACACTTTAAACGTCTGTTAGGATTGCAAGATCTTTTCCTGAATGGCAATATCCAATTCAGAGTCCATTCTTCTGCAAACATACCAGGCTCTTGTTCCTCCTCCGTGTGCACTCCCTTGCCTTTATTAACACTGCCACCAGTGCAGTGCATTGTGTCTCACTTTTACTACTGTGAATAATTTAGCACACCAGCAAGAACTACCATTTCATTTTGTACTACCCTTCCCACATTATTTGTGAAGACACTGAACATCTGACTCCACTCATGAGCTCTTTCCTTAAGAAAACTGACCACTTTCCTGGGTTGTTCCTGAGCTGTGCTCCACACAGGCTGAAACCTACTTAGTTACCCAACTTTGATGAACTGGGAAAAGTGGTCGCCTAGGCAAACATGCATGACAGGATATTACTTCAAGTAAATACATTTAAATTTATTTATCTAAATGCCAGCATCCACATTCGAATGAATCATCTAAATCAGCAGGTACTGGTCCCATTTGAAAGAGCTGAGAACAATACACCTCATCCAAAAGCAATTCTACTCTAACCTTCACTGACTGCAATAACCATTTTAAGCACTCTGGGTATCCTGCTGGCCTCTGTCAGCCACTAAAGAAAGGTCGCCCATAGGTGCTCTGTCATATCTGTCAGCTGCAGGTAGATGCTCAGGTACCCCACACAACACTGGACCCTGGGATGGGTAACTGAAGCAAGCACTAGTCCTCTACTGCCTGTAACAGGTATACTAAAATTTAACTCTTATGTAGATACCTACATTTAGACTAAATTTAGATGGCTTAAACTTGAGCTGAATTCCACCCTACCTACTCAGAATTGAGCCTATCTAGAGGAGTTCACCAATCAATTTATCAAATTCAAGTCCCACACAAAAACATGCAAAAAAGATGGAATTATGCTTATAAAAACTGCTCTATTGTGATAAATAGGCAACCTTGCTAATATAATTTAAAACTTGCAACCCTTTAAGCATAAGAATAGCAGTGCAAGTCTCAAGTGAAGTTTCCCTTGTTTAGTCTGATTGTTAATGTGTCCTACAGATGATACTTCACTGTCTTCTAACAGCTGTTTTTCTAAAAATTTACATCTCTACTTCTATCTCCTATTGTTATAAAATGCAATAGGCTTCAGCTAGTAACTAAAATAAGATACCACTGGTTTTCAGTGCTTGGGTTTAGAATTACTTTCTATAATAAAGGGGTTTTGTACTATCAAATTTCACTGTGCATGAGCAAACAAAAAACTCTCACGTTCAAAGACAAGGAAATGCCTTGTGATTTAAGAGAAAAAAGGAAAGGTATCAGAATGTATGGCACTAGTCACTTTACTATTTTCTACTGGAGCTACTTAACAGATCTTTCAAACTGCTTTCAAACTGTGAAGTCTGTGATATTCCCCACTTGCTTTCAGAGTTCTGATTTCAGAAGCTTTTCCTGCTCCACTTCTATGTTTATTCTAAGGACTCATAAAAGTCACATCCAACATACTCAATATTGCTTTGGCTTCATTGTCTTGAAAAGTGGCAGAAGTCTAGGTTTGTGTATTTGTCATCTTGTTACTTACGGTTAGAAGATCAATTATTCAAAAGCTAAATACCTGGAAAAATACTGCTCTAAGGCAGTGGTCTAGGTAACTAGTATTATTTAATGAGGTTTCCAAACATAAATTGGAAAGGATAACTAAAAATAGAAAAATAATTCCTACTCTGTGATAATAAAAGAGCCTCTTATTTTTTTCAAACTAGGTTACAGCAGACCTGATATTCTGTGAGTGATCCTTCTGGAATCAGGGACTGAGATACCACATAATCTCTGCAAGGGTCTCATCATTAGATGTCTAATTTACCTTGATGTCTGATCTGCATCATTAAGTATACTAAGATACATACACCAAGAACATACTCCAGATAGGGATTTTAAAGTAGTTTCCAATATTTTACTGCAATAGAAATTAAAAGGAAAATGCTAATATAGTATATATAAAGTATCTCATTGCTATAGTTAGAAATTCTCAAGTCTGCTTCTTGGAGAACACCTTCTGAAGAAAACTGTCATGTTCTATTCAAGACAGGAAAAAGCAGTTTTAGCATGTTCTTGCATAAATTAATTTGTAGCTGAGGCATTTTTTGAGCAGGATTGAATATAAACTTATCTCAGAACCACAGAAGCCAAGTACTGACTTGTAAACATACATGTAATTTTAATAAAGAAGCACTGAAAGTGCTAGTTGTTAAGTTTCCTACTTCAATCATGGCAAGCCCCAATCCAGAAGATTTCAGGGTGATGGTTTCCAGCAGTGTTTTGTTCACTATTAACAGTGAAGGACATAAAGCAAAAATTTTGCTTTTATTTCCAACCCTTGCCAGTGAAACATGAATAACTGTTCAGATTATGCTCACAGTGGTCTGAAAGAACACAACATAGGGTCTTCTGGTCTCACCTGTGAAGAAATGTTTCACTAATACCAGACAGGATTTTCTATTAACTCTATTAACTCCAGATAGCATTGCATTCTAACAGTAAGCAATTACAGCAAAAATACACAGGGTACATCAGAGTCTGATAAAGGGCAATTCTTCCAAACAGGCAATGTCCCTCATGTCCCACAGCCCTCTCTGGGCTACTTATTTAAGGTTTGCCTATCCAAGTAGTTAAGCTGAACGGACAGCAAATAGAAATTATAAATACATGTGCAATGTCGCTAGGGCTCAGGTATAAACTCAAGCATAGTAGAACTTACTTCCTTCATAATCTATTTTCTTCAGGCAAGTATATGAACAGAGTGGAAAATACAGGAGTGTACATCGTACAGAACAATAAAATGTCAAACAACAGATGTGAAAGGCAAGTTTTACATGAGCACAACTAATAAGAAACTCAAAAAGCAAAGCAACTTAGCTGGGTACTCCTTTGTCACTGAGTTGGTTTGCACCCTTTGTGTTCCATACTATGTTCTAATTCCTGCTCAGCCTGGGGTATGACTTTGAGATCTACAAAGTTTAAAATATTTGCTCATCTTACCATTAGATGTTCTCATCTGCCGCCTCCGTCCAACCCGGTCCAGGCCAATGGGGGTACTTTGTGAAAAGGTGAGTGGCCGGAACCTGGCTGAAACAGCTTTGTACGGGGGTACCTGATGTGCTGGGACAGGTGGCCGTGTTACAGGCTACAGAGAAAACAGGAAAATCCAGTATCAGTAATGGGGCTACAAGAAAGCTGGAGAGGACCTTTTACTAGGCATGCAGTGATAGGACAAGGAAGAAGAGCTTTAAACAGAAGGAAAGTCAATTTAGATCAGCTATAAGGAAAAAGTTATTTTATGATGGGGGTAGTAAAATATTGGAACAGGTTTCCCACAGAGGTGGTAGATGCTTCATCCCTGTAAACATTCAAATCAGGCTACAAAATTAGTTCTGAGTAAACTGATCTAATTGAAAATGCCCCTGCTCATTGCAGGGGGTTTGGTCTAGATGACCTTTAAAGGTCCTTTTCAATGCAGACCATTCTATGATTCTATGAAGACTTCATGCCCAAATGTTCTGGGTTCTAACTGCTTTGAGATGAGCCTGTGCAATGCCAGCTGGCATTGCAAACACACATCTTAAAGAGAAGTCAAGGAGAAAGAATGACCAGATATGCTATAGCTGGAAGTTCTGTTAATTTCCTGGGACATCTGCTTTCTTCAAATAAATGTATTGCTTATAAGTAAAATAAACATATTGCACAAGACAATAATAATTGTCTAAATGTTCTTCTGCTCTGAGTTCCCAGGAGTTTCATTAAAAAAAGGTAATCCCAAGTTTACTGTAAATTTATCGCAAAACCATTTTCTTTAGATAAACCATTTATTTGCTTAATTATGATTAGAGAATCTACCCCTGTTTTATTTTCAAATTGAGTCTGATTTTATGTTTTCCCTGAACAACTCCACATTGGCCAGGTTGAATGACCTTGCATCAGCATTCAACATTAAACAGCCAGGCTTAAGCACATGAATTTCAGAGAAACTCATCTTTATCTTAAACTCTTATCATGAGAAGAGAACTCTTATCATTCAGTTGTTACTGTTCATAGGCCCTTCTATCAAGTAATCTGGAACATAAGGGATGTTTTTTTAATGAACTGTCTCTTGACACTGTTACAAAACTGATGATTTATATTGTTTGAAAATGTTTTCTCACACCTAAGATGTCAGACCAAAACAAAATACAAGGAAGAAGGAATTAGCATTACACTTTCCAAATATTCCCGTGGGTTTTCAAAGCTTTTAAGAAAAAAATCAACAGTGCAAAGAGCAGTCTCTGAAAGACTCACATAAAGTACCTCCAAGCATATGTATTCCTGCTTCATTAGTCTTTTTTTATAGTCCAGCTACAAATTTACTTTCTGATATGACTGCCAAAAACCTCAATGCGTGTTGAATGTAATTTAACTACAACCTCATCTTTTAATCTCTTTTCCTAAGTGCTTTAGCAATATACCAGAATCCTACGCCACAAAGATTAAGTCAAATATGCTGTATCAAATAGCTAATAGAAGTGATGGCAGTTATTATATGCAAATAGCTGGCTGACTAAGCAAGAAAGCTATTTGTTTCTGGGCAACTAAAATTTTCTTGTAAGGCCGCAGTCCAAATCTCTTCCCCAGACAGGCAAGGATGTGCTGTTACTCAGTGGCAGTCCTAGAAAGGCCATCATTTGGCTTAAAAATGTGCTCTTTTAACCCCAGTCAAGCCCTTGTGGCAGCATCAGAGCATGGAAAGAGTCAACTCAAACAGCTGGCCTGATGCACGTTCCCTTTATTATTAAACTGATGCAAACAAGGCTTGAAAAGAGATCAATTTGCTTTCAGCAGTACATTAAGGGCTTGGAAAGTGTAAATTCACTTCCACAGTACAATAAGGATTATTTGAGTTGCCAGTATTTACTATTCCTTGAAATCCATCTATTATTCTTGAGTAAGATGGCCTAAAATTTATAACAAAAATTTTCAACTTTTTTTTTTTCTCCAAGTTAAGCAATAACATTAATTTTAAAATATCCCAATGATATAGGGTTTGAAACTAAAGCCTTTGTCTGGGCAAAAGGTTCACTGGCTTCACCTGGGGTTTTGAATCAAGATGCATTTTTTCATCAGGGAATTACAAAGAAAACATGTGCAATATACAATAACAATGTTCATGTTACAAACTGCTTTTCAAAGGAGACCGAAAATCCTGCTACTGTTTCAGTACTTTAGTACCACTAAACTTCCCAGTAGGAGATGAAGTGGCATGACAAAGATTAAGTGGGCTCAAATTCCATTAATAACCACCAGAATCACATTTTTTGAAGAAGTAAGTATTGTTCCTTTTTTCTGCTGCTTTATCAGCTTGACTATTGCTTTAGGTAGAAGTCCTCCAGCTGTCCTGGAAAGTGGAAAATGTCTGACCAGTGCAGCCTTACAAAAGCCCGTGAGCATGAAGCTCTGCAAGATGGGGCCACCACTACCAGTGCAACAGTAAGTTCCTCTACAAATTTTATCTGCTCAGGACTACTTCCAGGGAAAAAGGAGCAATTTTTACCTTTTAGGAATTTCTAATTTCTCACTCATTTATTGAAGCCAACAGAGATGGCAAGTAAGTATAGAGGTACTACTTAAGTACACACTGCTTTCTTACAGGCTTTCTTACTGCTTTCTTACCTTTGTTCCATCTGGTCAATTTAGTAGTATATAAACAGACATTTTAATAATAGAGTCAGTTTTTTTGGACTCTTTTCTTTCAATAATTTCTAAATTTATTACCAATTTTCTCAAGCAATGTCTTAATTAGTTTTAAGTATCTTTGCCATGCCAATACCAAGATTTTGAACACCACTGCTAATGCCACAGGTTTTGAACAGACCTGCTTTTGGATAATTTGAAATTATCAATAAATAATGAATTATTATCATATTTGATTGTACTCAGGCCTAACACTCTGTAAGGAGACTAAACACACAACTGTATTACACACAAATGAGCCCTTATATACCAATATGAGACATAATGATCATTCCAAGAAAGAAATAATGTTAATTTACATTACAGAAAATATTATCCCCAAGTCAGTATCAGGTTTATTCCATGCTGTATTGTTTTTTATCAAGAAGACAAAGTAATTAGTGACCAGGAAAGCAGTATTGTAAGTGAACGATGCCAGCTTGACAAAAGGGAAGGAAGAGAAGGAAGCATCCATTCTATTTTCTAGGCTGAAGACAGAGACAAGGAAGTGAAAGGGTCTTTTGCAGTTTGCAGAGCACATCTGTTTATCTTACTTGTGTCAGCAGACCTTCTCTCTCTCCTACTGGATCGTTTCCATAGAAATGGACACCGCCTATTACAGAAATGGGTCTTCTTTTTCGCCCTCTGTGGTAACCTACTGTATTGCTTTGGATCACAGACCCCACAGGTGCCAGTCCTGGCTGATTTTCTCCATCTGTGCAGTCTGTCTTCTGAGACTCCACTGCAACTGCATCTTCTGGTATAGAGAAACTTCTGATCGACATTTGACCATAGTCTGAGACAGGTCTGGGCCGAGATCTTTTTCCAGAGCCCCATCTCCTGGGTGTGACCTTCTGTGAGTCTGCCTTTTCTTCATCCTGGGATGTGGATCTCTTCCAGTGGTCATCAGAAACAACCTTTTTAAATGTGAACAAGTCAAATAAGCCACAGAATTGTCTGACAATTAATCATCTATGAATTTGTCATATGGCAGATCAACTTAACATTGCTAAAAGAGAAAGAGTTACCATAAACACAACATGTGCAACTGATAATTCAGGAAGAGATAACTTTTGCAAAAGAAAGACATTATGATGTTTGTGATGAGCAAGGTAAACACCCAACCATCGCCCCATCTTCAGCACACATAACCACTAACACTAAAAACTCACCTAATTACCTCAGCAGTACAGACAGGTCCTGTTATAAACACTGAATTCACAGAATGATATCTTGGAAAGATAGCTCTGCACTCACAGGACTTGTTCCTGTGCACAAGTGGGATGCTACAGGTAACACCAGTCAAAACAATTCAATCAACATACTGTAGTTCCTGACTTTTGTAGTGACAGGACAAGGGGTAACAATTTTAAACTGAAAGAGGTTGGGTTTAGATTAGATATATGAAGAAATTCTTGACCATGAGGGTGGCAAGGCACCAGAACAGGTTGCCCAGAGTAGTGGTGAATGCCCCAACCCTTCAAGCATTCAAGACCAAGCTGGATGGGGCTTTCAGCAGCCTGGTCTAGTGGAAGGTGGCCCTGTTCATGCTAGGGGGTTTGGAACTAGATGGGCTTTAAGGTCCCTTCCAACCCAACCCATTCTGTGATACTCCTCTGTTTCACCTCTGCTCAGTGATGGAAATAAACAGTAAGGCTGCAGTCTGACTGCTTGCAGATGCCATGTAACTGTAACCGATACCAAACCAGTCACACTTCCTCCTCCTGCTCACTCCCACACTCCCACTTGGATCAGATCTAGAGATTCTGCAGCCACCAGTGACTTGGGTGAGCGAGCTCATCCAGTTTGGAAGGGAGAAGCTGTGTGCTCCAGGAGCTTAAAGGCATACACACTAGGATCAGAGATACGTTATAATACAAATACAGGAAAAACTGATGGGTTTAGAGAAGAAGCCTGGAAAATGAGCATGTTGTTCCTACTTAATAGCACATCTGGCTCACAGAGTGAGTCACAAGTATCATAATTGCACTGGTACAAGTTTGGAAATAAAATAACCTCAGTTGAAATACTTCTTAGAGGGAACATTTTTAAGCATTTCAATGCATTTAAAGTAATACTGTTGTGAATTTTTCTAGCAAAAACCCTGCAGTTTTTCAGGAAAAAAATTCTGTACATAAAACTTTATGTTCACTTTTCCCTCAAATTTCCAATTTCTTGGTGTTTCCTTGTCTTTTCCCAACTTCTTTATAAAGAATAGAAAAGAAACAGAGAAAGCTAAGAAGTATTTCAAAAAGGAGAGGCATCACTTTGTCTGTCTCTGACTACATTTTGTTCATCTGTTTCAGACCAGATGAAGGCATTTCAGATACCGCATATTTAAAGCAAACACGTAGCCCAGAAAGAGCCTTTTACAATGATGCCTCTGACAGAGGACTTATCTTCTGTCACCTTCTCCACCTGCTGTTTTCAGCCAGGTCAGTACAACTCCAATGAAGACCAAGTGATACAGTGGGCAGATGTTGCTTTTTGTTTGAAAGACGGCTTTGACAGTATGAAAGCACTTCAACCAGTAAGCAGTTATTAAACAGTCAGTATTTTAACATGATTACTTCAATTAAGGTATGAAAAATTACCAATGTCATACATTGCTCTACATTCAATTATTTCACTTACAGCATGAAATTTATTCTAAATAGAGCACTTACATACATTTTGATTTCTATGGCATGACACCTGTTACTCAAGCATGCTTCAGCTTCTCTACAGACTTCAGCGCTCAGGACCAGCTTTAACAGTATAACCAATTCAGTGGAGAGTCACTCCCTGGCTGGTGCACTGACAGAGCTTCAGCAAAGCTGTCCCGTATATACAGCCCCTCAGAGGTCTGAGCAGCAAAATCACAGGTTAAATAAGGTTCTTACCTCAGAATCAGATACAGGTAAAGGGTCTCCACATATGCAGTGACTGAGAAAGGAGCTCATAAGAGTCATTTTATGGTTTTGTTTGGCAAGGTCTTGTCCGTAAGAGCTACAAATGTCAGCACACTCTGCATAACCAGTCAGACGAAGTTCATCCCATGATCCTGAACTTTTAGACTGAGGGAAGGACACGTCACACGTCATCTTCTAATCTGCTTTTTACACTCCTATCTTGAGCAATAACATTTGCAAAGAGAGGACTGAAGCACTCCACCTACAGAGTAGTGACCCAAATGACAGGCAGATTAATCTCTGTTGTACAATAAACAATACTGAGGGATGTATGTTTTTAGGCTTAGATCTACAAACTGCATTGAAGAATCCTAATAAAAAAGAAAGCATAATCCTCTCATTGCAAAAATCAGAGGAAATCAGGCTGATAATCTCACATTCTTCTAAGTGACCTACTCAAGCAGGACCTGATCAAGTGACCACTTACTAGTAAGAATAAAATATCCAGCACACAACTCATAGGCTCCAGTACTGCAGTCATTTAAGCATAAGTGTGATTCTTGACATCAATGAAAAAATTCTGAGAAACAATTTTATTCCACCTGTGTTTGGCTTTATCCTCATAGAGAACCACTGACCTCAAATTACCTTCTCCTGATGAATGAGTGAAATCAGAGTAATGTTATACAGTTATTACTGGTAACGTCTACCAATGTGTAAGATACACGTGGCACTTCATATAGAATGAAAATCAAAATCTCATGCACGGGCTCATGCATTATAAGTGCTGGTCAAAAATTTCAGGCATTTCGAGATTTCTGAAAACTTAAGGGCTAAGATGAATCCACACTGGATTTTTAGAAATTCACACCTGCTAGTCTAGCAACAGCACAGGATCACCAATGCTAGCAATCAAGACTATTAATCTTGTCTCGTAGGCTGCATCCTCAGTTATAGGTTTCTTCTGAGACTGCAAACACAGACAGCTCTGCTTATTTATACTGATGCAAATGAATTAATTTTATATGGACAGCTAAGTTCCTACAATAGCGAATTAGTTAAAATCATTGTATTTCAATTTATTTATTTCTGACAGAAGTATATTTACAAAAACAACCATTTAAAACAAATATTTACTTTGATTCAGGCTACATTTTTGTTTGCTGTTGTTCCCTTAGGGTAGGATTCAGGTCCAGATTCCCACAACTATATTTTGATTCTGCAGTGGAGGTGTCTGTACATTAACTAGATGTTAAAGCCACCATCACAGCCTGTAGACATCAGGGACGAAATTTTGTTGCCTCCTTATAGGTACCCAGGGTCATTTCAAGTGTCCTAAGCAATCTAAAATATCTCCACATGCCATGCATCATGCAAGTATGTCACAGGAACTATAGGAGGCCTGGGCCATCCAGAAGCAGCCCCTGGGGATGAGGGGGAACCTGCCAGGGCATCTCCAGCAGTGTTGGGTCTTTCACCTTTCAGCAATCAAGCTGAGCCCCCAAACAAGAGCATCGGCCAAACCTACAGACTGGACCAGCCAGCAGAACTACAGGTAGGAATCATGTGCTAAGCTGGATTGCAGGTAGATGCAGATGGTACCACAACTGTGCTCCCCAATGAGCTGGGGACTACTACTTCATTCCCATCTCATCCCCTTCTCCTGCTCCAACAATGTGCAGTTTCCCCACAAGGTGCCTTCCAGCCGCATGCAGGTGTCTTTTGACACCTGCCCCTCACTGCATTTGACAGATATTTTCAGTTGGGCTCAACTCAAGGTGCCACATTCAGGTGTGCTGTCACTGGTGTGTTCCGCAGGATGCCCTGACCAGACCAAACAGGGTACAGCAGAAGCTTTCCCGGGTTGCTCCCAGGCAGACCACTACACTGCGGACTCTGAGCCCAGACAGACCAAAACTCTCCCATCCCTGGGCCCAGACTGATTTCCCAATCCAGGCACAACAGCTTTAAGGACTTGATCATGATCTCACTCTACTTGACCTGGCACCGGTACAACCCTGTTCTGTTTTAATGGCACATGACTGCTGTTGGCATTATCTGTACTCATTAATACCAAGGTAAGCAACATCAGATCAGGTGTTTAATCACTGAAATCTTAGCTTAAAGAGCCAAGTTCTCCAACTGTTACTCAGACTACCGTGTACCTTTGATAAATTCAGCACCCAAAATTGCCTTCAGAAGGAATGCTGCCCAAGGAACATGAGATCTGATCCATGCAGTACTGATAAAAGAGTGCTTAGGTGGGCACAATTTTTATCTGTGATATGGCATAAAATTGCCA
This sequence comes from Scytalopus superciliaris, assembly GCA_013400415.1. Taxonomy (NCBI): domain Eukaryota; kingdom Metazoa; phylum Chordata; class Aves; order Passeriformes; family Rhinocryptidae; genus Scytalopus; species Scytalopus superciliaris. The sequence continues at coordinate 153,456 of VXBX01003750.1, read as the reverse complement.
GTACCTGAAATTGCATGGAGCAGTTACACCAACCATGAACAACCATTCACCCTATACCTGATCACATTCTCTGCTGCAGAGAAAGCCCAAACTAGAAGTATGACCCAATACAGCCTGCTGCTGTTCCACTTCTTGCTGCTGTCAATGCTTCTGATGCCTGACACCATGACAGCAAAGGAAAAAAAGGCCTGAGTAATTTTTTTTAAAATGTATTTATGCCAATAAACTCTCTAATTAAAATCACCACTCTATAAAGGTGTTGGTGCCTGTGTACATTGCTGAGACTCCCTGCCCACTGATCTGCATTTCAACCCCTACAGTTAACTATTTGGATTTTTTAAATTTTATTTTTATGTTCTAAATGTTGAACAATTAATGTTTTCTAACATACATATGTAGACAAGCATGGAGGTGTAAGGGAACACATATCTCCTTACAGTTTTTTCCCTACCTCGTAATCTGCTGGGAAGTCACAGGGAGGTGCCTCTTGGACAAGGACCCCCGGCCTTATTAGTCTCCAGGGGAAAGAGCATCCTGGCCCCTCTTATGCCTCTTTTTACTTTTTCCCTTAGCTGCACAATAAGTTACAATAATTCTTGTTTTGATATCTATTTATATTTGAGCTGCTTGGCGGAATTGCAGTTTTCCTACTACAGCTGCCTTTTTCTAATCCAGAGAAAGGAAATCATCAAAAGTTATTAATATTTTTACAAGAAATAGATATTAATTTTCAAATGTAATTCATAAAAAGGTGTGATAAATTAAACAGATGATGATTCTGACTACGTTACAAAGAAAACCTGAGTAGGCTAAGAAGTTTCAAAACAGAGTTCCTACATATTCTCAGTGTAAACTTGTGATGGATAATCAGTTATGTTCTTCTGTAAATGTCAGGGCTTAAAAGAATCACAGTATTTGCATATGTCATGTAGGTATCTTTGTATTTTGATCAAGAGTACACATTTCTGTGTACATTTAGAGGTCTGTATAAAAATGTACAAATTTCTTACACTAGCAACAACAGCTTTGTAGCATATTATAACTGTTGACTAGTTATTACTTCTGTATAACACAAGAACTGCCAAATGTTAGGAACTCAGTAGTAGTATCTTCAGTTCATACAAGCCACCAAAAATAAAAAGGACTAAGTGATCATGACCTAACGGCCACAAATTATTTTACCACCTTCACTTAACAGAGTAAAAGTCTGGACAACGCATCTCCACCCAGGTGCATGATAAAAGGCAACCTTTGAACTTGTTGCTAAATAGCAGTGGGGCAGCATTAGTTGAAGTTCATTTATCATCACTACTAAATCAGGTCAAAAGCTTGTTTTACATTTCACAGACATGATCATTTTTTTTTTTTTTTTTGCAAACCATTGCAAGCAATACAGAGATTATGAGACTCCAGATAAATACAGAGAAAAACTATTTATTGTTCCCAAAGCAAATTTATTTATTGTTTTGTTTCTAGATTTTATTAAAAAATCCTAAAGTATTATGAGAGGACCTTATTGATCCAACAGGCTGACAATTTCTAGCAGTGATATGATCACAGCAATAGTTACCATGGAAATGACTGCTTTTACTGTAGAAGAAAGCACACCTTCAGTGATTGCATCTTCAATCACAAACAAACCAGAATTATTAAACCAGTCCAATTCGCTTATATGAAGAAAATTGGCATCTACTCCTTTCTAATTAAAAGCAAAATGCACTATATTCTTTTTCTTTACATCCCTCCACTTCCTCTGCTGCTAGCAACTTTTCTTTTTAATTAGCCTTTGAGAAGACCCCACATAAATGCATTGATTATCTATCCCAAAACTACACAGTGCTATTCAACTGGTGGTCAGGAAGACAGGAAAACACAGTCCGTGAAACAACTGCAAAAAAACCCCTGCTTAATAACAAATGCAATTACACCTATGCAAACAAGCAAAGCAGAAAAAAATCAAATACAACCATACTCAACATTCAACATAAGTTTTAGCTGCCTGCAGGATAACTGCCTTGTCTTTCCCCCCTCTTCTCCCCAAAAATTGTGTGAACTCACAGCTTAAAAATTTGCAGAGCCCTGCTTCTGAGAGATACTCCCTAAAGGAATACCACTGCACTACACCAGTATGAGCTCCTAGAATGGGTGCAGGAAATACTATGTACTGTAACACAGGAAAATTGTATTACTGTGCTTTGTGACATGGTAAAACCAACCCTCCTTAGCAACACAAACTGCTGCGGTAAAACAATAATTTTGTAAGTTTTAAAAATTGGGAAAAAATGTATATAATTCTCCTCCTGAGATTTGTTGACACCAAAGCAATTGTGGTGCTCTAACTAACAAATACACCTATAAAACTGCATTTAAAGATCAGGCTATACAGATACAGTTCCAAACAAAAATTAGCCATCTATTTTCTAGGGCTTTTTAATGCAAGTTTGCTTCATTTAACCCGATCCTTGAAAGCCTGCTTATCGTAATCAATGATAAAGTATAAAAGCTTTCCCTCTCAGCAATATGCCTTACCAAGGTTAGCAAGTTCACCTTTGTAATATCCACGGTTCACAGATAAGGAGCAGATGCAAAGCAGCTCAATCATGTAAGTCACAGAGGAAGTATAGGGCTGAACTGGAAAAGACAAGCAGATCTCATGACTCCAATCTGTTCGTCAGCCTCAAGGATTTCCTTCATCCTCTCCTGTAACTCATTTCCAAAACCAAACCAGCTAACATACTATCAATTGGCAGAGGGGAGGACTTTGCAGGGAAATACATTTGCTTAACAGAAATAATCTCATCAGGCATATAAAAATGCAAGTGTGCTAAAGCCAGAAAACTATTTCCACTAGTTGTCTGGTGATTGATACTTCCAGATGGGTGAGTGATGCTCTGATATTGTCCCTTCTTTACTTCAGTATCTGAACTGGAATAGCAAGCATGTAGTGTATAGAGTAGTCATAACCTCTGCCTCTTTTAGAGTACGCATATGCAGCAATAATCCCTAAATAAAAACCTAAAGATTTTCTAAATTGACTCAGAACACCTCAGATGAGGGTCTAAAAGAAATTTTCATTTTATTTAGCAAAACAAGCAACTTTTTCCAAGCTATTTTTGTAAGACCCACTGGCAACCCTCAAAAGCCAGATGATAACCACAAATTGAAAGTGGAACTCTATGCTAACAAAGCAAAACATAAAATGCCATAGGCCCCTTCGTCTCTTCAGTGTCTCTCCAAACTGAGGTCCTCTGCTTCCTTACCCCCTCCACCCTTCCAGCTGCACACTACCGTTCCCTGGAGCACGGAGCAGGGGCGAGGCTGCTGGGGCTGAGCTGCTGTGCTCCTTCCCCCGGCACCCAGCCAGTCTCCCTCCCTGCCACAGCATCCCAGTACCACGAGCAGCACAGCAGCCTCCAGATGCCAGAAAGGGGAAATACAGGCGGCTCAGAGGAAACGCTGCAGCTGCTTCTGCTCAGTTTGGACATCTCAGCTGCCTAGCGTTGAGATGGATTTTCAGTGCTGACCACTCAACACCATGCTCAATGTGAAAACCAAGTGAACCACTCAACACCACGCTCAGTATGAAAACCAAGTGACTTGGCCAGAAGTTCCATTCCACTCTCTAGGCTGGTATTATTACTCCTGATCCCAGGGTGAGCCACACAGGGCTATTACTGAGGTGCTAGAGGACAGCTACAGCACAGTCAAATATCAGAAACTCTGGAAAAACAGAGGTCCACAAATGCAGTAAGGAAAGGGAGCAGCTTGCTCCAGACTAACTGCAGTGGAATCCATCTGAGCTCTCCTTTTCAGCATCCACAAACATTTTTGCAGAGATGACAGCAACTCCCTGAACTATCCTACAGTTTTCAGGAATGGCCAATTTTATTCAGCACTGCAGAGTTATCTGGTCTAAAATTTAACCTGATCCGGAATTCAGATTATTGTCATGACTGCCTTGTTTTTCTTCTTCCTAGTAGTGGATACAGCAACAAATGATTACAGGCTGTACTGAATGGCAGACAGCTCTGCTGCTGCAAGTTGAACGAGTTTTTGCTGTGACAGGAAGATATTTGTGTCCTTTGAGGGCTCCCTTCTGCATTATTTCAGTGATGGATTCTGCAGTTTGGGTTTGCAGCAATTCTCAGTGGTTTCTAGTTTAGCTCTGGGCAAGCTCTTCTGGAAGTCGCTCTTTCAGTGACTTGTGTGAACACAGCCTGACTTGTGCAGAGCAGTTCAGAGTTTAGTGCAAATCCAGGGTTGCCTGGTCTGAAACCTCAGTTTGCTGTGAGATGCTGTTGAGAGCCTGTTACGCGGCTCTGCTGCTCTGTCCTCGGGCCCTGCAGCCAGCAAGACCAGAGTGCCACTGGAGTGGGGAGCTCCCACTCCAAATTACACGCCCCTTAGGATTAAACCCAGCTCAAGAAATTCCCCCTGCTAATTTACTTTACCTAATTATCCTTCACAGTTTATCACATTTCCAGTTATACACATTAAGTTGATTAAGTCACACTCTAAATTGCATCTGGATTAACCAGAGGTGAATGAATCCAAAGGGAAGAGTTCAGAGAGCTGAAAGCAGCTGGTTCCCAGCAGGTGTGCTCATGCCCAGTCCCAGAGCACTCGGGAACTTCAAGGAGGTACTAAGGATGATTATCCTCAGCTCCTGGCTGCTGCTTTCTTCCTGTGGGCACTTAAAATGACTACATCCAGCTATCACCTTTGGTCCTTCACTGTGAGGACACTTTCTGAAGCAAGAAATAGGGCAGATAAATAGTGAGCACAGAGCTGAGTCCTCTCCGTATTCGCAGCCATACAGCTCTTCTTCCTCTTCCCCTCCATAAGCTGTTTCCCAAATTAAGCCCTCTGTGCTCAATATTCAGAGCCCAGAGACCTGTACAGGACAGACCAGCTCAGCTCTGACAAGAGCTGAGCACTGGATACTTCATGATGTGGACTGTTGGGACCAGTGAGTTTTTTATGGCAAGAACATAAATGAGTCAACAGACAGTTCTTAGAACACAAAGCATTGTCTGCAAACAAAAGGTGAATCAACCCTCATTACGGCAGAGTTACCTCTTCACTGTAATTTATCATTCACTTACAGTCATGCAGATAAGGTATTCAAGTAATAAAAAGTCTGGTGTAAGTGAGAAGCCAGATGCCAGCAAGGCAACTTAAATAGCAAGTAGTCTAAGAGCTTGCAAAAGACTTAGTGAAATGTCAAATAACTATTTTTCATTCTTCTGTAACAAATTCAGAACAGTGTTTTGTACAGGGAGTTGCAGTGACCGGCACACACCAGTCCAAAGCAGACTTTAGGTTTTCACTATTTACAATAACATGTGTCTGCTCTTCATGAAAGTAAAGACTATGAGAAACACTCCAAATACAAACGTGCACTTAATCATCTCTTCATGCTATTTAAAAGCAACATATTGAATGTAAATGACAGTGGCATGAAACAGACACTGGCAAAGCATGGGATGTCACAGATGAGCTCTGGTGATTCACAGCTCTGTAGCTTAAGAAGTGCTGAGACATGGATCCAGGCTGCACTTAATTAGCTCTTCCCTGAGAAGCAACCTTTGTCAGGACCAAAAACCAAAAAGACCTAATACCTCCCCCTGCTCCTGTCCAAATCCTGCATTTTGGAGAAACCAACAAAGTGACAGAAGTGACAGGAACTCAAGATTGAATCACTTAAGAAAAAATGCCTCTGTGTGAGTACTGGAAAATTTGCTTTACAGTTCTGGGGAAATACGAGGTAGAAATATTTAGTCTCCACATTTAGAAAAACATAGAGATGGACCAAGTTCTATAGACTTGATCTGCTGACTAATCTACTCAATGAGTGGGTAAGGGAATAAACTACATTTGCTTCCATTTATGACAGCCAATTCTGAAAAAAGAACAGTTAACACCTTCCAAGCTTTGTACTGAAATATGAGTCCAAGACACAGAGATTTTAGTGACTGCACTGGAATACACAGTGACTTACACATGAAATCCATACAGAAAAACATGGAAACAGCACAGAGTTGCCTACCAATACAATGTATTTAAGGTTCAGACAAAGTCTTAAAAATGTGGGATGCACATAGCTCAGCACTACATCTCAGATAATTGTTGAGAACAAACCAAGTGCTTTGCTGCCACAGGAACAACTTTCTGGGTGGACACAGTTCTGTAATGCGGAGCTGTAAGGTGGAGTTAAAAATGAACTGTAGTCAAAAGTTCAATCCCCAGTGACCTCATTGTGTGAGTATGTGACATTCATAAAAGTGCCTACAGGCAGAATAAACTCCAACTAAAAAATAACCTGGTACCAAGCTACCTCCACACTGAGGGAAGTATGCTGTAAAGGAGGAAATGAGCAATGAAATGCTCCAAAGGAATGGTAGGGAGAAACCACACCACTCTCCCTCTTTTGTAGTCACTCTGAGTGTCACAGCTTTAGGGTTGTGTATGGGACAAAGAGCATGTGTGGAAAAATGAAAGGACAGAGTTCATATTCCTTGCATAGTAAGGCATAAGTAAACCCTGGCCTGCACCGCTCCTGTTTCCAGTTCACAGCTACCACCTCCAAAACTTTGCGCTTTTTTTATCAGAAGAGAGATCTGGATGCACTTACACCATTTGGGTGGTCACATCTGTTGTGCCAAGCACAGGGGCTCCAGACAGTGCTCACAGGAGAGAGAGGGGTTACAGCCAAAGGGTCCCTTTCTTGGCCACCACTTCCTCCACCTTCTGCAGGGCTCCGTCCCACACTGTCCGCCTGCCCACTACACAAACCCAGAGCTGCCACCAGTGCACAGCTTTGCATTTTAGACAACAGAAACAAGCACTAAAATGCATTCATAAATAACCTAAAATACATTATAATATAAAGAGAAAGCTTGAATTGCATGTTAGATAATAACAGAACATGGTATTAAAACTAAAAACTGCAGTAACTTTTATCCACCCAATGTACACACATTCATGTAAAAACTGTACTGGTTTGTCAGGAGCCACAGGGAAGAACCAGCTGAATTTCTCTATGGTTATTATGGCAAATCACCACTAGATGGTAGATGAGTAGCATTAATTCTACCTCCCATTTTATTCCTGAGAAATACAACTGGCATACACTCACACTTGGACTCTCGCCTCTTCTGGCAGTGTAAAAGCATCTCCTTGCGTACCAGTGAGAGTTTTGGGAAATATGCATGGCTGGAGCAGTTCTAGGTCTCCAGAAGAGGCATAACCACAGAGCCCAAATATTTGTAAACACTGAGTTTACTTTTCCAATCTTACCATTGCTGCAAACACTACAGTAAACAAACTTGCTTTTCTCCAGGGAAAGGACAATACTGATAAGCTCTGTAACCATTTACAGTTAGTTTGCAAAACTGTGCCAGGCTTTTAAAAGTAGGACAGCTTCACAGACATAATAAAACTTTACAGCACGAAAGGCTGAAGCTTGTGCAGCTGTAGTATTGCCTTTGTCTACCTCATACCTAAGGTGTAAGATCCTTCCAATCCAGCTGAGGTGGCTTGGAAGATATGTTGGCTTTATTTTGCAAATGGCCTGCATATTCATACATATCCAGAGGGATTTTTGCCCCAGTGTACTTTTCCCAATGATTAGCAAACCTTTCACTGCTACTTCACCCCGAGTAGCTCAAAACCCCATTACTGCACATCACTGGGGCTGAGCTAAGCCTTACTGCTTCAGCTAAGTCTTACTGCACCTTCAGGTGCAGGGTATGTCTGACAGCTCTTCAGGGTATGTCTGACAGCTCTTCACCAACACTGTCAAATCACTGCAATCACTGCAGTGCCAACTCTCACCATGTTTTAGGTGAGGGCACAGTGTTACCACTGAGTTTACCTCAGAGGTGCTTCGATCTACCCAACAACTGAGAGTGTGAAATCATGCATTAGGTGCAGTGAAACAATGGTGTCTTCACCAAAACAACAGCAGCAACACACAGAGCCCAGCGTCTAAGTACCACTGTCTGCAACCTGCAGGCAAATAAATAACCAAGCAGTTTCCCCTCAGCATGGCTATCACTGCACAGTGAAAACACAGGATAAAACTGAATGCTTTAAACCTCTGTATTCTATCTTTCACACCACACAGCTCTACAATATTACCATGTTCTGCAAGGTTTCCACAGGCAAAGTGTTTTACAATGAGTCAACACTACTTCAAAATGTACGGACTCTTTAAAGACCTTTCAGTCGGGAAGGAAACATTCAGACCCTGCTCAGGCTGGTAAAATCTGACACGACCACATGACAAGGTGGTGTCTCTGCAGGGTGCAATAAGCTGCCCTTGAAAATGTACATGAATAGCTTTGCTGCCAAAACTTTCTTTGATATTAATACACACAGAAAAAATAATTTGACATTAGCATCCAAAGAGAATATATTAAAGGAAATAACTGGTGTCAGCATATTTTAGCAATAACAAGCTGCAGTAGCCATTAGTTTGCATTGTTTTGCATTAATAAGGACANTCAGCACCAGAGGCTAAATTGAGACTGAGTTGAGAGTGGCTGCTTATGCCACTGTCTTCATTTCCATCATCATAGTACACAGTTTGCACCGAGTCCTGGAAGCAAACAGGATTTCTTCCCAACTTCAGCCCTGGTACCTCAACTCTCTCCTCACTCTCTGATGAGCTCAGTGACAATGTGCTGTGATGGCTTGAACACTGGAAATTCATACTGCACTTGACCTTCCCTGCAGTGGAACTTTGAGGCTTTGGAGTAGTCGGCCTGACTGGAATGTGAGGGTTTTCAGCTTCATCCATAAACGGCTGGGTAGCTTTTGGCTCATCTGAGTCCGAATAAAATACTTCATTGGGAAATGGACTCATGTCATTTAGCGTGGGTGATAAGCTATCAGAGTCTGGGATATCCGATGAAGTCCTGAGGCTTTTGTCTTCAGCAAGAGCTACATTCATTTCAGCCTCTTTATCCTGAGCAACTACAGGGCTTTGCAGACAAGCTGTTCCCTGCAAGGAAGAGTCTGGACTGGATACTGGGGAGGTGCATCTTTTTCTGTCATGATCTGTGCTGCTGGAAACCCTGCGGGAGTAGTCATCATGCAGTCTGCTGTTTGACCTTGTTCTCTGGGACTGCTCAATGGGAGAAGGAGCTGTGCTCTTAGCAGCATCCTTCTTCCATGCAACATCTGTAACATTACTGACAAGTTTCAAAACTCGATCAAAATCCTTTGCCCTGATAGGGCTCTTCCATCGCTTGGATCTCCTCTCAGGGTTTCCACCACTTTTGTCTGAGTCAGCAGAAGCAATACTCACAGTCCTTGTTGGCATCTGTTTTTCATTTGCAACCTTCAGATCAGCAAGGTTTGAGGTGGACTTCCGTTTGAAGGAGCTTTTTTTCAGAAAGTTCAAATTATCTGAACTTTTGCTTCTCCGATAAATGATCCTATTGTTTTCAGAGTCTTTCACCAAAATTTCACAGATCTTTGGCTCTGCAATGACAGGTGATGTTGGCCTAACACAGTTGTGATGGCTCTGGACTTTATCTGTGTCTAGCAAGTTTATGCGGCCAGCACCGTAAGCCCGTCTGATGCTGCGCGAGCGATGAGTATTCCTCAGGAAAGACTCATCGCTCTCCTCTGCATCAGAGCAGTCAGAAGCTAAACCATCCACTGCATTCTGGAAATCATGCAGAGGCCCTGAATATGAATACCTGTTAGCCTGAACTCGCACCACTGTCCCATTTGGACCATGCTTGCCTACATCATTCTCATTTAAGATGTCTGAGCCTTCCCTTGTTTTAATTTCTTGGAGAACTGAAGATTTCAACTTCTTGAAAGATCCCATTTTTCTGATAGAAGAGAAAGCATTCCATGTGGATGAGTTGCCCATCAAAACCAGAGAACGAGGCCTGTCAGAGCTGGAATTAGCCCGTTTCCGAGGGGTGGTGAAAAAGCGCATGATTTTGGAGGGGCTGAGTTTATCCTCTTGAAATTCTTCCTCATGACTGTTGCTGGTGCTGTGTCCCCCATTGTGACTGACACAGGTAGTCTGGTTTTGGGGCTCTTTATTATCCATAACTATACAAGTAACAGTGGTGCCATTTCCACAACCATTTGGAAATGTTGTCATGCTCTCGATGCTGTACGCACGGAGACTGAGGCTGGGATAGCTCAAAGCGACACTGCTGTCTCCACCAGCTGACCTTGCTGCCTCCCCTTCATCTGCTGCACCTTGGTTTGTCTTGCTCTCACATTGACTGGGTGAGCTGAGCTCCTCAGGTGGCACCGCCTGCATCGGGAAAACAAAAGCAACCATTAAGAAATTTCCTTACAAAGTCCTCAACAAAAAGAAGTTTGAGCTCCATTGCAGGAAATAAAGATTCACACAAAAGAAGGAGTTCTTTTATGCTGAACAAAGGTGTGTTAAAGGGGTGCAGAGAAGGCATTCATAACTCCCTCGATGTATAATAGAATTCATTAGCAATTCAAGAGACCAGAATAATTTCAATATGCACTTGTTTCTCTAATGCTTAATCAGCTAATAAATTCAGTACGACTACCACACCTACCTTACAATGGTAAATACAATCCTAATACACACTTAGAGAAAGAAATCCGCAACACCAGCAATTCAGTCTTCCTCCTCAAGTGCTCAGCACTGAGCCCCAAGACATACAGGAAGTTTTCATTCAAAAACCGATCATGTTCATCAAGTAACACCTAATTCTCAAATGGTAGGCAAAGAAGAAGAAAATGTAACTTTTCCTAAATCTGATGTTCTCGTAAGGCCGTGTGACACTTGTCTTGTCTGTCCCCGAGCAGATAAAACCCTAAAAAGTTACATCAAGTATTTCTCCCTACCAAAGAAAACAAGAATCAGAAGCAGTACACCCAGCAGCCTCCCTATGCTGTCCTGACAGCGAGATGAAAGCTTAAATCTGAAAGTGACTGGAGTGTTTGAGACATGCTGTATAAAGGGTCTCCCGCTGAGCTGAGCATGGGAGATCCAGCTGCCCAAACCACACTTCAGTGCTTGGACCGGCGGCCATGCCGGGGGTCTTTGCCGGGCAGGCAGGCGTTTGCCCCGCAAACACTGGGATGCCCAGCCTGAAGCTTGTTCCACCTTAAAAACAAAGCTCACGGCACGGCTCTTTCTGCAACGGGCAGTGGGATCTTCGCAAGCCCGCCACTGTCGGGGAGGGGGCGGCGGAGGGATTCCCCCCAGCCCCGAAACCAGGAGAAAAAACGTACAGCTGTGCTCAGGGGGAAACGGCATCCCCGGCCCCTCCTTTGTTTCCTTCCCAGGCGAACGGCCGCGGGGCTCGGGGGGCCAGCGGGGCTGGGGAGTGCGGGCGATGCGGAGGCGATGGAGCCGCACGCCGGGGGTCCCATCGCGGGGAGCCCGCCCGGCAGGTCCCGCACAGGCAGTCCCAGCCCACGGAACGCGGCGGCCCCACAGCCCCTGCCCGCTGGTTTTAAGGCTGCTCCCTCCTGAGCGCACTCGGAAAGTTTTGCGACCCTCCGTCCCCTCCGCGGATAAAAGGATTTGCTTGTGCTTCAGCGAGACGCCTGAGCACTCCCTCGCCGCTTGTTTTTAATCCCCTTCATTCGCGGGGTCACGGCGGAGCCTGGGGGCAGCACGGCACGGTAGGGCAGGGCAAGGCAGGGCAAGGCAGAGCCCCGCCGCCCCGCACAAAGCCTGCTGGGCACCCAGCCCTCCCGCTGCCCTTGCGCCCAGGTACGGGCAACTTCCCACGCGGAAAGAAAGCATCGGACGACAGACGAGCGCAAGGCGCTGCTCTCGTAGGGAACTCCCCACAGAAAGCGGCTTTGGGAGAAACTGCACCTGAGCGGAGCGGAACGGGGCGCGGGGCAGAGGCGGGAGAACAAACACGGCGATCCGAGACTGAAACCCCAGCTCGCAGCGTTCAGCCTGCAACAGCCTGCCCGGGAGGCGGCCCCGGGGCAGCGTCCTTACCTGGGACAGCCGGGGCACCGGCACCACCGACACCGACACCGACACCGACACGGCCGCGCGTCCCCG